>OY776285.1:43243950-43774505 GCA_963675345.1 Trididemnum clinides | reverse complement strand
TATGCAATAAAAATTAAAGGCGACTTAACAACAAAGTTGAGGTTCTTTTTGTTTTGTGAATGCATATAACTGATAGTGTGAGAGTTTAAAATGGTGTACAGGCAATTTTTTTGCTTTGTAAACGCATTTAGGTTTTGTAAAGCTTTGAAAGTGTTGGCAAGTTTTTAATTTGTGGTGTTTTAGGTCACCATAAAAGAGTTAAAAATTCGATGTTCAGTTAAAGTTGAAGCTTTGCAAGAGTTAATAAGTATTTGTATTTGCTAGCAAACGCTCTGAAAAAACTATGAGTGCGGTTCTTATTTCTTGAAAAGTTGATAAAATATTTGATAAACGATAATTTTCTATTTTTCACTAATAAAATTGATAGCAGATGTAGATTTTGTAAAAACGTGAGAGTTGAAACTGTAAGCTCACATTATTTTACATAAACAAACAGACTAAAACCGTTCAAGTTCTGACTTGGTAATTTTATATAGAAAAATTTGTCATGTTTTCAAAATTTTGATCTAAATAATTTCTAACAATCTGGAACTAATGAGTTTTCACACGATGTTATACCTATGTGTTAATGCACTGGACTACAGAACGACAATAAAATTACATGACATCAAGTTTAGAAAACGGATAATATTTGGAATCAATCATTTCAGATAATTGTGGAAGTGATATTTCAGCTGGATAGTGTGGGCGGGGAAAAATATTCCTGCAGAAATACGAAGGTATTGGCGAAAACAAACGGTAAAGTTTGCAAATCCGCGGTTAGGTTGTGATGTTTGGAGCAGCACTGATAACTCAAAAATATGTGATGGAGGTCGAATAAGCTCAAAATGTTAAGGTTTTTATCAAAAGTAGCCAAAAGGAGAAGTTGCATAATCGCTGTTATACAGAGAAAAATTGGTGATAAAGTGAGAGACGCAAGATTCTTTTTCAGTTTCAAATGACATCGGTTAAAAGTCATGTTTGATTTGTCAGCTCAAGCATTAAAACGTTTAGGATTAATACGTTATATCGTGTTAGAATTAAATCATAGCAATCCAGTTGTTGTGAAAATATTTAAAAACGAGATTTCAAATCTTGAAAGATATTTCAACTGAAAAAGATGTCAAATATACGTTTCTTCAAAACATCTTTTTAGGTCACCCTCAGTAATCAAAGGCAATTGTTTTGTATATATACGACTGTGAGAGCATCTTTATGTGTTCTATTTTCCTCACTGTATGCATCACTCAAATTGGTGATAACATGACCTACTGTGTGCTTATCGGTTACGTTTGTCTTTTGCATTCATGACGTCTCGGTTTCAAACGGGTTATTCTTTAAAAAACTCCCTTATAACGTTAGTCAATGCAACTATTCACTACAACTGTGATTCAACCAACCCATTCCTGTTTTCTTATCTATCACGTGGTTAGCGTGATGCGGTTTTAAGCATAATTCGTGACGTTTCATCTTTGTTATAATAAAAATAAAGTCTTGTGTCTGACGATGACCAAAGACTATAAGAATTTCTCTAAGGTCGCAGATCTAACAGTTGAGCGAGTAAAGTTGAAAAATGTAGAAAATCCTAAATCTTGTGAAACCAATATCGCGAAAAGAAGATATACACCTTTTAAGAGGCGTGTTAAACAGTGTTTGAGAGAAGACGTTCGACAAGTGAAACGATGCTGGTGGATGAAATTGAAAGTACAAAAATTGAAGAGAAGTGTCGGAATTATGTGATAAGGAACTTGTGTCTTAATGTTTATCTGTAATGTGTTACAAAAAATGAGAAAAATTTAAACATTTAAAAATGATAATAGCTTTTTAATACCGTATAAATATTGGAAATTCAACGCTCTGCGAATTATTTCAAGCTCCTTGAGAAAAGGTAAACTTAAATCTCTACTCATTTGCTTAAAATAGAACTATTGGTCGGTTGTGTTTCTGATAAACTACAAAATTATTACTATAAAACGTTAAATTAACCTAGTCTACAGGAATAATTATGCTTTAATTGTTAAATGTGTCTTTCTGAGTACATTGAATGACTCTTACCTAAGATCTGTAACATTGAAGAACAAGTCTACGACTCGATCACACGAGCCTTTGCAATAATAAGTCTATACAACAACATGCTTGCAAGACCCTTTGAGTAAAAACGCTGTCATATAGAATCGAGACTATTTAAATAAAACTTTTGACTTCGAAGTTGTTTCTTGATCTGAAGTCGCGTTTAAGCATGGTGCAGATCAACTCATAATAAGACGGTGTTTGGACGTAAATAAAAAAATGTGTTTCTATAAAAATTGTATTTTTTACCGTGTATTTTTGTTTGTTTTTGATAAAGTTGTATATTTTGTTGATAGGCGCGGCAGTTGATTTTGATGGTCTTTTCACCGTCTCATTGTCAGGTGACTTTTTTTCCGCGTTTATACAAATTTTTAGTTTCGATTGCTAAATAAACTTCCTGAATTGAACAGCCTAGTCTGCCTGAAACGTTGGCAATGTAGTTACGTAATGCAGAAACCGCATGAATAGTTAGCTAAATTGATAAATCTTTTGTCATAAAAGCGTGTGAACATTATTGGAAACAAATATGCAATAGACAATCTTAATCGTAAAATGTTACAAAACAGCCAGCCTCAAAACTGTATCGATAGTTCTAAGAGCGACTTTATCACATTCTTTGTACAATATATAATGGATAATTTATAGATTTTTGAGCGATAGTGATTTTTGGACACACTGTTTATAAACCCTATCTTCAAACGTTGTATCAACCATCTTTACTGGGTAAACTATGAAGTCTGAATTGTGTACATAGGGAATGAGAAGTTGCTGTAAATTTTAAATGTTAGATATCTAGGTAATGAATTTAGAAAATCGATGCATACATTCATAGTACTGTCTCAATAAACAGTAATGCAAATAACATTGACATTTATTTCTACATTAAGAATTTAAACGGTAGTGACTTTATCACCTTCTTTGTTAAATAAATGATGGATAATAGATGGATTTATGAACGGTAGTGACTTTTTGAACACAAAGAATCACACAATGGTATATTATCACTATTCTCACTTAGCCGCTTTATACAGCATCGCTTCTACCATGATGGATTGCACAATAATGTATGCAACTACATTCTCACTGTCTGTCATGATGGATTGCACAATGAGGATGTTACTACATTCCCACGGTCTAGTGAAACATGTCATTGAAATACAGAATCAATAACAAGTCATAATAATGACATTAAACTTTTTAACACCGTGTTGGAACTAACCTCCTCAGATTGGTCCCTCAAACCTACATAACATTAATATACCTAGGGTTATCCGACCTCCTTCAAATAAAATCTAGGGTCAGTTTCCTTAGAACTATGGCTAGCTCACATAGACCTAGTGTTGGTACCCTCAGACCTAGGGTTGGTTTCCTTAGAGTTGACACTCTCAGACCGAGAGATAGTTCTCTTAATCCTAGAGTTAGCACCCTCAGACCTCCATAAAATTAGTGTCCTGTGGTTAGCTCCCTCCTTCAAATAAAATTAGCTTCCTTAGAACTTTCCATCATTTAAATACGGAGAAAAAGATTCGATCTTGGGCAAGTGTGGACAAGTCGGAGACAATATACCCTAACCAACAGCTGAATAAAACATAATCCAAAAACTTTTGGTGGACAATTTCCAGACCAGTCTACACAAAAACGTAATCTTTACACATTATACTCTAAAAACTTTCGACGGACAAGTCCGAACCAGTCTACACAAAAGCAAAAGTCATGGTTAAATACGTCATGGATTGCACAATAGGTATGCAACTGCATTCCCACGGTCTTGTTAAAGCTTACGTCACGGATTGCACAAGAGTGATACATTCCCACGGTCTTGTTAAACACGTCATTGAAATAAGATATCACAACCTGAAAACCGTTAAATCATAAGAATGACATTAAACTTTTTAACACAGTGTTGGGGTGTACTCTTTCAACTTAGTGTTGACTCTCTCAGATCTAGAGTTAGCTCCCTTCGACCTCCCCCCACATAAAATCTAGAGTTAGCTCCCTCTGAACTCCCCCCACATAAAATCTAGGATTAGCTCACTTCGAACTCCTTCAAATAAATCTAAGGTTAACTCCCTCCGACCTCTTTCAAATAAAATCTAGGGTTAGCTTCCTTAGAACTGCGGTTAGTTCACATAGACCTAGAGTTAGCACCCTCAGACCTAGGGTTGGCTCCCTTAGATTGACACTCTGAGACCTAGGGTTAGCTCTGTTAGACTTAGCGACCTCAGACCTAGGGTTGGCTCTCTTAGAGTTGGCACTCTCATACCTAGGGTTAGCTCCCTTAAAACTACAGTTAGCTCTCTCACGTCAAATAAACTTAGAGTTAACACCCTCATATTTAGGGTTATCTTCCTCACAAAAAGTAGACTAACTCCCTTACATAAGATTAGGGTTAGGGTTAAGGCTAGGGTTAGGGTTACAGCTAGGGCTAGGGTTAGGGTTAGGGCTAGGGTTCAAAAATCCCCTCATTCGTGACCAAAAATTCCCCAACTCGTGACGTCATTGCTCCCCCTCACTGCTCCCCCGCAAACCGCGCCAAATGACGCATCCTATACTACTATTGTCTCAAATTTGATATACCAAGACTTTCTCTCACGATGATAATTTCCATCAAAGCTTCACTTTTTCTAGAATTACTCAAGATTTCGTACTTTCACAATGTCACGTTAATTCTGCATCAAATCTGTTTGATTTTTAAAAAGTTAAAATCTGTTAGTTGTACTAAAGATGTGCTACATTATTTTCTTCTTTAGGTTTTCTATGCTTTCAACTAGGGATAAACATGCAAAATTTCTTCATTTGCCGACTATCTAAACATTTTTTCTTTTATTACATCGGTATCTACTTTTAAATGTATGGTATGTTCTACTATATTTTGTCAAGATTTTATATCTCTATGACTATATAGCAATAAGTTTAAATCCACTGTCTACATATTTCCACTGGAATTGATACAACAACCCTTTAATTAATTTTAGCCAATTTCAAAACTGATATCAAGATATTTCTAGTAAAAAATGAATATCAAGTTAAAAAAATCCCTTCAGTAAATACATCTGGAAGAGCATTATGAAGGTACAAATTTTTAGAGGATCACAAGATTAAAATCCTAAAACAAAAAAGAAGAGTCAGAACGAGGCTATTTGAGTTTATAATAACTATTGTTTCAATTTCAAGAATATGCCGTAAACGTCTCCGCACAGCCAATGCTTCCGTTGGCAAAAGAGTTTGAAAGGGGTTTGTCTAGGACATATTACTTAAGCTTTCAATTTTAAGGATACGATGTGGAAGTTAATGTTTTGTTTTATAATGACTGTGTGTACGGAAGGACAAAAGATCGTAAAGAAAATTGATCGTTTGACGAAGTTGACAATTAATGGTATCGTACCTAGAGGGCATTTTTAAGCAAATGAAATGGTACAACACCAAGCAAAACAGATCATTTCCTTTTAATCATTCGAACAAGTTCAAACAGAACAAGTCATTTTGTTTCAACCCTTCAAACTTCAAGTTCAACACACAAAGAGAATCAAGTGCAAATGGAAATGATACAAACGTAAACGGCAATTAATCATGTGTAAACGGAAATCATGCGATGCCAAACAGAAGTTATACGACGTCACGTTTTAACTTTAACACCCCGCGCCGCAAGACAAGTGTCCAAAAGCATATTCTTTACTAGTGTCTCATCAGGGTAGTAGTTGACCGAAAAGTGGCTTGAAAGTAAAACATCGCCTAGAACGTCACTGTTGTGGAACCTAAAGTAAATCCTCTGTAGTAGAAGTTCTGCCAACACTCTGCGAGATTGTATCACTCGTGACAGAGTGATGGTAGTGGCAGGCACACTACATCTAACTTACTGTTGCCACAATAGTGCTATCACAGCCCAGTGGAGAGTCTCTTATAGTCATACAAGGGGCCAGAAATGCAATTTGGGTGAACCGCAGCGTCGATAGCACTGACGAGACCTGATAGATCGAAAGGTTTCACTTCCAACATTTCACTCAAAATACGTTTCACTCTCTTGTCTGACTCTGAAAGACTGTGCTCACTGAACTATGACAACACGATTGATCCAGCAATATTTTGGACGGAGTGCACAGCGACAACCGACACTCAATAACTAGTGAGCAGAGTAATGAGTTATAACTCTGCTCACTAGTTAGAGAGTGGCGGTTGAACGCCACTAAGAACTTTCACTGCAGCGGACCTACGGGGTAGTTCAAAAATCTTCACACCCCCACCCCCGTAAATATAGCTTCAGTTTTGTATTTCAGGCTGCTATAATTTTACCTTTGTTCATACTTTTACGATCGTTTATTATTCATTTACTTTCCTTTTACATGTTTTACTTTTACGTCATTTTATGCAAATGCAGTTACTCACTCTTTCCATATAGTTGATCGAGAATATCGATACGAGCACCATTATTTTCCAACTTAAAATGATGCGACGCTATTCGCTATCAGATATTTTACGAGATTCTGATTTGGTGATTGTTCTAAAGCAGTGGTTCGCAAACTTTTATCATCCGTGGCCCCTGCTCTTCAATAAAAATACCTAGTTTTGCTTTCAATGAGTTTCCATCTGTTATTTTATTCGCCACGTTCAATAATAAAAAATCCAACAAAAAAAGAAAAAGAATAAATGTATTGCAGTCAAAGAATTAAATAAATAACAGTCAATTTACTTTTAAATCAACGTAGTCAGTGTGAAGCGTGTTCTTGTTCGCCTGAGAAGATCTTTGATATTCGGCTCAGTCTTGGACTGAGCAAGGCGAATGTCACTGCATACATTGAGACGATTTTTGGATTTTGCGTTATACACACCAGATCAAAAAGTTCAGCTTCGCAAATGTAGGTAATTGCGAATTAAACGAGAATTACGAAAGCCTTCTTGCTGAGCAGTGGATATGAATCATGAAGAGACAATCAAAAGCTGGAGTCGTTAGTTTTGTTTTCAAATGCCAGCTTCCTCACATTCGAAACTTTGAACTCTGCCAACTCTTCTGCTTCTTTGGCATTATGGTCAATTTCAGTGTTAAACTGGTCTCTGTATTATGAAACAAGCGACGTGTCGTCCTTAAAATATCGAAAGTCAGCAGAGACGATTTCAAGATGCTCTATGATGCAAGTTTTGATGTTATCTGACAAATCAATTCTATTCATTTGCAGGCGCCTTTCCAACAAAGGAAACAAGGTAGTGGACCCTATCTTGATGCGTGCTTGCCAGATTCACATTTGGGTAGTTAGCCCAGCCAGCTTGTTCTTAACATCGCTGACTGTCACGACACGGGTTTGCAAATACAAGTTCATGTCGTTGAGGTGACTGAATACATCGGCCAGGTACGCAAGCATCACAACAAACTTTTCATTGCGAAATTGAACATGAAGATTTGTTTTTATTTTCTCGAAAAAAGATTTCAGCCTTATTTTAAGTTCTTGTAACCGAGAGAAGCATTCGCCTGATAGCAATTTAAGCATGAATGGAAAAGAAAACCTTATTGATCTATCATGCGTTGACAGGCTCAAAGCTAAATTCCAATAATGCATATCAAGTTCTCATTCTTGGCTCTTTATAAAAAATGAATATTCACCAGTGAGTAAAAAGCAATAAAATTTTTGATTCAATTTTCAACAACATATTGGTGCGAAAAAACATTTTTATCTTTAAAAATAATACACGAGGCCAGCGATACACGTTGAGCCTAAGTTATGCCATGGTCTACTTAAAAGAGAAGACGACCAGGCGTTCTACCTTACATCACGAAAATTAGACGGGTAACATTTGCGTGTCACTTGTTCACTTTTCTTCAACTCTTGGTTTCCAGCAGAGTAAATCCTTCACAATCTTTCAATAAAGTGCTTTTTAGTCTTTTTTTCTCGAGTCATTTAACATTGTTAAGATGCATGGCACAGATCAAAAAGTCCGGTTAAGTAGTAAAAATTATCTAATATCTGCAGTTCTAGCTTTTGTTGTTAGATATTATTTTACTACAAGTTACTTATAATGTACGAGTGTTGTAGGGACATTTACGAAGTAGATAAAAGTACCGTTGGACAAACGTCATGGTAGATGAAGCCTTGGATGAAGCCTATATTTCTGATAACATAACTGTTAACCAAAGTTTGTCACATTCATTTTAAAGAATGCTTAGCTCGTTGATTTGAGTTCTAGCCAGCTAGCTGCACCTAGTAGCAATGTTAAAACGCAAGGCCAATTTTGATTTCCATTTTTGTGGGTAACATTGTTCTTCAAGTTTAGGGTAATCTATGCAATACCCTTGTTTTAGGTACTTTCAATAATTGTTTTGTCATGATTATAGTAAATACATGTGTTGTTGCCTATTGTAAAACGGGATACAAAGAGCGTCAGCATAAAATTCGTGTTATTCCTGAATATTCCCAGCATTTTGATTTCCTTTGAAAAGCCCAGAATAAAACAGAAAATGAATTAAGTTTGTGAATAGAAGAGACTGGGTTCTCACGCGACGTTCTCGTATTTGTTCTAAACATTTTGAAGAAAAGTTTTTGAGAGTTGGCAAACGAGCAACGTTACGACGGGAATTACGACCACTTCCTTCTATATAATCTGGCAATGAATCCATACCCCGGGGCAGTTATGCCTATATCAAAACGCAAACAGAGCCTCCAAGTAGAGTGAGTGACTGCATTACCTGTGCAGCTTGATGATTCTAATGAACATGACAAAATTTTAGATTTTCCCGGCCGCGTCCTAGTGGCTACAAGTTGCAATTTGATAAAAGTAGAGCAGTGTTTTACAAACTACTGTAGCCGCAAAGTTTTATTTCATTCATGTGTGTCGTCGCTTCCTTTGCCTTTCTTAAATTGTTGTACAACTTCTCTTCGCACTTGGCTATTGACAAATTTTTGGGCGTTATTGAAATAGACGTTACGTATTGAGCGGTTGATAAACTTGTTTTCAAGGTGATTGTCACACAGAAATGATTGTGGCCAATCATTAAATTTCATTACATTTTTCTGCAGCAACTCTTTTCATGTCGGTCACTTTTGCGAAAAATATATTTGCATAGGTCCAGCATATTCGCATAGGTATGCTGGCAACGAAGAGTAGCGCAACATTAGTGCAAGTTGCAAAAGTTTTAAAATGAATTTTGGGCTGTCATCACGTTTTTTTATATCGAATTTGCTGTATTTCATTCATGATATTTGTGGCTCTGTTATCTGAAAAACTTTTAATGTACGGTGGGAAGTTTTCCAAGTAAGACTTTTTTGTCAGTTGACAATCTTTTCCTTTTACAAACCATGGAGGAAAGAGTAACCAAGGTCTGCGCTGTTCTGAGCTTGAAGTAAGTGCTATTTTTGATAAATTTTTACTTTTAACACTAGAAGCCCTGAATTATTTCCCTGCCTATAAGGACGGATGCGGTCATTTTTGACCGGTTTTCTGTAAATCGGTTTTAATAGGTTCTCTCTTTCACTAATTTCGACATATACTGTATAAAAAGCACAAAGAAACTATTCTTGCGTATTTGACATTTTTATGATTAATTTTTTGACATTTTTATGATTATAATTAATTAAGTAGAAATACAAGGTATACAAATTTATTGACACTCAATCATCACAATTTTTGCATTTTACCATTGTTCTTTTTCGGATCTGTGTTTGCCACAGCATACTTTCCCACAGTTTTGGCAAAAAGAGCTAGATTTGTTTCTACATGCTGCAAACTGGTACTCTTTTCTTTTCCGAGCTTGGTGTGCTAAACCACTGGTTCCCGGCAATTCAATGCTGACTATGTGATCCACTGCTGGAGAAGGAGGCATTGAGCTCACTCCATCTTTTGGTTTGCAAAGTTCTTTTATAAGCTCAAGCATAAACTGTCTTCTTGATAATTTCAATTTTGTTGTAAGGCAGCAAATAATATAAGCATTTATGCAGGCACAGTCGAGAATATTAAAAAATACAGCCACAGGTCATCTTCTAGTGGAACTCTTGCTGGTATGATATCGAGCCATCTGGTCCAGTACATCCACGCCAACCTTGGACTGGTTCTATTACTGTATTGCATCTGGCAGTTTTTCTTGTGGGATTGATTAATATTTACGTTTCTGTGAATTGAACTCAGGATGCAAACAACTTTCTTTTTCTTTGCTTTGTATATTGTCAAGCTGCAACCGGATGGCGAAGAAAATATTTTGGAAGCATATAATTCCTTGTCTTTCATTATTAGCTCAGTGCTTGGCACTTCTCGTCGTTGTTTCCGTATAGTGCCAAGGATTGCTGTTTTTTTCTGCTTAAGTTCTTCCGATAGCTTTAGGCTGGTAAAGTAGTTGTCGGTGGTGACATTGTAGCCCTTTTTATAATAAGGCTGTAAAAAGGTCAACCACACATCACCTGGAAGGTCGCTACATCTGCTTCGGCTAGGATCTCTTCCTAAATATGGTTTGCCATTGCACAAGTATTTTGATTGAGCATTAGCCAAAAGCCAGAACTTAATTCCAAATTTGTCTGGCTTGTTAGCCATATATTGCATAAAAGGACACTTGGTTTTGCATGGGAAAAGTTGTTCATCAGTAGTCAAATCGCAGTTTGGTACATAGCATTTCTTACAATTTTCTATAAAGCAATTCCAAACCTCGGAAATCAAGCAAAATTTGTCAGTTTCTCTCCTTTGCCTCCGACTAAAAAAGTCATCGAACCTCAAATGTTTCATGATTTCCTGGTACCTATCACGGCTCATTGTATTTCGAAAGATTAGTTGTCCCCATTCCTTGCTCCAAAGTTGCTTTACTGGCGTATTCTTCTCGACCAACACTTCTCGAGCGATTTAAAGACTTATAAAACTTTCCAGCTCATCAACATGTAAATCAAAATCGTCATTATCTTTCTTTCCGTGGTTGATAGTGTGTTTCTGAATACACCTGAGCATATGTTCATCTATAAATAAATGAAAAGCACAATAAGGGTACCGTTTACTACAGATCTGTGACAACAAGACGTTGGGCCACGACGCTCCGAAAACACATTGGGCGAAGATGCTCTTCCCAGACCTGGAGCACCTGTTATGTTTTTCCACACAGTTCCGTTTCGTGCGTTCACCTGTCCGGCAGTACTTTGAAATACTAATTGATCACTTTCAGAAAGAAAATCTTTAGAAACAGCAGCAGAGCTTTGTTCGTCTTCACCGCTGTAGGTATCGCTGTCACAACTTTCGACACCAGCACAACAATTAGGAATAAATTCTTTATCTTGCAATTCAGTTTCTTCATTCTCATCACAGGAGTCATCAAGCTGATCCGTTTGTAACCGCTGAAGTACTTGCTGGACAGTATAATAGTTGCCACGATTCATGATTAGAAAAACAAGTTTGTCAAAAACGATAAAAAACTCGCAACAAAACTCCTGTACCTAAGACATTATTTATGCAATATGCATTTCTTCAAAACTGTAAGACAAACTTGAGAGATTTTACGAGATTGTCAATACGCTGTAATAAACTATCTATTTTATCTGCACACACCACTGATGAACTCTACGCTACTAAGAAAGACATTAGAACTTTCAATGACCAGCCATTGTTTGAGACAGCAAATAAAATTCAACTTTACTTCGATGAAGCCAGCAGGAATAGTAATTATAGTAGTTACTGCTTATCAGTTATCCATTGCAGCATTGATCAATCGTAATCTTATTGACACGTGAGGCATTGCTTGTAGAAAAACAAACTTTTCTCTCCCTTCTATTATGCTTTAATTCATCAGCTCAAAGACAAATTATAACCGTTTTAAGAACCGGTCATTTTTGACCGGTTCGGGCTTATAGGTAGATGTGCAAAATGCTCCATTTACAAAAACTATAAAAGAAAAATTGTTTGACTTACCAAAACATCATCCAAAGTTAGGAAAAGTCAAGGAGTATGAAAAATTAAATAGCAAAAATGCCAGAAATACGAAGCGTCAAAATTTAAAACCGGTCAAAAATGACCGGTCCGGGCTTCTAGTGTTAAACAATTTATTTGATTAATTGACAGTCATCAAAATTAGCCTGTGGCGTATTAGAACAATTTTGATCCTATAAATAAAGTAAGTTTCCCATATTATTCCTCTGCAACGCTAGCTAGCATAAAATCTTGTAAACGTGAAAAGTAAACCAAGCGATGCGCAGATGTTACCAGCCTAATTTTTGCGTTGTAAAGTAGAATGTCTGGCCGTCTTCTCTTTTGAGTAGGCCATAACTATGCTCTATTTAAAGCTTCGGGCAATTTGTCGGTTACCAACTGCACTGCATAGACATGATAGATCGAAACAGTGTCACTGCCTGCAGTCCGTTCAACATTTTCATCTGTCTCAGCAATTGAGACTCGGTACCAGTCTCGGCTTGAAATAAACACGGCTCTCCATCTTTCAGTGGCATCATTAAAACCAAAAATCTACATACTAATTTCAAACAAACTAGAACATGTATCACACTAAAAACGTCTAATACTTTAATAGGTTTAAAAATTTTAAGGTTTTTAAAAACAATTACATTACTACTTTGTTACCTTTTAACAAGTGCATTTCATATTCAGAAAAATTTTCGGATTATTGTATTAATTTATTTACGTCTGTTTTTCTAAATTCATATTAGTGGTCTGCCAAATCTAGAATTACACATTTAGTGATCCATAAAGACCTAAATTTTAGCGACGGCTGCATTATTTTATCCAACGTTTTCTCTTATTTCCTATATATTTTTTATCTTAAAATGCGTAAATGGATTTTACTTTCAATTCCGTTTTTTGGCAACAACCGAAAGTAAATTAATCCCAAAATTTGAGCAAAAGTATAAAAACAATACCTCTCAGCAAAATTGCACTTTAAGCATACAAATTTTAGATAATGAGCCTTGAAATCAAGAAATTTGGGAAAACCGTAAAAAGTATGGCATTTTTGCTCCTGTTATACATATGTCGGAACCAAGGCACATAGACACAGCCAGGGACTTGAGCTGGCAAACATAATCGCTAAAGCAATCTCATCGAGTTGTAGAATATGCCTTGCAAGATGATAATTTATATCGGTGATTGTTTGCCATCGCTAGTTTGACGCCTATGCACAACTTAGTTTTCGTTGTCCCCGTATTCATTGCAAGAAAAAGTATAAAAGTTTGTAAAACAACAGATTCGTTATGAGCAGAAGTCTTGATTGAAAGCAGGAAGATTACAATTTGGGAAGGGGGTATAGTCCATGATTTTAATACAAAGTTTCCAAGAAAATAAACAAATCTAATAACACTGGGTGATATCAAATCGTAAATAAATTTTTTTACTTAAAAATGGCTTAACAGGCCTGTCAAAATTAGGCACAAAACATTAAGAAGTTCATTTTTCCACCTGCCCAAAGTCGGCTCCAGGTAGCATAGTTACAGGCAGAAACTTCAGTCTTTAATGCAATTACGAATGGAATTGTATTAGTCACTGAGTACCTAGTTTCTGTAATCTTTAAAACAATCATTAGGGCATGTTGGTGCTCATCTAAAACTTCAAGTGTGTGAAACAATAGGCTGTTTGTAAATAATACCAATCTTGATTTAAGAATCGAGTAACTCATATTAAGGGCAAAGAGGTTATGCCTCTCTCTTTATAACAACTATTCGTTACTGCTTTTGCAAACTTTTGCTGAATAAAGTTGGTGGAGCTGGTTAAACTGATATTTTTTACGCTGACTTAGCTGACACATAGCCCTGCCGGGCGAAGCGGGACAGTTTTAAATAATTTCTAAAAACTGCTTTTAGTAACCTCCTTTTTAACTTTTTCCAATCTTAAAATGAGATTTTTAGATCTTGGTTTACTAACAGTCATAAACAAAAATTATTTAGTGCGATGGCCGTAATGATAAAAGCGTCCGCTTTGCAATCGGTAGACCTGGGGTTCATTTCTCATGTCGAGACATACCAAAAGACTTTAAAAAAGTATTTACAGCTTCCATACTTGGCGGTCAGCTCAAAAGGGATAGTGTGGAGAACAAGCCGGCAAGCTTGATTGATGTGTCCTTGGGCAAGGCACTTAACGGGATGCATTCATTGTTATGTGGCAGACAGGTGACTGGGCCAAGCAGTCTACCAGTCGTGGTGGCCCAGTCTAACTGAAGACTCGCAAACAGAGCATGAGCTCTTACGCAGTGTATGTTTCTCAAACAACGGCGACGAACAAAAATTAAAGACCACTCCTCAAAAATGACAGATTTTGAAGTATTTCATCAGACTGCGTTGGCCAGTTTTTCATATTACATCATAATTTCAGTTATCTGTCACAAAATACATCTAAACCTCAAATATCACCTAAAATGGTGGATAGTAAAACAGCTGTACATTAGGCAATTTCAAAGTATCAATTGCATAGCTCCTCCACGGATCGTAAAAGGACTGGAACACCACGTAAGACCATTGTGCAAAGAAACAACTTCGTAAAGAGAATAGGTATAAAAACATCTATATGTTCCAAGAAAAAATTGGAGCAAAATTGTTTCGCAGAGGGTGTAAAATCCGTCATATCACAGTTTACCGCCTTTTGTCTAAAACGTTTAACCTGATATTGTACAAACCGGCCAAAAAAACAAGACTTTGGCCTGCTATGAAAACTAATTTAGCGTTTGCAATTTGCCAAAAATTATCATTACTGGACCTTCCAGCAATAGGAAAAAAGCTGCATTCTGATGAGTCAACCTTCCAGCAGTTTGTGGTTCAGACGCGGCAAGTCCGTAAATTACCTGGAAAACGTTTTGATGACGGATACACCATATCAACAATAAAACACCCTCCAAGTCAAATTGTTTGGGTTCCCAAGTATAAGAATGGTATAACGACCCTCTCTTTTCTACCTCCTGAAACTGCCATAAACGGACCAAAGTAAGTGGAAATGTTCTCAGAGAATTTAAAACTTCATGTGCATGTTCAAAATTGTCAGATATTGGCGTAGGACGGCGCATCTTGCTACCGTTCCAAAGTCGCTAAGAGCTTTCTCATAAAAAATAGGATGAAGCTGTGCGAGTGGCTCCGAAACATTCCCAACCTCAATCCAATCGAGAATTTGTGGATCAACATGAAAAATAAAGATAAATGTCAAACAAGCAGCCATCAAGTGCAGCAGAATTGATAAAAAAAGATAAAAGAAGTTCGAAGAAAAGAAATTTTCGAAGAATATTGCCAAAATCTGTTTGTTAGAATGCCAAAGAGAATGCAATCTGTGATTCAAAACAGAGAGGTCAATACTAAATATTCAAATTTGGATCACACTTTGATTAATGCTTGTTAGGAATCCACAGTGCGTTTTCCATGTGTATCTAATCGATTAAATGCAAAAACAAAAGCATGTATCGTGCTTCAATAAAGGTATTTAACCATTTTGTTTTTAGAAACTTGTCGAAATTTTAACCAGTCTTAAGGGTTTGTTCATGACTGTGTATACTCACCAGTCACAAACTCTACCAGTATTAGATAAAGAATTGAAAAAAATTCGATATAGCTCGCATATTTTCTTCTGACATTTTTATTAAGTTTATTTCACAAAAACGCTGGTTAATAAAGCATTAGTGAGGAAACTTGTATCAGCATCATCAATAACAACATGCTTAAAAAACGTGAGGTCTGATTGTTTATTAATTCTTTTTCAGGTTGTGCCTGTCGCTAACCTCTTGGACAACGCATTTGGACTGAAACAAAATATTAAAAACAATTATAGGCTTAGAATAAAAGCATAGTAACTGCTAACTCCACCTCAACGTTATCTAGCTTCATCAAATTAAAATAATAAAGCTATACATCCAAAATATGGGAAGAGAAAAATTTTGGCACCCAATGCATTATTGGTGGTGGAGCTACTAGTCTGCAATTTGTGTTCACGACTGGCTTGCAATTGATTGCTCATTTTTTTATACCTTAATTTCCATTACATTAGCAATCAAAACCAAGGTATCAAATAATTTCCCACAGAATATAAAAAAAGAGGAGGGTACACACCAAATCACAACTAAACTTTTAAACACTTAAAGTAACCTCATATTACTGACGTTGGCAAATAGGCAGACTGAGCTAGGTTTCATATCAATAAAATAAAGATCCAAATAAGTTATTTACTTAAAATCTAAAAACTGCAATTTTGATATTTTTAAATCATGGTGTTTAATTGTTACTTCATATGTTATGTCATCTATAATTTTTGTGTGTATGCGTAAGCAAAACTACTTTTCTTCTTTTGTATAATAGCATTTAAGTCTGTAAAAAAGGAATGAACATAGCACCATTTTTACTGACTAATACGTTTTTTTCTTGAGCATTTTTAAACAAAAATTTTTATTTGCATGCTATTTAAATTACACAGGATATGCTGTTATCCGAACGTCTCGTTTTGTAAGCAACAAACGAACCAAAAGCGCTCTGTTGGTTGGTTTACCTCTCTTCTTTGGAATGGAGATACAGCGCAAAGGCAATTCGGGTTCACGTCGTCAACCTTATTAAACCAGGCTGGAGGGAAAAGTGGCAGCCCATTTCGAACCAGTCATGAATGCAAATTACTGACTGGTAGGCCCACCACCAACAAGGTGGACTGCCATTGGTCGGTACCCAAGAGTCGCCTCTTACGACATGCTGGATGAGCAGCTTCACAATTCTAACCCAGTGAATCCCGGACCACTCTTATTTTCTCAAGGTGAGTAGTTTCCTCGATTCTCAGTACACAATTTTAGGCAGGTATTTTTTATGAAAACACCAACTAAAAATATTTAGAACATAATGACATACCCATGAGTAGAATACAGAAGCAGCTTTACTGATTACTTCTACAGCTTCTTTACTAATACCGATCAGCAACTTGCTAGCATCCTGAGCAACTTGGTAATCAATATTTTCAAGATCTCGCTCCCAAATTCGACGTTTCAAAGCTTCTTTTCCTGATTTTCCAATTAAACCTTTCAAATTTTGCCAAGTCTAATAAACGCAATATAAGAGTGCAAATATTTTGTAAAAAATATAAGAGTACAAATAAATTTAACAAAAAGTTAAATTCTACATTTCTAATATTCACATCATAACTCGGTAGCACGTTCTATAATGAAAAAAACGCATACTTTTAGCTTAGATTGTTCCTCTCCCAACAAAACATATGTTGCTTCCATTACATTTTGGATTGCTGGAGGTGGCTTTGAATAACTTCTTACTTCAGAAATAGTTGGTTGCTTCAATGACATAACAACTGATTTCATTCTTTCAACTTGCTCAAATAAAACTAAAAGGTCCTGTGCACGACTTATGTGCTCCATTAGCTCATGGTCTGAATCAATATCGTAACCTTTTAGCTTGTTCTGCAAAGAATAATCCTTATATGCAAGAGCTTTGTGTAACATTTTTTCATTTCGATATCCAATGGATCTCTGCAAGCCAAGCAGAACAATATACCTTTCAATATCAATTTGTATAGCTTCACGCTCTTTTTCATTCAGTTTTCCGTACTTCTTCTCGAGCTCAGCAATCAAGCCATTTATGTTGAGACTATAAAAATGTAACACACGTAATATGGTTAGTAATCTGAAAAAAAGTATTACAGTATTATCTATCCAACTTAGACACACAATCGTGATGTACGTAACGTAGATTCACAGTTAAGTTCCGACAATGGCGTTTTGCCTTACTTCATCAGACTACAACGGTGATGCTACTCAACCAGCATGGGATACTTTAGAAATCTACAGTACGTAAGGAGGCCATCATGCTAATAATTGACTACAATCCAATGCATATTTATGAATGGTTTCAGATCGAATGCCATTTTCTCATTACCTGACCATAATTAGGTTTGCGGTGTAAACCTGCTTATTTATCCTACTGTGGTTTTGTTCATGGAAAGAGGTCAACGGCAGCAAAATGGAACTAACAATCAGATTTACAAGCTGGTCTTTAATGCTTAAGCTTGATTGCTTTTGTAGGAAACTCTTCACTTAGGTAGTAGATTTCTTGCAAGCAACATGCAAGCTATGAAGTTTTTCTTCTTGCTGCAATTCTATGTTTTAAATCCTCATAAAAATTTTGTTCTTGCTGCAACACAAGCATTGCACATGAACTTAATCTATATGAAGGAAAAATTGATCCACCACAAGGCATCGGCTAGGGAGCGAGCTTAAATATCATCGTGAGGTCACCAAACGTCATTTCTACAGGTCAAAACTGTTTGTAATATTTTTACAGTTAGTTTCCTTTATGAGCTACCTTGCAAAATTCATCATTTATTATTGGGACACCGTTAAAAGCAATCGGCTTCAAAGTTGTAATCTTCCTGCGGATAAAAAAAATGAAACGAGATGCAAGAGGTAATCATGCAGCAATGGAATGTCTTTTTGCTTTGTTTAAAGAAAAAAGGAAGATGCAAATTACCCGGATGCAAAAGGAAAACTCACATATTTTGCCAAAAACATTAGATATACTTTCGTATGGACATAAACTACTTTAGTGATTTTCACGATTGCTGGTACGAGCAAGAACGAAACAGCTTGTAGAAAATTCCACGTTTGATTAGATTAGTAGTGTTTTAAATTCGGTATAGGAATAATTCTATTTTTTTGGGTTTTCGTTACAGCAAAGTTTTGAACCTATTTCCTACTGTCTAATCGGTTTAATTGTTGGAACTTGAACTGCTTGTATCTTTTTGATTGCTTTTGGTAAGTTATCTACATACACATTTAATTTTTGAATGCTGACCAGCTGCTAGGGACAGTGTAGACTGACCGACGCCCTTTTTTGGCGTCATTCTTTATTTTATTGTGAACGTGATGGCTGTTTTCCAAATTACGTTTTGTGGATTATCGACATTTCCTGAAGCAGATTTTTAACGTTGTATGTTCATAGTTGGTAAGAAATTTATTTGATTAATATTCCCTAGTCCCTAGTGTTAAATTCATTATTTCAAGTACTCTCATCATATTTTTGTGATGTCTCGCCAACTAAGCTTTTTATTTTTGTGCTTCTTTTTCCATTTGAAGGGTTTGTGTACAGTCATAACTTTATTTTTTCGTTTCTATCGATAAAGACTTAACTAAATGCCAGAATCATTCTATGAAAAAATCCTGACATATTTTTTTTTAATTAATCATGGATTGACAGTCCTCATATTAAGTAGTCACATAACCGAACCCACAAATATATAAAAATCATGAAAGCGAAGAATTACAGAATAAAGCGAAGGGCTAAAGATGATCTTGACATTGTATGACTTTTTGAAGTTTCGAGATCATTTTATTTCACTTGCCAAATTATTAAATTTTTGCTTTAGGTTTCATCCCAAAGTAATTCATGGCTTCAATTACCATGCTTCATGGAATTTACACTTTCATAAAAGACAGTAGTAAAATCAACCAGATCTGCTTACTTATCTAAGTCCATATTCTTCATTGCTTCTCTTACAGCATTTTTCATTGTATTTAGTCGCCGTTCACTTGCTGACTCAGATGACTCGGACCCTTCATCGTCAATGCTGTGGCGACTGAGAGATGAACCTTTTTCTTCTACTTCATCACTATTCTCCTTTTCTTTGATTCGTACTTCTGCTTGCATTAAAAGGCCTGCCAGGTTCTTTTCATCTTTGTTCAAAACGAGAGCTGTTTTATTTTCGCCAGTTTCGTCTAAAATGCTTTTTATTGTTTCCACATCATTTTCAGCAAAAGCTTGTTGGAGTTTGCAAGTCAAGGTTTGAACTTTTTCTTGACGAACCGCTTTTTCTTCTTCAGATATATTAGTTGATTCAGCAACATATTCTATTTCCGCTTCTTCAGCCAATCGATGGAAGTCGTTATCTAGATCAATGTCATTTTCATATAAAGATGACTTAATGTCTTGCACCTGAATTAGAGCTTTTTCTAGTACATTGCGATCTTTGGACTGAAGCGCTTCTTTTAAATCCTGTTTAGCATTTTCAATCTGTAAAAAACAAGTTTATAACATTACTACATATTTCACTAATATGTAATATTACATTAGAAGTGTGCTTGAAAAAATAAAATAGGTCAATTATATATAGTGTAGAAGTGAAGTAAAGTGCGACGAAATATTAAAGCAAATAATAAAAATGTTGTTTTCATGTTTGTCGTTTTGAGAAAAGTACCAAGTTCGACAAGTTTCCTGGAGCGGGATTATTGGGAAAATCTATTCTATTTCATTTACTTGCTCTTTTTTATCTGCTTGTGCATCAGGGACATCATCTTCAACGTTCAGAATTGGAATTGCAGATTCATCTTTTTCCTAAATATATTAATAACTTCAAAACCACTTCTACTTAAATTTAAAGTCATTAGTTTTTAAAATGCAATCTGAGGGATGACGACTTGGTAGAGAGACAAGTTTACCAACAAGAAAAATTATTTTGTGTCACAATGGGAAACATTTCAAAAACGCTTTTACAGTTTTTGTGGTATTACTGTAACAGGAGAATGAACAATTGAATCTATATGTACATTTTTTGACCATCAGCTTTACCGCTAAACACGTGAAAAACGATACCGGAAGCGGGATTTGAGGCCACAGCTATACATACCATTCAACAATAGCCATTAGCTTACACGTGTAGAGCATGACTTAATTGGAGCTTTTGTCTTATTCCAATCTTACTGCTGATATAGCCATTTCAGCTACATAAATGTGACAACATTATTTTGATCGGCAAGAAGCCTTTATGACATGCAGTGTGAACAAAAATAACGCCACCCATAAAAATGTTAATAAATTTTGTATCAACCAAGCTGCTGTGTTGCTTTTTCAGGTTTAAAAAGAATAGTCTATGCATAAACGTTTGGAGAAGTGTTTTTGGAAAATGTCTTGAACAGAAGATGAATAAACTATTTTTATGTGGTAACATATTTCAAGAGAAAATCTATGTTTGTTGACCAAACTAGATTTAAAAAATGGTTTCAGTGTTGTAATTGTCAAACAAGGAGCCCCTGAATAAGACGGCACATAAATTCAAGTCACATTTAGGAGTCTCAAAACTTAATGCTAGGCCAACAAAGATAATAAATGACCTAATTCAGATTTTCCCAAAAATTTAAGGATCCCAGGTAATGAAAAGGCTGTCAGAGAAACGGTTGTCCGTAGTCCCAGAAAGTCTTTGAGTACATGAAGTCAAGCGCTTGGCAATCGTCGTGAGTCTGTAAGAAGAATCTTAGCAAATGATCTGCAGTTGTATCCATACAGGATACAAATAAAGCACAAATTTAGTCACGCAGACATGAGAAATTGTATAATTGGATGTGAATTGTTTTGTGAGAGGACTGATAATGACACAGATTTCTGAAATTATGTGTTATTTTCGAATGAGACTCTTTTGATGATGTCTGGACAACTGAACTCAACACATAACATTTTCTGGAGCAATTTAATTTTTCTCTTCAAGACTGCCTGCAAAGACTGCTTCATTCCATTATGTGTACGCTTGAATGGCAACATTAAAACATGGACCATTCTGGTTTGAGGATGAAAATGAACGGGCCATTACAGTAAACACTGATTGTTGCCACAGAATTATTCAAAAGTTTTGGACAGCATTTGGCCGACAAAGAAAGTACGAGGGTCAGTCAATAAGTAATGAGACTTTCTCAATAACTCAAGTTTGCAATGACTGGCAATCAAAAAATGCTTTTTTATTTTTCAACATAGTCTCCCTCCTTTGCAACACACTTGTTCCATCTTGATATTAGATTGTCTATTCCTTTGGCATAGAATTCCGTGGACTGGGTCCTTAGCCAGTTGCTCACAGCAGCCTTCACTTCTTCGTCAGTCTGGAAGTGAATTCCTTTCATATTCTCTTTGAGTGGGCCGAAGAGGTGAAAATCAGATGGTGCAAGGTCTGGGCTGTAGGGTAGGTGTGTTAGAAGTTTCCAGCCTAAATCTTCAATTTTGGCTAGGGTTCTTGGTGCTGTGTGGGGCCTTGCATTATCCTGAAGAAGAATCACACCTCTTGATTGAAGTCCCCTCCGTTTGTTCTTAATGTCTTTTTTCACTTGAGTTAGCAGCTCAAAGTAGTTCTCTGAGTTCACAGTATTGCCCCTTTCCAAGAAACTGATAGTGATCGGCCCATTTCTGTCCCAGAACACAGTGAGCATGACTTTCCTTAAACTTTTCTGAGATTTGAATTTTTTCTTCACTGGGGAAGAAACATGCTTCCACTCCATTGATCGTCGTTTCGATTCAGGTTCATAATGAAAAACCCAGGTCTGATCAGTTGTCACTATTCTCGACAGAAATGCATCTCCCTCCTTTCTGTATCTGCGTAGTGATGCTCTGGAAGCCATCAGGCGTTGCATTTTGTGATCATCCGTTAACATCTTGGGAACCCAGCGACAGCTGACTTTTGAAAAATGTGAAGGCTGCTGTGAGCAACTGGCTAAGGACCCAGTCCACGGAATTCTATGCCAAAGGAATAGACAATCTAATATCAAGATGGAACAAGTGTGTTGCAAAGGAGGGAGACTATGTTGAAAAATAAAAAAGCATTTTTTGATTACCAGTCATTGCAAACTTGAGTTATTGAGAAAGTCTCATTACTTATTGACTGACCCTCGTATATTTGAAATAAACAGTAGTTTCCGCAGAATGGAGCAACTTTCCTCACTTCAAATGTCTTTCAACAATACCTACGAGAATGCTTTTTGAATTACCTTATCAGTAGGGAGTGTGACCCAGAGTAAACTTTGCATTAACCGTACTTAGACCCTTTCAAATTATATTTATGGGTTTATCTGAAGAATGCTATCTACAAGGCTAAGTCTCAAAGCAATATCTGAAATAGAACAGACAATTACAGCTACAATCAGGGCAGCATCAAAGAAAATGTGAAATAGAGTCGTCGAAAAATTTTCTCATCATATTCAAGTGTGCTTGCGAAAACGAGAGCACATCTAGACCACATCATAAAGAAAGCAATAAAGCAAAGTCTAATCAGATTACAGCAGTAAAATTTAGCAAGCAAGTTGCACACAAAAACACGTACATACACACAAGATTGCATTATTTTGCTAACAATATTTAAGATTTTATTGTTACTTTTAGGGTGGCATTTTTTGGTCACCCTGTATGACGCAATTATCACAGGGATCCATGCTTATCCTATCATTTGACAGTGTCCTGTGCTATTGCCGTAAATAAACCTGCTTGTTTTTCTATGTGCCCATTTACATTGAAATGATCACGATTAATTCTAATTACATATTGCTTCTTCAAGAGAATCAACAATTCTTTCTATCTCTGGAACTATTAACTGAGAGCACGGTAAAATCTCCCGGCTGACCAATGTAGCTGAATTTGCGTCATTAAAATGGACAATAATTGCTATGTAAAGTTAAACATCAAAAAAATTACCAAGTCAATAGTCATTTCCCAAAAATAAAGTCAATGAAAAGTGGGCCTCGAGGTCACAAAGATTTATATTATTCAGTACAGCTTGTTGACATAAGTACAAAAAATCATGACCAACAAATTTAATATAATTACTGCTTTCATTCTTTTATGTAATATTTCTACTGTATCATAAGCTTGTTGAATGTCTTCTACTGGTAAATTCATAGCTTCTGCTTCTTTGATTGCTTCAATTAAATGTTCTAAATCTATAGCTGTTGCTTCTGATTGATTGCATTTTATGTCAGCAGTCTTCAATCTTTTCTTAACCTTAAAACAAACTTTGAATTGTATTAAAGAGCTAAACTTACACTTATGTATATTTAGTAGCGCAATTTGCATTCAAACTTTATGAAACAAATTGTAAAATAAAGTTCTTCACCTCAGTTAGAAAAGTCCTTCTCGGACGTTTTGGTCCACAGGGCAGCGCCATCTCTCATTACTTTTGAGCCAAGCGGCTTCTTTAAGAAGTAGTAGCCATAGTAAGGGACTGATTTTTCGCTGACAAGTGTTTAACTTTTGCCTGTTTACTTTCTTTCTAACAACGCTCTTATATGCCAAACGCCAGAAAAAGGAATAGTAAATACCGTTTTCGTATTTTTCGGTATGTCCTGATCTGGAAATCGAACCCAAGTTTACCGTGTTGAAAGCAGCATTTTAACCCCTAGCCAGCATCTTGAGTTGGCGTTTAGTTTATCTTTTTGCTTTAGTCGGTTCGAATCGTAAATATATCAAGCTAATTACAGAATATACTTATAGTAATTTAATAGTTACAGTATAACAGTACTCTCTTGAAAAATTTGAGGTAAAAAATATATTGGAATTATGGCATTATATATATATATCTTTGTGAAAAGCAAAATTTGGATTAGTGTTATAACCACGGCAGTGTTAATAGAGCGGAGCTATGGGACTGATTAGGGGATAAACAGTTGTCTTAAAACTTTCCATACTTCTGATGACGATATTTCCAAGTCTTGGAGTTTTTTTCGAGCAATTTCCACATTATCGGGAGAAACTTGAAGACGTTCAGCAGCTTCTATTTGCTCTTGAAGTTTCAAAATGGTTGCGTTAACGTTTGTAGTATTTTCAGCTTTTTCACATATTTCTTCAAGATCGGTCGCAACCTACAAATCACCCATTTGTTTTCCTTATAAAAATTTAATATCTGGATGACATTTGCAAAATTGACCGGATCGCGTTAAAACATCAGCCTTTTTCTGCCCCTATAGTTTACTTACCTCATTAATATGCTCTTTCATGTTATTAACAGTGTCCTGAAATTCCATCATTTCCACGGCAGAAAAGTTTAGATCTTCAGCTTGACTGATTACATTTTGTATATGCTCTAGATCTTGGGCATTTACATTAGACGCCTTGCAATTATCTATGGCCTGATTAATTTCGTTTTTAACCTAAAAAAACACAATATGAAGGACACCTATCACAAATATTTTATACGACTTTAATCGACCATGCATTTGTCACTTTAATTAGCGAGACTTGATGTTTATTCCTGCTAGAATGAGTGCACCGGGTTTAAGAGACAAAAATATATAAATTAGCTTTTTTTCATCTTCTCAAAATCATTCGATAGTTGTAACGGTAGACCTGCTTTTGTTGTTTTTAAATGTTACTATCATTTTGTGTGAAGACATTTATTTAAGAAATACTGTTAACGTAGAGTAACTCTCCATTTTGATAAATCAATAGATAAGTTAAAGCCAATTTCTTTAATTTCAATCGCAAATTCAATTCTTCAGGTACAAATATCATTAACACTTAGTGTCTCAATTTTCTAATAGCACTTAAAAACACTCATTAAAAAATAACTGCTTTTCAAGACCAACAGAAAATACGCAGCTCATCCGAAAAAACGCCGGGCTTGCTACCCACATTGCAAATGGTTTCTTTCATTGACTCTAATTTTTTATAGGATTCTTGTAACTGTTCAGAAGGGACATCAAGCAACTCGGCCAATTGCAATTCAGTCTGCAGCTTTTCATAAGCGTCTTTAGTTGCTTTTAGATTGTTACTAGACTCCTGTAAATTATTTGCTATGATTTCTGCTTGCTTTTTAGCTTCCTCCTGCAAAAAAATCAAGTTTAAAGAGTTAGCTGTGCATGTTCTAAAGTTATCTAACAACATGTTTCACAAAAATTTACATTGCAACAGTTTTTCCCCATGTTAATTATAAAAGAGTTCGAGCATTTAAATAGTCAAAAGCAGGTAAGAATAAGGTCCGGATTAATGGAAGGCAATAGACTCCAAATGACAACTTTTTTTATTCAGCTTTGTCTAGCAAATAAAGCACGCGATGATTTACGTGAAGCGCGTCAGCGACTTGATCTTGACTTTGTTGAAATGCTACTGACTGAGCAGAAACAGTATCTCCAGAACCGCGAAATGTGAAATTAAAAGCCTTTCTTACATCTTCCTTTATTTTTGCTTTTAGCACTTCTATTGCTTGATACGAGCTTTGAAGTGCTTCTGGATGAATCCTAATTGATTCTGCTACAAAAATTTTTTCTTGCAGCTTTTTAAACGTATCAACTGGATCTTCAGTACTGTCAACTGTCGCTACAACTTCATTAGTTTCGTTGATAACCTAAAAAATAGAAATAGCTAGCCAAAAAAAAAATTGACAACCTAAAAATAAAATTTGAATCAGCCTTTTAATGTTGTTCTGTTCAACCGCACTTTTTCTTGGGATTCAGACACGGGATTACTCGGTTTTCCAGATTCACATTGCAAATCTAATCTAATCAGGCCAGGGGAGAGCGGCAGTCCATCTCGCCTCCTGGACATGCTATAAGTTGTTTTCGTATCTCAGGCAATAGGGCCAAAAGCGAGACTCAAAATTGCACCACAAAACAGAAAATTGTTAAAACAATTTTTTATGTACATTACATTACTTGTAAAGCATTTTCATAATTTCTTATTGCAGTGAGGGCTTCTGCATAAAATTTTGGAGGTATATCTAAACCTTTCGCTACTTCAATTTTCTCGCGCAAGCTTTCAATACACTCTGCTGAAACTGGTGGCTGGGAGGCTTCTTTAGTTAATTGTCGGATTTCTTGAACCTGTACAGTACAACTTTTTTTATCTTAACAGAAAAGTGATGAAGCAAACGTGATGCAATGTGTAAAAGATATAAAACTACTTGTAAAAATTTTAAACGCAATTTTCTTCCAAAATTTTACATGTGAAAACTTACATTATCACAACTAAATAATAGAAGTGCTCAAAAAGAAAATATTTCAAAATTTTATTTCAATTGTACGCAATTTTGCAAAATTGAGACCATATAAATCATGTGTGAAAAACATAATGAGTTTTTGAGCTGCGTGTTGAGCAATAAAGGCAGCTATTATTAGGCAAATGCATCTTTGCAGGCCGCATGGCATCATTATTGAAAGTCTTTTAATACAAGTGGTTGTGATGTACAAGTGCTATTACAAAAAAGTGCTTTGTTTACTAGAGTACACTTCATATATTGCTGAGGGTAGTAGTAGTAGTGATAGTTACATAGATTATATCCGGTGTTGTTTCCTTGGCAAAGATAGCCGGATTCACCTCATTCCTTCTGCAATTGCTTGCACTCCGTCTCTCTTCTTTGCTCGATTCTGGGCATACTCTTTCTTTATACCAATCTTCTCTGTCTCCTCCTCCTCTTGCTTCTTCCAGGTCTGCTTTGGTTGTCCTCGCTTTTTCTTGCCACTCACTTCAAGATTTAGAGCAATCCTCAAAATACTGTTATCATTCTTTCTCAGCACATGTCCATACTATCTAACACCCTTTGCTATTGCTAACCGGTCTATAGTTTCTTTCATCCCCAACATGCCCATCTGCTCTTTATTCGTCTTTCTATCAACAACTTTCCAACAGCACATAGCTCTCACTATAGATCTCTCCATTCCCCTCAAAATGCTTTTTCATTTTATTTTAAACACCATTCCTCGCTTCCATACAGTATTGCTGATCTTACGCAACAACGATAAACTTTACCTTTTATCCTCAAAGAAAACCTATTTCCCAGCAATAATTTTCCACACTTCCTGAATCCTAGCCAACCGATTCTTGATCTTTCAGTAACTATCGCTTCACAACCATCACTAACATTTAGTTTGTCTCCCAAATAACAAAATCAATTCACTGTCTCCATTTCATCGCGCAACTTCTCGATTAAATTCACTGTTCCTTCCATTATTCCTTTACATTTCGAGCAAACAAATGCATCACCAACCTATCGGTAACTCTCTTTATTTTTGTACATCTACCTCGAAACGAGTTTCTACATTTTGTGCACAACATTGAATTGGCCATTACTCTCGTCCCACAAACTCCTCATGGATCTATCTTGCTTTTAAACAGTTCTCCTTCCGATCTGCTTGACATTACTTTTGTTTTTCTGGTGTTTACCTTTAAACCTTTACTTTCCAGTGCATCCTTCCAATTCCAAAATCTTCTCCTTAAGCCTTCCATGGTTTCGCTCATGAGAACAAGGTCATCTGCATACAGTAATTCATTAATCACGCGCCTTCTCGCATTTTCTGCAATAACATCAACAACTATTACAGACAATAGTGGCAACAGCACAGATCCTTGATGAACACCAACTTTTACTTCGAATTCCTCTGAATATGCAGATCCCACTCTCACTCTTGTCTTTGCACCATCATTCAAGCTCATAATTGCCCAAACCACTACTTCTGACAAACCCTTCTTTCTCATGTCCCACTCCATCACTTCTGTTGGCACTCTATCAAAAGCTTTTTCCATGTCAACAAAACACATGTACAACTTCTTGTCCTTCTTTTGATAATCCTTCTGCATTCTTTTCCCAATGAATATCTCATCCACTGTTCCTTTTTCAGGCATAAATCCAAACTGCATTTTATTCAAATTGATTGGTGTCCGTATTCACTTCTTAAGTACCTTTTCAACAATTTTCATGGCATGTTCTAGCAGTTTCACTCCTCCGTACGGTATGATCCATAGCTCATCACATCACCTTTGTCTTTAAAGACAGGCACAATCACACTAGTTTTTTCTCAACAACCATTCCTCTTTCATCCAATACACGCTGACACAGTTCCATCATCACTTTAACCCCGATTTCACCGCTTGTAACTATCATCTCCACACTTATATCAAATGGCCCAGTTGCCTTTCCTAATTTCATCCTTTGCATCGCTTTCAAAATTTCATTGCAAACTACTTTTTCCACTGGTCCTTCTACTACATCAGTTTTCATCATGTGGTCTCATTTGCTCTCTTGATTCATGATCTTTTTTATGTGTTCCTTCCAAATTTTTGCCCTGTCTTCTTTTACAATAAAACGCAACCGCCCGTTTCTTCCTTTTAACCACCTTCCTCTCTCCAGATCCTTTCCAAATTCCTTTTTTATTCTAGTAAAGCAGAAAGTATTGTTAGAATTCTGATATAAATTATTCAACTCCTGATTAGCTTCCATTCTCATAGCTCCAGTAACAATTTTTCTCGTTTGATCTTTTAAACGTTTGTATTGGGTCTTATTTTCTTCTGATGAAAACCTGCACAGCTCTTTTTTCTTGCTACGGTATCCTTGACCTCCTCATTCCCCACTAAATGTCTTCTCGATCTCTTTTCGACTTCTTTTTTCCACACACTTCATCACATACCTTTAGAACACCATCCTTGAAAGTTTTCCACAAATCAAGCGCGTCTGTACTTGCTAGTTTTTTTTACTCTTGTTTGGTAAACATTGTAAACAATAAATCCAATTTGGCTTTATTTGACGAGTAAAAATTGCATTTTTGTAAAGCCCATAAACCCAAGTTTATAATTCAAAGCATAAAACTTACAAAATAAATTGGTGATCAAATTGCTTTAATTTTTTTACACCACGACCCTTTCATGCTGTAAGGTACCACTGCGAAAATTGCTGGAAAAAGTTATTTTGCTCCAACTTTGTCTCAACGCTTTCATAAGGTGATGTTGTGAGGCGAAATAAAAATGGACATGTTCATATTTTGCTAAAAGTCAGTAAAAGTGGCTAGTTTGGGAGGTAGGCTGCTATCTACTTTTGGTGGATCAGCAATTAAATTTTAAACAAATGACCGCTAACTACAAATTTTTATCAATCTTACCACATCAATTTGTTCTTCCAGTTGGTCTCTAATTTCATTTGCTTCTTCCAGTAATTCAAATGCCAATCTCGCTTTTTCTGCACGTTCAATCTCATGCTCTAAGTTGTCGTGGCACTCTTGAGTAATAGTTGGTTTCACAGCCTCTTCCATGCATTCTTTAAGCTTGTTTTCAATCTGTAAGAGTCAAAAATTTTTTACGTTTATGAACTTTTCATGTTATTTGTTAGAGTTAAGCCAAACTTGATTTTGGCAAAAGTCAATGAATGATCTGCCACAAAGTTTAAAACGATTTACTGCTTATTGTAACTATTTGCGTAGCAGGCTAAACAAGAGCTCTAGTCAACCTCAAAAGTAAATTACCTCAAGACTAGCATAATTATCAGGATTTATTTCGGAAATTGAAGGAATTTGGAGAGATGCAAGTTCAGATGCTTCTAAATTTTCAGACTGAATTTCCACAATTTCTAAAAAAACAGTCTTATAATTAATCACAATTTGACAATACAGCAATCACAACCATCTGGCTTTTTCTGATATTTTCTATTCTGATTCTGATAACGACGTAGAAAAGTTTATTTCTTTACCTTGAATATTATCGCAAATACCTTGATAAAACTAAAACGATAAGGTATAAAAAGTTCAACTCTTACTTTCGACATTACATGGCGAAAGACTAGGAATTGGTGATACCTTTGTGCTGTACTTCGACTTGTTTGAATTAGAAGAGTGGCGACTAGATTCCTAAAACATAATCATAAATATTATTATTAACGCAATAAAGAAGCAATGTCAAAAATGGATTGTCAGATTTTACGTTTATTTCACTGATGGGCATGAGTTTTGTTGTTTTGATAAAAAGAAACGTTTTCTGGATAATTGTGGAATGCCGATTCTAAATCTGAAAACCACTTTGCTTTATCATATCAAAAATTTTTGTAATTTGATTCTTAATTTTTTAATAAAATGCTGCTATTATATTCACTTTTAGTATTGCGATGTATTGCTAGATGCTTGTTGTTCTATTTTGACGTCACAGTTCAACAATCCTCTCAGCTACTAGCATTACAAGTCAGGTGTGCTGGTTAAGTTAAGCAAAATAGTAAGTTTGTTTTGTGCAAAAGCTTGTTGTGAAAGCTTGTGACTGCTCATATAAGAAAGATGTGTTTTTAAATATTTAAAAAAGAAATGAATTTTGTTGATTATCTCATTTTTGTACCCTACTTCCAGCATGTCATCACAATTAAGAAGCTGCATAAATGGTCCAAAATCTTTGGCTATATCTTTGGAAATTTTGTTGCAAAATATCTACACCAAAACATTATAAGCTCTTTTAAAAACGCTTTACTAAGGGTACTTTGGAGTTAGGCTTGGGAACAGCGACAAAACATTTGCTCCACACAAAGTTTGTCGTTTCTTGGAGTAAAATTACAAAAATTACGTTTTATTAAATTGATAAAAATATATGCTTTTTTCGTATCGTAAGTCTACTAACACATGCTGCATGGATCTGATAGGATCTTGCTTGGGGGGCATGGTGTGACTATGTTTCGTAGAAAATCTTCTGCAGCGTCAGCTTTTGTATTGAAATTATTATTTACAAAATTTCAATTAGTTTGCTATGTACCGTACAAAAACCAAACATATAATTATCTTTGACTTTGTTATGCTTCTTCCAGCTAGAAGAAATGCAGTTTCCTCTAATTCTAAGCACGCTCTTGAATGTTTAATGCAATTTGGGAGGGATGTCTTCCCAACTCTATGTATTGCATATAGGTTACTGCTCACCATCGGATTTTCAACTGCAAGTTGTGAGAGGTCATTTTCAAAGTTGAAATTGATAAAAACATGTGTAAGATCATCTATTCGACAGGAACGCCTAACAAGTTTGGCTTTAATCAGCATCGAAAGAGAATTCCTTTTTGCAGATATGAAAAATGAGGTAGTTCAAATATTTTCCGACAGAAAAGCTCATATGGGAAAGAGAAATCGTAAAGTGTAGGTGTCTAATTGATTTATTCACACTATCACAGGTTCTAGTTTAAAAAAATGAGTTACTTCTTCGTGTGCTTTCACTAAACAATGCCCACAAAGCATTTTTATTGTATAGCTCACAAAAATATTAAGGGCAGCAACCCAGCAATGCATCAAACTACATGGTTGCACTTGAACAATTTCAGATACTATTTCTAATAGAAAAAAAAAAATAGACAACTCTATCTCCTGTTATGCCTTACGAAATTATAAATATACAGGGTGTCCCAGAAGTCGCGCACCATTCTAATCTGCGTTTTCATATTTGATTTAATTACACGGAAGAAACTAAAAGTACAAGAAAGAGTTAAATTCATTTTTATGTTTGGAAGAGCTGGGACGACACACCAATCTGTAGCTCAAGAATCCAACCTTAATGGCCCTGAGCGAGAGCAACCGTTAAGAATAACAATAGCAACTGAGTGCTAAATGACAACAATAACAAGGATGCAATAACTACTTAAGTGCCCGAAAATCAGCAATAAAACGCTCAAGAGAGTGAAAGACAGTTTGATAGAGAGATTTGATGCTTGTTTCATTGCTGTAGGTGCACAGTTTGAACATCTGTTATGACTGTAATCAATAAAAGCGTTTTCTGTAGAAACCTGGATGGTGCGCGACTTCTGGGACACCCTGTATACGTATATATTAGATCATTTTTGTGAGAATATTTGATAATTTTTTGCATGCATAAATGCAGTGTTTTGTTCCTCAATGCATACCCTTCACCTGATGAATTTTTTTTATAAATCTATGTCTTAGTTTTTAATTAACACATTAAAACAAAAAATACTCTTTGAATTATTTTATTTCAACTTTTCAGCATATTTTTCTCAACACCAGCTTTTACGTATTTCATGTGTCTGTCTTTGTCTCATCCTTGAGTACTTGACTGTTTGGGAAGGGGAATACAATCAAGCAGTTGGCCCCAGGCATCATTAGACCACTGCACGCCACTGGGTAGCCGGCCCATTGGATGAATGCGAATGTGCAATGCCACTGTCTGCATTATTGTGTAAAAGCTGGTGCTTAACTATCGCATTTTGGTTGGATACATGCTAAGCAGAAAATATTATTTTGTTTTGCTTGTAAGTGACCGCTCTTGAAAAGTTGAAATTAATTCAACTTTCCCCAGTCAGCTTGCGCGATAAAATGCCAGTCACAAACTTAGAAAGCTAGTACAGTTATATCATTTGCTAACTTCTATCCTCACATTTGACCAGTTTTTTATACTTTTTATACGTAAATAACTGTCATCGCCAAAAAAAGGACTATCCCATATCACTGCAATAACTTGAAGGTTCAAGCTGATTCAGATTTATCATTTTTGAAGAACAATGCCATTCTCTAATTGATCTAACTCTTTAATTAACGAGTAGTTACAAAATTTCTGTTAATCACTACACAGATTTTTACTTATAAAACCTACTTCTTGTCAAGTGACACCTAACGCAACCGAACCGGTGTATAAACTGGTTAAACATTTTGAATTTCAATTGCATAGTCTACAAAGAGCCTAAGGTAATTTTATTAGAAAGCAGCCAGACAGGGTCCACATCAGTAACGTTGGGGTTAAGTATTTCAGTTTAGCCGGGAGGGCCGGCTTCACCCATCGGTTTCTTGTGTAAACAGTAACAAAATGTTAATGAATTTTATCCACTTCCGCAATTACCGTACACGTTATCGTGATCATCTTATTCATTTATTTAAAACTGGCAATGCTCATGAAGAAAAGATGTTGCCACAAACTATCACTGATATTTTTAAAAAGTGTAAACGGAGAGGGTTCGAAACACAAACAAAAATGATGGTGGCGGCCAAACAGTGGTTGCTTTCACAATGATGGAAATAAACTATTTATGTTAAGCCTATTTCGCGAGTTGGTTCGGTCCCTTTCCTATTTATGTTTGTGGTAATAAATTCATTGGCTTTGCTATTTGCTTTGTTTCCGGTATAGTGGCAAAAGCGGCTATGCCTTTCCCAAAGTCATTCATGATATTCTAGTAGGAGCCGATCTGCTGAATTTATTTTCAAACAAAATTCACCTGCAAGCTGCTGAGACTTCTGCCGGACAAGCACATGATCCAGATGATCACGAAACCTGTTTGGAACAGAAGCTTCACCCTGACCACAGGTGACAGCAAGCCAAGCAGACTCTGACGCCTGAAAAATGGTCTTCTACAGGGATCAGTCTTGGCTCCTCTTCTTTTCAATATATACATGTACGATCTGCCTTCGATAACCTCGAAGAAGTATGTGCCTACGCTGACGTTGGCGATACTTTATTCTTCTGGAGATTGGAAGGCGTTGAAAAGAACTTTGAGCGAAGACATGTCTACACTTTCTGCATATCTTCAGACTTAGCTGCTAAAGCTCAACCATGCTAGAACGGTGACGGCAGCCTTTCATCTTTGCAATCGAGAGGTTAAGCTTGAGCTAAAAGTTAAGAACAATGGTAAAATCTTACCATTTTTTCCAGTGCCGGCCTATCTCGGTGTGAAACTGGACAGAGCGCTCACGTACCGTCATCACCTTGAGGCATTGCGCAAAAAGCTATCGACGTGCGTTTCGCTGCTAAGGCGACTTGCGGGTTCAGAATAGGGCGCTGGTGCCAAGGCGTTGCGCGCAGCTGCTTTGTTCCTGCTCTACTCAATTGCTGAGTACTGCGCATCAACTTGGTGATGCCTTATGCAGCGCGCATACTCGCCTCATTGACAGCGTTTTTAATGGCGCTTTGCGTATTGTTACTGGATGCCTACATCCCACTGCAACGGACAACCTTCCAGTTCTCTCAGGCATTCAGCCAGCTGAGCTTCGCCGCCAAGGAGCGACACTCTACTTGGCTAATCGCAGTTCTTTGGACCCTGGCCACATTCTGCATGGCCAGCTGACTGAGCCGCAGGCTGCTAGTAAGGAGAGACTAAAATCTAGACGCCCGTTTATTCCTGTCGCCCGGAAACTATTGCACAAGTTATCTGAGTTGGGCATCCACGCTGCCCAATGGACGAACTTGACATGGCACACAGAGTACTCCAAGAGTATGTCAGCGCTCGGTATCTACATTCCTAGGGTCAGCACAAGAACCATTGGAATGAGTTTGACCAGAACAGCTTGGGTCAAACTCAATCGCCTGCGTAATGGCGTTGGACGTTTCGGTTTGTCCAAGCATGAATGGGGTCTCGCTTCTTCAGCGAAATGCGAGTGTGGAGCTAGTGAACAAACTGCAGATTACACTATTTTAACATGCCCCACACATTAGGCACCTCGAGGAATAATGGGTCTGACAGTTTTAGATGACGAAACAAGGTTCTGGCTTAACTCTATCACTGCCAGCATCTGATCTAGGCAACACAGAAGGTTGGGGTGGTAAAAGGATAAACCCTCGGTCTCCATTCTTTTGTTGTGTCTGACCTGGATCATAGATACCCTGCCATACGACGACGACGAAACAAAATATTTTCTCTAAATTCAGTTTTACAAATTGTTAGTTTTATGGTTTTATATTGATCCTTTCTCAAACATGGGATTTTATCACATTGCTTTTTAGTATAGATATAGATATCTTAACTGGCACCATATAAGCAAAATAAAAAAAATTCTTGTTTTATGGTATATATAGTTTACAAAATCATTATTTACACTCTCATCTGTTTTTTTTCTTACAAATTTAAGCAAGATGAGTGATGAACAAGGAAAACATTTTCACCACGATATAAAAAAAATGGAAACTCGATACCAAGGAAGGTTGAATTGATTTATAATTACTGACTATTGTTGGTCACAAAGCGAGACTGTCCCTTACTTGGGAAATCCAAAAGAAAAACAAGTACAGGTAAGACAAAATTTACGCCTTATCAAAATGGTAGGACTCTCTACGTAATTTTTGATGCTTACTTCATTAAATGCATGCCTATACCTCTGCATTTATATTTAAAATGCTTGCTTGAATTTATATTTTTTCTCAATTTGTAAAATATCTTTACCTGATAGAAAATTTTGATTGCAGATTCGAAATTAGCAACAATAAATTATTCAAAAGCACCTATTTTTATCAAGACAACAAAAAAGGTTTTTGAAATTGTCCAGTGTTATCATAAACATCATCGCTTAGGCTTATGTAAAATATTGCTCTTACATCTCGAAAGATTTTTCGAAGATTCGATATCAAGATAAGAAACCTGGCAACAAATGGTAACACGTTTGAAAAAGAATCACAATGTTCTAACACGCAATAAAAAGTGTTGAAGAATTATATCGCTGACAATGATAAAACTTTGAACTAGTTATATTTAAATATTTGTGATGCGCTTGAGTGGTTTGCAGAGTTGGTTAAACGGCAACCGTTTTTATCCAATGATTGTGCCTGAAAACCTCCCTTGGGAATACATTATCGTGCAAGGTCTTTGAGGAATAGGGCCCTCATAAATACATTTTATGAAAATTGTCTCAACTCTGCGGATCTCAGCAAACAGCAAAATCGATCAGAAGGAGTATCAAAAAAATCCAGCGATATATCAAAGCCAGAAAACTTTGAAGCACATGTGGACAATTATTATTTTTTAGCGCTGATAATTCTGCCTTTGTGTCTGAAAGATAAAAATACGATACAATAAAGTCCTTGTTCTTACTCTCTCAAAAGTGACAAAAATTTAAAGTAAAGTACGACTTAATCAGTCATTTAAAACAAGTTTTCACAAAAGGCTTTAGTTTAGCAACTTTTGTATTAGTTAAATTATTATCTTACTTTCTCCAGAAAAGTTTCGGGTTCTATAAAAGCTACGTCTAAATCCTCAACAAGTGTTTCTTGCTCCGGTTCTTCATCATTGGATTCAGGTTGTAGTGTGATTGACTTGGTCTACAAAAGCATAGAAACATTTGATTTTGTAGTATAAGCACGAGAGAAAGCAAACATCATAAACCTAGCGCATAGTAGGCTACGAATGAACAGACAAATATAAGCAAACATACAGCCAAAATCAATTTGACGAGACCATCCTTGGACGCTTTTCGTCCTTTTGGACTCATCCGCAGGGCCCGTCCCGTCACGCCAAAATAACCCACGTTTGCTGAAATTTCGAATGCATGACAATATGTTTGCTGAAATTTCGAATGTATGACTAGTCGAATATATGACTAGTCATACATTCAAAATTTTAGCCAACGTGGGTTATTTTGGAGTGACGGGACGGGCCCTGCTGATGAATCCAAAAGAACGAAATGCGTTCAGGGATGGTCTCGTCAAAGTGGTTGTGGCTGTATGTTTGCTTAAATTTGCCTGTGATTTCGTAACCTATTATGTGCTAGGTTTATGACAATTAATTTTGTCAAGAAGGAGGCAGTGATTTACTGTTAAGACTTTCTTTGTTCCAGTCATTGTTGAAAGGTCAATTTATGACACTTACCATTTACATTACTTATCTTTTTATCCTTTAAAACTTACGAATTAGTTTTTTATGTGATAAAGACTGTAGCAAGAAGGCGGCATGCGGTTTTCTATTTGTTTTATTGCATCTTGCAAACATGTTACAGATGGTGGAGCACGCCATATAAATACAGCATTAGTGTACCAAAATTTTTAAATGCCAGTGTAAAGGCCACATTTAACTGGACAACTGATTTTGTTTTTTGTAATATTGAAACAGCGTCGGCAACAAAAAGTGGAGTTTTGCGATGCTATTTGTTCATTTTCTTTTTACGTGTTATGGATGGTAGTTGAAGCACCAATAAGCCCTAGTCTTCGAAATAAAGCGACGTTTTGCTGGTCTCGCAGAATAGTTGTGAAGCAAGTAATCTTGTTTCAAACACCAAGGTATCAAGATAAACATAGCTGTTTTGAAGGTTAATGTAAACCTCTTTCATATTTAAGATTTGAGAATAAAGGGTAGAACCAATAATTTCTATCACATCATTATTTGCAGATTTTGAATAGCTTTATTTTCTGCATTTTATCTTCTTCTTTCGACTTCTCCCTATTCGGGGAGGCTACAGCACGAAAGTATTTTCCATTTCACCCAATCGACTTCGTCTTCCTCCTTAGCACCGCCATCTCCATCATCCTTTTTCCCACATAGCCTTCTTCTCTCCTTTTCACGTGTCCATACCAGCGTAGCCTTACATTCCGAAGTTTGTCTTCTAGCTTGCCATTTTCGCTGTCCCTCTCACGTATTCGTTTCTTATCTTGTCCTTTCTTGTCACTCCCAGTGCCCATCTCATCATTTTCAACTCTGCAAATTCCATTTTTGATACTTATTTTTCCGTCACCGCCACCCTTTCCATTCCATAAAGCATGGCTGGTCCAACCAAACTCTTGTACATTTTATCCGTAACCCTTGCTGATAACGTCCTGTTTCACAGAACTCTAGACACCTTCCAACTCATCCATCCAGCTTGGATCTTTCTCCTCACTTTTTCTTCACACTTTCCATGGCTACTAACTGTCGAATCCAGGTATTTAAAGTTTTTTGCTCTCTTTAGCTTTTCTTCTAGTACATCAACTCTTCTCCATCATTTACACCCCCAGACTTCAGCCTTATTTTCTACATTTTATCACAGCAAATAAAACAGTCATGAATCTCAGACATATACGGACTTCTACAAAAAGCGTTTTAGCTACTATATTTTAAAATACATTAGTCACCTCTTCCAGAGTGTTTTTGTTTTGTTTCAGGTCTTCAATCACATCTACGTCAGGTGTGGTAACGGTATTGGTTGCTAATTCCTAAACAAAACCATTAGCATACAGTACAAGCCTAGAATAGACAATTTTTAGACTGGAGACGATAGAATAATAGGAGGTTTGGATCCCTGTTGATCGCAAATAGCGACTTATGCTTATTATCTAACTCTTTTACAGCGCTTTGCAAAAGTTTAAGACCACTATAAAAGAAATAGCCCTTTGACTTTTTGAAGATTTTATATCAACCTTTTTTCTATAAATTTACTCTTTGTTCAAAAAATAAGTGAGCTTATGATAAGGAATTAAATTATCTTAGCAAAACTGCAGACAGTGACACTGTTTCGACCTATCAGGTCTCTTCAGTGCAGTTGGTGACCGACAAGAAGCTAGAGGCTTTTAATAAAGCATAGCTTAGACCGCCACACTTGCGGGATCTATACTAGATCCACTTGGTGGAAGGTCTGTCAGTACTCTGCGAAGCCGTATCACTCGTGAATACTGACAGACCTTCCACCAAGTGGATCTAGTATAGATCCCGCAAGTGTGGCGGTCTAAGCTATGCTTTATTAAAAGCCTCTAGCTTCTTGTCGGTCACCAACTGCACTGAAGAGACCTGATAGGTCGAAACAGTGTCACTGTCTGCAGTTTTGCTATGTGCATCGCTAGCCTCTTGCATTACTATAAATTATCTTAATTTAGCATTGCGTATATCTATTATGGCTTTCAAAACTGCTTCAATGCCGAGTGAAATTTTCTGCACAAGGGTTTTAAAATATTCTGGAGATATTTCCTTGACCAAAATTCTTTTACGGCTGTTGGCAGTGATTTCACACTAAATGGATCTTTTTCTGATACCTAAACTATGGGTAGATTTCACCCACTTTCAAATGAGCTAAGATTTAAGCCAGTGTTTCCCAAACTGTGTGCCGTGGAAAATTTGCAGGTGTACCGCAAAGTGCCGTGGTGTGGCTCGAGTTCTTTTAAAGTGCTTTTTGTTGTTACAAGTTTTCTGCCAAAATTGAGAAAATTCTGCCATTACAGGTCACGACGAGAGACGAATTGACCTTTTTTGGGGGGAAATCAGCACCATATGGGGATGTATCGCGCGATTTTTAGAGGTCGTTGCCCAGAAAAGTGGTTATCTAAAAAAAAGGTCATTGCCATTCTCGCCGTCGCCTGTGATGCCACTCGACATCAATTGGAACATATTGCAATGGCGGATGTGCCACGAAATTTGTTAAACAGATTTCCTGTGCCGGCAGACAAAAAAGTTTGGGAACCACTGATCTAGACTATTTTCAAGTCATTTTAGGAAGTTGATATTTTTCTGGATCAAAAAGTTTGTAACAATCTTACTTCAATGACAAGGCGCCCCTTCATGCGAAAAAGTATAACATTAATGAACAACAAGCAGTTTCACGTGTTTTCAATCATTTGTGGCCGTTCAGTGGGGAAAAAAGTACAAGCGAGATGTTCTGTACAACAACATAGCCCCCTAAATCATTTGAGTTTGGAATGTTTGACTGTAGAAAGCTGTATCTTTCATTGTAATTTTCATTGTAATTTGACAGTAAAATGCTAGCAAACACAAAAGTGCTGCACAGACGACTCGTCTCAAAAAAGCACTTTCATTCAATATTTTGCAGTCCGGCTGCTATACGCCTTGGCCAAGTCGTAGCGCTACATTTTCATCACTGCGCTAAGTCAACGCTTTCGAAGAAATTTGCATGCTTTTAATTCGACTTTGAAAATCAAGCTATGAGAAGCAGTTGAGCGACCAACTATTAAAGCGGCTAGGATAAATTCCTGGCACCTTTTTGCTTAAGCTCGTTGGGACACGCGCTGCAGCTCTTTCAAGAAAACGTTCATACGAGGGAATAGTTTTCAAAAATTTCCCGCTTCTCTTTTGGTCGGATAATACGCCATGTTTTGATATTTCTGAATTGCCTTGTAAACTGAAATTTTGCTCACGCCTAGACTAGCAGCAATCTTTTTCTATTGAGTACCTCTCATCTGCTAAAATATTGGTCAGAGTTCTCTTTTCTACTTTAAGCTACTTTTTTTCCCATTTTTGTAAGAAACAGCAAGAGAAATAAGCTATTGGTTTATTAACAAAATTTAGAAAATCTTAGGCAAACAACGCTAAAAGACACTGGTCAACAACAAAATGTTAGACCGTAGAAAAATAATCATTTCCTAATGCTTCAAGTGTGCTGAGCTCAAATCTGCAGTCAGATTTTTCTATCACGTCTAGAAATTGAGATATCTGCATTTTATTCCACTTATTACCATTTCAATCCGGGTTTACTTTAAAATCCAGTCGCAACAATGAGGTCTATTGTAAATGAAAACTTATTACTTCACAGTACTCTCTTTGTAATGCAACAATTGATGTAATGCTCTATAACAAGATACCTAAATAATATTGGTGTCAGTAGTGTTTTTAACTTAGCAAGGTACTTTTAGCTGCCGGGTTTAAGTAAAATTTTCGGCAGTTAGGAAGTTTGGAGAAAGTGTTTCATTCTAGTGGTATTTATAGTGTTTAATTTTATTTGCATTTTGCGCTCAGATTTGCTAAATAACCATTGAAATTACTGATTTAAAACAACTTGTTATAATGATGCTTTCAATTCCCAAACGTGATTGTGTCAATCACCCTGTCAACTTTTGTTGAGTCTGCGGCAAGTATACTCTCCTGCTCACTGTGTAAAGCTAAACAGCAGAGTAAGATATGCATACAACCACTATTTTGCGTGCCAAGTAGCCAACCAAGATAAAAAATGGGCTTCACCTATTTGCTGCATCCGTTGCAGAACAACTCATCTGTTTTGGCTGAACGGTAAACGGAAGCAAATGCCTTTTGCTGTGATCTCACTACTGATTGCTGCTTCTGCATCTCTAACATAACAACAATTTTTCGAAAAAATAAGTCCGAATTTCCAGCCTCATGTGCAAGTCAGCCATTAAACCAGTTTCCCACGACCCAGATCTGCATCTATCTCAGCCTTCAACAGAAAAGAAAGATACCTGGTCTGCTAATGATCGTGCAAATACCGGTGCTGAAAGTGAAGATTTTATTGAATTAGACCCTGAGTCTACGCCACCCTTCGTCAATCAGAAACGCCTGAATGATCTAGTGCGTGATCTGTAAATATCCAAGAAGAAAGCAAAAGTTTTGGGGTCCAAGCTCCAACAGTGGAATCTACTGGAACCAGGAACAATCATTTTGTCCTCTTGTAGCCGCAATCAAAATTTTATTTGTTATAATGCAAGTTCAGAAAATATATACTATTGCAAAGATATAAATGAGTTAATGACCGAAATGGGGTGTGAACATAATCCTGTTCATTAGAGATTGTTTATCCACTCCAGTAAAACAAGCCTTAAAGCCGTGTTGTTCCACAATGGTAATATCAAACCATTAATCCCTGTGAGATACAGCATCCTCAAAAAGGAAACCTATGATACAACACAAATTTTTCTTGATCTCTTGGAACATCCCTAGTATAACTAGAAAATTTGTGGTGAACTGAAAGTTGTTTCTCTGCTCCTTGGGTTGCAGTTAGAGTACACAAAACATATGTGATTTTTATGTCTATGGAACAGTTGGCAAGAGAGCGATCGCTATGCAGTAAAAGTATAGCCTCCTCGACAAAGCCCCCAAATCGGAAGACATAAATGTCCAACACCAACCTTTGGTTAGCTCTGAAAATGTTTTTTACCGCCTCTTCATATCAAGCTTGGTTTGATGAAAAATTTTGTGAAAGCGACGGAGCGGGATGGCGTTGGCTTCAAATTTTTCAAAAATTTCTTTGGAGCTGATAAAAGTAGTGCAAATTGAAAGCTGGAGCTTTTATGGGTCCTGAAATCGGGAAATTGATGCTAAACGAAGAGTTTGATTTGCCACTTAATCCGTTAGAACTGGCTGCTTGGAATGCTTTGAAATCAATTGTTGCCAACTTCTTAGGTAATTACCATTATGACCAATATGCTGATATTGTTGGTCGCATGCTGAAAGCATATGAGCAATTAGAAGTTCATATGTCTTTAAATATGTACTCTCTGCATTCCCACTTGGAATTTTTTTCTCTCTAATTTGGCGAAGTAAGTGAAGAATAAAAATAGAGATTCTACCAAGCTATATCCGTCATAGAAGGGCAGTACCAGGGCCGTTTCGGTGTCAATATGATGAAAAATTTCTGCTGGTACCTACAACTTGAGAGCAAAGGCTTGTCATAAAAAAGAAAAACCAAAAGCATTAAATACTTGTAAAGCCGTTTTTCACGACGCATTGCGAAATAAAATACATTAGTTGTTTGTTGCAGTTGTCTGTTTAATACCAAATGGTATATTGTGACTACATGCGTTGTATAGAATCAGAAAAAATTGGGACATGAGCTTATCTCAAAAACGTGACAAAAACTAATATTATTTTTTAAATCAGGGCCCCCAAATTAGCCAAAATTGCCATCTTGTTACTTGTGCAACAGAAAAAAAATTTTTGTTGATCAGTGATGGTTATAATTCTTTATGACTAACTTATGCAATATCATTGTGTAATAACCATCTTTATCACTTAATTAAAGATATTTTTTGCTAACACATCAAAAATTGCAAGCAGTCTCGTACTTTTTCACAGTACAGTATACTACTGTAGTATTCTCTATATTGTCTGATTTTTTAGGGTTACATTCACTCGTATGACAATCTCATCAGAAGTTGCAGTTCATCAGACATCGTTTGAGCATAGATTTGTCAACATCTGTTAGGTCGCTTTACGTTCTCATCGTCCACCCAGAGCAGTTAGGAAACTGGCAAAATTTGCAGCAACTTGACAATCTCCTCTAATCTCTTTTTACGGTTAGTAATTGTTTTCTGTAATAGCTATAATAATATCTGTCTTCCTTTTTGATACTTACATTAGGCTCTTCTATAGATCCCAGTTTTGCAGAAAGTTGACTTGGTTCTATACTGAAAATGTCTGGTTTTGGTGTTTGTACTTTTTTCTAAAAAAAGCACAAACGTGACATTTAAACGCATATAAATAGTTAAACAAGCGTTACACTAGCCTATTGGACACACGTAATTATAAAGAACTCGGTAAACCTGGTCCCTAGAAGCATTGATAAAACTAAATCTGAGTACAATTCGACATTGAGTAAATCATAATATTTTGGTCTTTATACATCGTGACAGTGATGTGTTGAGACAGGAAGATTACGAGACCAAGACCGAGAACGAGATTCAAACATTGTTTGAGAAGAAGTCCGATACAGAGATCGGAAATTTTTCGAAACTTTTGCTTTGAGATCGCGACCAACATTTGTCGAGACCGCGATCGAGACCGATTTTGCAAAATTCTGAAAATTTCAAAAATGCGGCCTGCAATTGATTAAAGTTATTACAGTGCAGTTGCATTGCACTTCGAAGTATGAACGTTTAGTTCGTCGAAGTTTCGTCCACAGCAGATGGCGAGCCACCTTAGCAGTAACAGTCAGCGTTACGCTATAGCCTGAAAGATGGACTATTTATTGGCTCAGAAGATGAATTACTAGTGAAAAAGATTTTTTATTGATTTCAGAGATCACTAGATCTTGACGCGGTGACCAGATATTTTGTTTCGATGTACAGTTGTTAATTTATAATAGCAACTCATTAAACTGTCATCACCCTCGGAAAACTTTGAAAATAACGTTTTTAGGGATTGCAAACAAGGTTTTTTCCTGAACCTATAACAATCCTGATTGCCAGAGTAATCTGTTGCAAACATTAAATCTGTGCCGCCTCAACCTACATGTATTTTCAGAAACGTTTTCTGTGACACCGCAAAAAGTAATATCAATTCGTGAGTCAATTACTTTTTATTTCAAATTTTTTCCAAAAAAATTTAGTCTCGAAACTATTTCACAGTGCTCCAAGCCCAAGATCTAGTTAACTTTTTCGCTCCCACGAGATGATCATATGATTTTTTTCAAAAGTTGAAAAAATCAGTTTGCTAAAAATTTGATTTGTGATTTTATTTCTCAACCAATGTCAACAATTTTATTTAATTTAAGGTTATTTTGAAGCGATTCCGATAATGTTTTGTGTCTTAACTATATGTTTTTATTTTGAAAAAACTGACCTATATTACGTGTAGTCGAAATTTTTAATTCCGGAAAATTTGATAACCTATAACAAACAAGTAAATTTAATACATAAACAAAGTAATAACCTGATAAATGTTGATATATTTAGAAAGCTCAGGAAATTAGCTTTCCAGAAAAATATAATTTTAAATAGTTGAAGCTAAGGATTACTTGATAATGCCTGATAAAAAAAATAGTAAGCATACACAATTTTTCATTTTTTGTTGAAAAATTTTTCAACGATAGTTTAGAAAATTGCAATTTGTAGAAAAACTAATTCCTTTGGTACATTTTGGCTATTTATCCTAAAATTTACGGCTATTTAGCTGTCTGTATCTAAGTTTTCAGAAAGATTGATCAAGAAATGAAGTCTCTTGAATTTTTGATAGATAGCCGACACCAAGCAAAAAATTGGTGATTTTCTTCCAAAAGGGGGGAGTCAACATGGTCCGGTATCATCTTTGAAACAAAATTTTCTTCTCAAACTACATATTATCTGAATTTCGAAGAATTTTCCTTTCCAAATATATATACTGTTTTATGGTTTAGGCTAAGAGTTATTCTATAATGACTGATAAATTAGGCAAATTTCGTAGGCCCAATCTGTTTTCGATATCGGTCAAAAACATTGAAAACTTGAGCTTTTGAGCGTTACAAAATTGCAATTTGTAGAAAAACTAATTCCTCTGGTACATTTTGGTTATTTTTTCTGAAATCTATGGTTATTTAGCTGTCTGTATCTAAGTTTTCAGAAAGATTGATCAAAAAAATGAAGTCTGTGGAATTTTTGATGGATAGCCGACAACAAGAAAAAAAATTAAATATTTCTGCACCATAAAAGGGGGTTCAACATGGCCCTGTATCATCTTTAGCAACAAAATTTTCCCCTCAAACCACATATCATTTAAAAGTTTAGAAATTTACTTTCCAAATATATATACTGTTGCATGGTTTAGGTTAAGAGTTATTCTATAATGACTGATAAATTTGGTAAATTTCGTAGACCCAATCTGTTTTCGATATCGGTCAAAAACATTGAAAACTTGAGCTTTTGAGCTTTACAAAATTGCAATTTGTAGAAAAACTAATTCCTCTGGTACATTTTGGTTATTTTTTCTGAAATCTATGGTTATTTAGCTGTCTGTATCTAAATTTTTAGAATTGATTAAAAAATGAAGGCTGTGGAATTTTTGATAGATAGCCGACTCTAAAAATATTGAAAGCAAATAATGGGTAATTCCCCTACAAAAAAGGTAGGAAGGTCAACATGGCCCTGTATCATCTTTACCAACAAAATTTTCCTCTCAAACTACATATCATTTAAAAGTTTTAGAAATTTACTTTCCAAAAATATATACTGTTGCATAATTTAGGCCAAGAGTTATTCTATGATAATTGATGAAACATGATACCTGGAGTAATCTTTAGCACCGGCCCAAAACACTCAAAATTTGATAGCTGGACCACAGAAAATGCAAATCATGCATAAAGTACTCCCTTTCCAAATTTAAAATCATGTTTATGCGTTTACATAACTCATATTTGCGCCCTGTATTAAGTTTCTACGGAGCTGGTGTACATCAAACAATTTTTATATATTTTGCAAGGTAGGGTACTCCGGGTGATAATCTGGTTCCTCCAACAAAAAAGGAGGGGTGTAAAAATGGTCCTGTTTCATCTTTAGCAATAAAATATTAGTTTTATGTTTTATATTATCTCAAAGTTGAAGAAATTCCCTTTTTAAAAATATAGCATAATACATATTTTAGGCTAAGTTTTGAATGGTAAAAAGGCTAGCCTACATGATAAACCCTAAATTATCTTCGGTACCAGCCAAACCCCCTTTTTGGTGCTAGACGTCATAAAATTACAAATTGTAAAAAAAGTACACCTTTTAAAACTCTTAAAACATTTTTATTAATTTTTCCCACTCTCTTCTCACTTTGTATCAAGTCACCAAGTAGACAATGCAAACAAAGCACTTTTTTTGACTTTGACAGGAGGGCTATGGGCTATAATCATTCAAAATTAGCTTTCTCTCAGTAAAAAGGCCGTTGCAAAAAAAAACTTGTGTTTCACCTTAGGCAACAAAATAATCTTTTTATACTGCATATCATTTGAATCAGGAAGAACCAGTTTTCTCAAAGATAGGCAATATTAGGTGCCATGGGCAAAAAGTTATTTTATAACGATTGATGACAAGGATAGTTGCAATAGCTTTAAGGACCCCCAAAAAGGCCAAAAATTTGACTGTTGGGCTTCAAAAAATTGAATATAGTACAAAAAATTTGTTTTTTGGTAATTTTTTACTTTCTTCCTCGAAAGTATAACCCTTTTACTTCATCTAGCGGCCATTTTCAAAAAATTCTACGTGCGAGGTCTGTAATACCTACTTGGCGAAACATTGGTTTCCCCACCAAAGAAGAAGAAAGTAAAGAAGTTTTTGTTTCATTTTGAGTCACAAAACATTGTTTTTGTAATATGCATCACAAAAATTGGGATGAAATTTCCTTTCCAAAAATATATTACACAAAGGGGTTTGATTTAATCTTGATTTCATTTTGATCGATCTAAAACAGGGATTCTTAAACTGGGGGGCGCGCCCCCTTGGGGGCGTGAAAGCTTCACAAGGGGGGCGCGAGCATGACAGTGACATATTGATGAAAAGCAGCTCCGAACTACAGTCAAATCTCTTTACCACCTCGTTACTAATCCATTACATTAGAATCTGTGATCTAGTTTTAAAAAACAATTTTGTCTGGACTTTAATTCGTTACTGTTTTAATTTCCGCTGTCTTATTTACATCGACACATCGTTATATGCTTCGCCTTCCTTTCTCCGCGGTAGATGTCACTTAGCACGTCGATTTTGTACTTTTTCATTTATTCGTTTTTTTCTCTCCCACGCCGTTAAACCGTATTTTCCAAACTTTTTGAAGGTTCACGAGCGAGATTCATTGTTAACGTTGTTGTGGAGTGGACAGTACCTGGTTGTTTTCAGTTAAAAGTCTTTGCTAGGATTTATTAGTAGTTTTCTTAGTGTTGTGACATTTGTTTGCTTTTTTTTAAGAACTGATGATGCTTTCTTAAAGCGAAATATATTTTCTATTTGTTTTTTATTTTGAAGTTGATTAATTTTAACTTTTTTAAACTTGTTAACCCCCCATAATTTACAAATTTTAGACTTTTGAAAAATAAGTGATATTTAATTTAGCTGCGGTGATAAAAATGAGTGCAAAAAAGAGGAAGTACAATGAAGAATATCTGCAAAATGGTTTTACTGATGCAGCAGTGAATGGTCAAGTTGTACCACAGTGCGTTATATGTTTCGAAAAGTTGAGCAATGATGCTTTGAGGCCAAATCGCTTGAAGCGTCATCTTCAAATAAAACATCCTCTTCATCAAACGAAACCCTTGGCTTTCTTTCAAAGCAAGAAGGATTCTTTTAAAAAAATGAAAATCGCCTGTGCGGAGAATTTTAGCCAATTATCATCTGCGGAGCTGGTAGAAGCATCTTTTAAAATTGCTCAAATGATAGCTCAAGCAAAAAAACCTCATAATATTGGCGAAACTTTGATAAAACCATGCATGTTGAAAGCAAGTAGCCTTGTTTTGGGGGAAAGCAACAGCAAGAAGTTAGCAAAGATTTCTCTTTCAGATTCCACTATTAAGACACGAATCGATGAGCTTGCAAATGATATTGAATGCCAAGTTCTTCAAAAGATACACGCATCACCTTATTTTGCCATTCAGTGCGACGAAACGACTGACGTAGCTCAATTGTCACAGTTGATGGTCTATGTTTGTTTTGTTGGATCTGCTACAATTGAGGAAGAAATGCTATTCTGCAAATCGCTTGAAACGACCACTAAAGCAGAAGATGTGTTCAGAGTTGTTGATGCATACTTTCACAAAAACGGCATGAAATGGGAGAAACTTGTTGGCGTCTGCACTGATGGTGCACCAGCGATGCTTGGGTGTCGGAGTGGATTTTTTACTAGGGTAGAGCAAAAAAATCCGGACGCAGTTGGAACTCACTGCGTAATCTATCGAGAGGCTTTGGCCTCCAAGACTTTACCTGCTGCAATGAAGAAAAAGCTTGCCATAATTATACGAATTGTTAACTTTATCAAATCAAGTGCTGTCAATTCCCGGTTATTTTCCCAGCTATGTAAACACATGGATTCCAATCATGAAAATTTGTTGTTTCATACAAATGTTCGATGGCTATCAAAAGGTAATATGTTAGCTCGCGTTTACGATTTGAAAGATGAAGTAAGTATATTTCTTGAATCTCAGGGAAAACAAGATCTCCTGTTACCATTTCAATCGCAAGAGTTTCAACTGGCAATGGCATACCTTGTTGACATTTTCGAAGCTCTCAATTGCCTCAATCTGCTGTTGCAAAGAAAGAACACGAACTGCATGAAAGATTACGATGAGATACGGACATTCATAGCAAAGCTGGGGTTGTGGCATCGCCGAGTTCAACGGGGAAATGCAGCCTCATTTCCTACCTTGGACATAGCACTTGAGAACAGCAAAGCCAAACTGGAAGGTGAACTTAAGGTAGAAGTGGAATCCCACCTCCAAATTTGAAAGAAGAATATGACTGCTATTTTCCCGACTTGGGTAATGTTGAACTAACAGAGTGAAAGATGACGAGAAATCCCTTTTGAATCAAAGAAGATATTCTTTCGGAAGAACTGCAGGAAGAGTTTTTGGAGATGAAGTGCAACTCCACTGCTAAAGATGATTTTGAAGCAATGTCTCTTAACAATTTCTGGGCTAAATATTTGCATATAGCCTATATAAGAATGTGGGTAGTGTGGCGATACGTACCCTTCTTCCATTTTCATCGACATATTTATGTGAAAGTGGATTTTCAGCACTTGTGAGCATGAAGACAAAATTTTGTAACAAACTGGAATGCGAAGCAGATCTTCGATGTGCGTTGTCTTCAACAAAGCCTCGAATTAAACGACTAGTTTCCCAAAAACAGTTGCATCCTTCACACTAAGCAGGATAGTGGCAAAGAAATTGTTGTTCTATTTTTCGTGAATTTGATTTTTGAGGCTAGGTGAGGCGTGAACATGAATGACAAATGTCAAGGGGGGCGCGACTGAAAAAGTTTAAGAACCACTGATCTAAAACATGGATCCAATTCTCATCTTTTTGTTCTAGCCCAAAAAGATCTTGAAATATTTGTGGCTCTGGGTCTCAGAAAAGTAACAATTGTAGGAAAATAAGTAACTTGATACAACTTGACTATTTTTCTTCGAAGGCATGGTTCTTTAGCACAATATGTCTAAATTTTTGAAAAGATACATCAAAAAATGAAGTCTTTAGAATTTTTTAAAGCTACAGTACCCTATTTTGGGGGCAATTTGAAAGTGATTTACTCCTCCAAAAAGAAGGGGGTTAATTTGCATAAATTATATTCTTGGACAATAATGTTTTTGGAGTTCAGCATATTTTAAATCACAATATTTCTTTTTCAGCAATATAACATGATTGATATAATAGCCAATGGCCTAAAACCAGTGAATGATAAAACTAGAGATAATAATCAATACTTTTTTTATGCAAATAATTTGAGGACAGTTTTGCGGGAGCGTAAAAGTTAATCAAGTTTTCCTATTTTCAATTTTCATGAAACATAAAGAAGTAATACAAGATTAGGCTGTGTTGTACATCATTTGCTTTATTCTTTAACTACGTAGACCTTTTGCATTGGAATTTCATCGCTCATACGTGCCAAGAAGCTGCAGTAGTTTCATCATTGTGGCACTCCGCCAACTCAATCTCATTGCAAACAGTTAGACTACCTGAATTTCTTCAGATCGAACATCTTCACAATATTCATGAGTATCTTTGCTTGCTACTTCACTTTCGCCTTCGTTCTAATAAAACATGAGCGTTATATTGTTGATCCTAGACATTATGACTTTTCTGTGAAATAAACAATTAAAAAAGTTGCACAATAACTTCAAGTTGAACATACTTCACTTGTTAAAGGCGTAACTTGGTTTCGTTTTCGTTTTTTTTTAAAAAGTGCAAAACAGATAGCTCCTACAATTACTATTGCTGCAGCTATAGCAATAAGAATTATCCATATGTAATTGCTTCCATCAGTTTGAAAATCTTGCGAACCTTCGTTCTGCAAACGCAAAAAGACGCTTATTTCACATTTTCACAGATCTACATTACTGTTTGAAAAACGACCACCACAAAACTACAGTAGTACAAATAAAAATTATATTTGTGCATTATCAGGTTGGCACAGCCCAGCCTACATGAAAATTTTAGTTGGGCTGTGCTGGATATCCGCTAACTATCCAGGGTCTAACACTATTTGACGTTTTTTTTATTATCCGGTGGTGAACTGATTGCACGGATAGGCTTACTAAACAGCAACAGTAATTGTTTTTGCCTTGCATTTTACATTTTGGTGTGATCTGCCATGAGTGATATTATCGGTAAATCAACAAATTATAGCCAAGTTTTACGTCTCAAGCAAACTGCTAGTATTATTAATTCGTGTAACCCTGGGCTTACATTTGGGTGCATCATTTCCCCAATATTTTATAACCTTTGTTTCAGGCATACCTTCTTTTGGTGGTGAGGTTAGCTTAGGAAATGATTTTTGTGAAGTTTGGTTTTGATTGGAATAAGTCTGACCCCACCAAGCAATCAGTTTTTTGGGTACCAACATCAATTTTTATGTTTTTAGCCACCAGAGTGTGCTGTGTGCTACAAACAACAAATTGTCGACTTTAACAGATGTTCCCACTAGTTGAAAATTTTTCATAAATGAAGAATTCAATTTTGCTCTTACTTTACAAAGTGTTGCCACAAGAGGGCGTTATAGACAATTTGATTACATTTTAAATTTTATTTTGATGACAACGTTTTATTTTTTACAACTTTTCTTCGCGGTTACACAGCATCATTTTTAGATGCTTACTTATCAATATAAAACAGTAAGCCGCGCAACTTATTTTATTTTTCGGAGTATGGATACATCAGGAAAATCAAGTTACAACAATATCTCTAGATGATGCTTAACAATTATATCATTACATAAAGTTGCTTTTGTGTAATAAACTTCATGCTTTTGATGACTTAGTGAGAATACAAACACCGTTATGATACAAAAAGAAGTATTGCAACTTTTCTAGAAATTAAATGGTGATAATGTTGTCACCGTGCACCGCTTTGTTATTCAAGACTCACATTATAAAAGTACATTATCTAAAATTAAGCAGCCTGTGCCATAACCGAAAGTAATTTTATGAAATAGATATATGTTTTCTGAAACTTGCAATGTTACGTATTTATAGAATAAACTAAGGTTTACACAGTGGATGGAAAAATACAGCTAATTTTCTTAAACATTTACTTGAAACTACTCCAACAAGTGATTATTTGAAAATTACAAAAAGCAGACTGCCAACGAAAAAGCAAGTACTATAGTGTTTCCTTGCCTATAGTCAAACATCTGCTACTAAGCGTGAAGCTGCCAATAAAACTGTTGATAAAGCTCAAAAACTATATGATCACGCTCGAATACCAACACTTTAATGGCACAAAAGTGGCATAAGATGAGCAAAAATATAACAAGGACATTAAAAGTACTCTGAAAATTTCCTACCATGTACAGGTCTGCTCCAAAATCAAAGCTGAGAATTGAACAATTCAACTAACAATAAATACAACCGGCGCGATGGTGTAGTGGTGAGAGCGTCCGCATCGCAGTCCGTAGACCTGGGGTTCAATTCCTAGGTCTAGTCATACCAAAAGACTTTAAAAACTGGTATTCACAGCTTCCCTGCTTGGCGCTCACCATAAAAAAGGAAAAGTGTGAAGAACAAGCCGGCAAGCTTGCTTATTGTGTCCTTGGGCAAAGCACTTAACGGGACGCCTCCACCTTTATGTGGCAGACAGGTGGCCCACCGGTACTTCACCGGGTTACAATTGTGAAGTTGCTAACCCCGTATGTCGTAAAAGACCACTCTTGGGTACCCACCAGTGGCAGTCCGCCTTGTTGGTGGTGGGGCTACCGGTCACACAAGACTGTTCCGAAATGGGCTGCCATCTTTCCCCTGGCCTAATTTTAATTAGGTTGACGGCATGAACCTGGATTGCCGTTCATGCCGTACCTCCTTCCCGAGGAAGAGGAGAGGTAATTACAAACAACGACTAAATACAACTTTCAAGTTTTGGCCAAAAAATGTAATGACAAAATGATTGATAATGAAAATAAACTGTTTCTACAGTCAATCCCAACTAATCGCAGGGCTCCTATGTGTGGCATTGACAAAACACTCGCTATCACTGAAGAAAAAGTAAGAAAAAGAAAAGCAGAAGAGCTAAAGTGAATGAAAAAAATGAAGAAAAGGGAAAAGTGTGCTTCAAAATTGGGTAGCCTATCAAGTGACAACAGTACATCAAACGATTAAAACAAAGAAAAATATGTATAAAACTTAACTTCTATATTATCACACAAAAATACCTTCTGATATTTTAAAAGCACCGACAGTAGTGCAATCCATTATTCGCAAAAAGTTAGTTTCGCTGCAATATCTTCAGTGATGCATAACGTTATAACGGCAGTTGATGGAGAGTCCACAAAATTAAATCTCTGTTTTGCAAGCAGTAGAGAGCTACAGAACTGAGACTGTACAGAAAATTTCTAATTGCTGATGAGTGGAAACCTCCTGGTGTAGTCAATATTCATTGGGATCGTGAATTAATGAAAATTTTAGATGCATGCACAACTGTAAAATGTTTACTGATCCTGCAGTCAGGAATAGAAGGAATTAAACTGTTAGCAGAACAAGAAATGCTATTAAAATTTATAAAAAGTGTAGGTCATCTTATTGCTACACCATCTTTCGAACTTGTGCAGGCATGATACTGCAAAGATTCTGTGGTGGGAATGGTGTGTGACACAACAAGTAGTAATACAGGATCTCAAACTGCTGCATGTGTAGCATAGCAAACAATATTAAACCATTATTGCAAAACGGGGTGAATTCGGACGATTTTGAGCGTTTTTTTTGAATAAAATTTGCTCTGATTTATGCAATCTGCCGATACTACTTCTGGTATATATTCAGAAACAACTGTAGTATTTCCAACATTTAAACATTAGCTATGATTATTTTTATTTGTTTAAATGTTAATTGAAATATTTATTTACCCCATTTAGAGGGGTGAACTTGGACAGAGGGTTGAATCAAAATCATTATATGTTTGTGATAACCACACAAATACGGTGAATTCGGACAATATATGTGTTGGAGAAAGTTGGTATAGAAAATTGTGATGTAATGAAGCTACATACTTTTAGGAGAATAGAAACTTTGAAGTGTTTAGTCTACATCACGAAACATTACATTGGTGATTCTATAAAATATTTAACTCCGTTTAACTCTCTTGGACAGCGATGCACGTGCTGTTTCAACCGATTGCCTTGTTTGAAGTTTTACATTCACTATACAATTGAGATCAACGACGGCTTACAACCGCACTAAATAAACTGACTGCCTACTTTGAAGTTTCACTTTCTCCGAAGATTGACATCTGGATAACGCTTCACTAATAACTCTAATATCATTATCATTGTGAAATTCATTTGAAACGAATTAACGCAGTTATCGTTGTTGCGAAATAAAGAAAATTAGTTTATTTCTGTTGGTTAACTATTGTCTGTTATTGCTTTTTGTGGGACGTAAACCGAGCGCAGACTTCATCTACCGAAAGTAAATCGTTTTTCCATCGGATAACATGTCATCTAGATCCAGGTCGGATTCGTAATCTAACATCAGTACCTTTTTAAAAAATAACTTACATTTTTTTTGGATCGTCAGTAAGGTTAGTTTCATCGTAGTTTACGATATTGGACAAAAGAACATTGTCGATTTCTGATTTCAAATTTGAGAAGTAAGACTTAATCCTTTCATGACCAAGATAGACTAGAAACCTTGATATTTTGAGATATCCTCTAGTTAGTTCTTTGCAAATCAAAAAGTTTTTCCAGATAATTCTTAAATAAAAAGCCGTCAATGGATACCCCCATTCAACACAAGTAATCAATTGCTCAACAAAAAGTCTTTTAGTCTTAGTCTCTTCATTTAATATCGGTTGCCCGCCTTGACGCTTTATGCTTTTGAATTTCACATGGTTATATAGCGTCAACTTTTTGACGCCATTTTTCTCGGCAGCATTTCTTAAACTTGTCCGACCTGATTTGTTAGCTTCCACAGCTTCCGCCAACTTCTTTGGATCATAAGTGCTCGTTTTCCAGCCGCCAACAACTTTTTGGTATGTTCTAGGCATGTCCGAATTCACCCCTGAAAATAACAAAAAGTGCATCAATTTCAAAAATCTAACATTTGAGTCAAAGTAAAAGAGTTATTGCCAAATCAAACCAAGTCACTTGAAAGAGTATTAAATTGCACAAAACTTAGCATGAACAATTTGAATGACCTACCTTAGTGCTGAGCTTCAGTGACATTGAGACTTCAGCGATTGCAAAATTGGAGGTGATCCCCCGGGTTCACAAAATTGCTCCACAGAACAAGAAGAAAATAATTTTCAAAGCAAACGTTAAAACATGCATCTATAGCTATTAATACATGCACTTACAGAAAATAATCAAAAGGTTTGAACTTAAGCAAATAACAATTGTTGAAGATATTGAAATGAAAAAAAAATTTTCAGCTTTTGTCCGAATTCACCCAGCTGTCCGGATTGACCCCGTTTTACGGTACTCCGGTTTGCATGTTGGCATCACGTTGGCGAAATAGTTTAAACACATGCCTGGAATGCCCTAGAACTCAAAATGTCAAAAAGTCTCGATGACACACTTCTTCGTAGATTCAAGTAGCACTTTTCTTCGTTAATTTATAACATTAGCAACCTGAACTTTGCGGATTTTCAAGAAAATTTATCAAAGAAAAAAAGGAGATATTGTTGACATGTGCGACACTTTCTCAAGCAATGAGTGTTCTAGAAGAGATTAAAAGGACCTTGTATTTTTGGCATTGTTATACCTCAACATAGGTAAAGCAACAACAAAATTTTTATTATTGAACATACCTGGCGCACGTTACAAGGCACGGTGGATAGCAAAATTGATGTATGCTGTTAAAATTAAATTACTTTCAACACATATTTAATGTCATCTTCCAAAAGGAACAGTATTTGCATCTGGACAACTTTAAAAGATAAAACGTTTTGTACAATTTTCAATTTTCTGATATCTTCCATGGTGGCTAACTGCAGCAATAACACACTGTGCACCAAAAGTCATCTTTCGCTTATAAATGCCCTCTTAACTTACGCTGATGTTGACTGTGTAATTTCCAGAGCAGTATTGAAAAGCTTTAGTTTACACATGTAGTATGTCACTGAAGAACTTGCTCCATTGGCGATATACAGCGATGAAGTGGACATCAACACAAAGCAAATAATGCCAAGCAAATTGTTGAAAGTAAATCAAAATTGCTTAAGTTCTAATAAGCATGGTTCTGGCTTCGGTATTCGGCTTTTTGTACAGTGTTTTTTATTGTTTCAAATGACCTTTCGGTGTTCATTCGTAATAACTCTTGAAACATTTTTCATATCATTAGTCTTGGTAAAAAGTTTTTGTACATTTCAGTGACCCAATGGAAGGCAAATCATTCATATCATCAAGGGAAAGTCATTGTCATCAACATACGTGTGGTAAATGATTCTGCTAAACGTAGAGTAAAACTGTGCCAAGATTTTGATAGTTCAGCATGCAAAGAAAAGCAACTTTAGAGCATTTTAGAAGTGATCGCGAATTCTCGTCAGACTCGACCAAATCAAAGAGTCTTCTTCTTGGTTTCTGGCTCTGAACTAACTATTTATGAATTGTAAACAATAATTTAACTCGACGTTAATAACCCAATTTACACAAACAAATTGAAGCTTTAATGACCCGCTTTTTAGACACTCTGAATTAAGCTATTTGTGTAAAAAAAATTTCACTGACATTTAAGTGGGTTAACCTACTTGACTTAACCAGTTTAAATGCGTCCATGCAAATTGACTTAAAATTGCACAAAAGCTAGCTTCACAATGCGATATTGAAGCTCTGGAACGTGTGTGGTGGACTATGGTGTTATCTTTTCATGAACTTACTGTTGCCTTGAAACTGTACTAAGTTGTTAGCTGAAAAAAAAATGAGTGATGCTCATCTGTTTATGGAACAATTTAATGCTTATTAACTTTTGTTAAATTACACGTTGGGCAATATTGAAATAAGTCATAAATTATTCTTAGTGCCCTCTAGTGACAAAACTCAAAAAAATAACACCATCATTGAATTTTCTATTTATCAAAAAAAGGGGATAAACACCAGTTTTGTTCAATTTCGAGTAGAAATTAACAACATATTCCATGATATGTTTTTACCGCTAGTAGCTGCCTTGAGCACAAAAATTGTGCAAAATATCCAACATCAAAGCATACTCTCAACCAATTTCGTTTAATTTAAAAAAAAAACTTATAACAATATGGACATTTGTTAAAGTGTACTATTTGTTGTTTGTAGCACACAGCACACTCTAGTGGTAAAAAAACATAAAAATTGATGTTATTACCCTTAAAAAATGGCTGCGTGGTGGGGTCAAACTTATTCCGATCAAAACCAAACTTTACAAAAATCATTTCCTAAGCTAACGTCATCACCAAAAAAAGGGTAGTTCTTTTAACAAAAAGTAGGGGGAAACAATGCATCCTAGCTTACATTTAATCAATTACATTTAGACTTGTACCGGCAATAAACTAAATAAAGTAATTAAGGCTTGGTTTTGCTGTCTGTTACAGAAATGCTAAATGCTAAATTTGATTTATCATTGAACTAAATAAAAGATAAACAAACGAAATCAACGGTACGAAAAACAAAGAAGAAAAAGAGAAAAAATGTAAAGTACGCTATATTTTACAAAAATATTTGTGGATAAAAAAATATTTTCAAGTAGAAACAGAGGGCATAATTTCAAGCAATAGATTTTTCACAAAGGATTAAAGAAAAAGTTTACAAGTGACAAAATTGTACGATTGGTCTGATGATTGCAAACGCAGTGCACTTTGTCTGATTTTTAATTGCGATGTGTATATTTGACAAATTGGAAATCAACTCTTTTTCTCTTACTTTCAAAAAACTCGAATTAAGTATTAATCGTCTAGCTGTTTCAAATACTTTTTATTCTTGGGCTTTTTTTGTAAATCTTGGGTTTTTAAGATCCAACACCAGAGGTATAGCTTCTTTTGCTCTCTTCTGGTGCCAAGGCAAATAGTGTAGATGCAACCAAGTAACTTGGTGTCACAAATGTCATTTAGAAGGGGGTTGCTATCCGTGCCTCACCGGGTTTGAATTGTGAAGCTACTCACCCAGCATGTCGTAAGAAACGACATTTGGGTACCCACCAATGGCAGTCCACTTTGGTGGTGGTGGGGCTACCAGTCTGTAATTTGCAGCCATGACTGGTTCGAAATGGGCTGCCGCTTTCCCTTTAGCCTAATTTAGTTAGGTTGACGGCGTGAATCTGGATTTTTGTTCGTGGTGTATCTCCATCCTAAGGAAGAGGAAGGGTAAACCAACCAAAAAAAGGGGTTTGCTCCAATTCGTAAGATAAGCCTATAATTAAATTACCTATTTTTGTAATCCCAAAACAAAAACCATTTCAGCGCTCGCCACAAATTTTAAGTTGGTGCCACTACACTCTTTGAAAGCAACGGTAAGGATTTGTGAAATAATAGTGAGCTAGTGAGCTCATAGAAAGCTGTAAGAGATGCCTATATGAATTGATGGCTTTGCCGTGCGACGCCGGCAGAGCCCACTAGTCTGGGTAATTAAGCAGAATTCTTTCCGCACATGCCTTCGCTTTAACTCTTTTAAAACTACTGGGCGTTCAAACATGATGTTCGCCGCGAATGACGGCTACTTCAGGTGAGCGTCATATGGGGGTTGTAGATGTCATAACAAATGACAATTCTTTAAAACTTTTATTTCTTGACCGAGAAAAATCGCTTTTTGTTTAAACGAAAACCAGCGTCAAGGTTATTAATTTCCAAATTTTTCTCGTCTTTACGGGTTAAGATCACGCCACAATCAAGGCTAAATTGTAGATTTCTCAGTTACTGAAAAAATGATGACAATAGAAATGCGGCTAAAGCTTTTCCGAAGATATTTGCAAGCTATTTCTGATAAAAACTTTTACAACAATTTGAGCTTTTTTGACCACGGATTTTAAACATTCTTTTTTCCATTTTTTCTTGAACGCTTTAACAAACCTCTGTGATGTCACAGTGCTTTTATGTAACAATTTTAGTAAAATCAGCAGCATGCAGCAGCTGTACTTATTGTTTACTCTGAATATAAAAGCAAAGCTAGACTGCTGAAATGTAGTCTCGTAAAATAAAAGACTATATTTGCAGTACAAACATACCAGTATAAATCTGCTTTTTTAATAATGCAATGGCAAGTTTGCAATTGCAACAGCAAATCTGAGAAGATTCTATGGAGACCTTACGAGATACAAACTCTGGATTATTAATGTTTTCCTGAAATCATTTGGGTGACACATAAACATTCTCGTTCTATTTGTGCGCTCGTTATTGTACTGTATATCGTTATTTTAAATCATTCGTTAACCTCACAATCAAAATCATTTGTTGGCCTAAAATTGGTCATAAAAGAATATACACAGCTACATATCATGAATAATGTCCGCTTCCTTATTATAAAGTAATAATGCTGGTTGACTAAGCCGTATAACCGAGCGTAGTTACGTCTGACGTACGGCGGAATGACCTAGTAAACAAGCATATAAAAAAAGGCATTATTATTTTAATTAATTTATTCGATTCGATTAAATTCAATTATATTCGATTCAAGATTCATCGCAAGTTATCACTCGTGCTTTCGACGTTGTGTCATGATTTGAAATATATTCGTTCTTGGAGTCAGACGTGCTGTGGGAACTTGGCAACATGCAGAAACCAACGCGATTCCCACAATTCCACGTTAGAACGCTTTTTTATACTTGTGTCTCGTTCCTAATTAATCTTTAGTCTTAAAGCTCGTTACTTTAACCCATTCACTACTAGCATAATAATATGGTCACGTTTTTCTGGCCTAACTGGAAGTGCTCCAGATTCAACCATGCTAATCTATTTTTTGAAATGTTATATGTACAAGGTAGTGCAAAAGTTGCTCTCACAAAAATAATTTTTATTTACGGTAATTTGCTGCGGCGTTTGCATCAATTCAAGACCAAAACTACAGCAATATCAAAAAATTCGAAAAATTTCAAGTAAATGAGAATGCTAATTTTGATTAGAACATTTTCTGCATTTGTTATTGTCAAAATCGTTTTACCTCATAGTGCTATGGTGCAATACTACATCTACTTTTTAGATATATGTTGGTTTTCTATCTGACCTTTGAACTTTATTGTAGAGCACAAAATGCATTTTGGTGTGACCATATGACCAAATGGTTGCGCTAGGACATGGGGGGGGTCAAAAAATTGTGATTTGCTATACGTTTTTTACAGCAATGTATGTGTTTGGGGTTTGTCTGTTGGATGTTGTCAATATTTTGATAAACGATGAACGGGGAGATCTTGATGTTAGTGGAGTATATACTACTCTTCCACCAGTAAACATGGATTCGAATGAGGATTTCGCCAGTAAAGACGAAGGAGAAACAATTGACAGCTTGACAGGAAGACAACTGCGTAGTGGCGCAGAAATTGCTCTAACTGACGGGCAGAACTTAGAGGAGCTGCAAATTCTGCGCCAATATTAAACCAGCCCAATTGATCCATCAATTAAGATCAATGGCGTGATGACGATCTGCTTATAAAAGGATTGCTTGTTTCCGGATCCAACTTTTCAAGACTACCAAGAGTTTACTACAGTTGACTTTTTTGAACTCTTTGCAGACAACGATGTTGTCAGTCTTTTGGTTAAGCAATCAGACCAATATGCTCTCTTCAAGCATTATCCAGAGTCAAAATTGTCTGCTGAGGAGATGAAATGTTTTGGGGAATCCTTGTAAATTTAGGTTACAATGCAAATCCTCAAAGAAAGCTTTAAAGGGATCAAAGTAAAGATGTGCGTACCTACATGGTGTATGAAGCAACGCAAAAGATTGATTTGTGCAAACAATGCAAAGCTTGCATTGTGCTGATAACACCCAATAGGACTCTATTGATAAATTAAGCAAATTTTCCCTTTATCGGATATGTTGAAGCAACTATTCTTCAATCACTTCAAGCCAACTCGTAATCTTTCATATGACGAAATATGATAGAATTGACCATTTTGTCAAAACTGTACCTTTCAAAAAGCAAAAAAAGTGTGGTGGAGAGACCTGTAGTTCAGTTGATCAAACCATGTGCTGCAAGTGCAAAATTGGATCAAGCATAGACTGCTTTCAAACTTATCATACAGAACAGTAAACTGAAAAATATGAGATCAAGGAAAACCGGGTGAATTGTTGTTTGTAACTTCACAGCTTTTAATAAAAAATTTCGTTTTCCAAATTTTATGACTATGAATCGTAATTCCAGGATAGTACAGATCCTTTAAAATAAAAATGGTTAAAGTACCTGCAAGTCTCAAAGCATTAAAAAAAAGCAAAGTCCAAGAGCAGTTCAGAAAAATCCTAAAAAATACAGCACAAACAGGGCAATATAATACCGGTTTTCTGATGACTTCTAGATAGAATGACGTCATTATGACGCAACACAGCTGTATGTGTCCGCCAAATATTATTTATGCCAAGGTACACAAAATTGACACTTATACGGTATAATACTTATAGTTTGCAATAATCGTACTAAAACGGATATAAGTATAACAAAAAATTACTTCACCATGAGCATATGGTCACCGACATTTTTAGCCCTAAATAAGTCAGTTTTCACAAAAAATAAAAGAAAAAAGCATTTTGCAAGGTTTGATCTCATACATCAACAATTTTTTGGGTGCAAATTGGAATTTCAAAAAAAATTAATTCAGGAATTAATGAGTTGAGATAACGAGCAGCAAAGTGAAAGCGTAAAGCTGTAACGTTAGCTCCTGGAATAAGCCACGAAGACCAATAAAACACTAAATTTCTTGCTCCCAAATATTCTTGAAAAGTTTGTATGAAGTTAAATCATGCATCGGTACACCATTACGTCATTAATCTAATTTCACTTTGTAACAGCAAAAATTTTTTAAAAAAATCCTCTCTAAATTGAATTATATTAATCACTTGTCACGGAAACTAATCATCTGTTAAACAATGCGCTTTTTGTAAATAAGGCTACTTCACATTTACATGTAGAAAGGTTGAGATTCGGGCTTTTTGCTCCCAACCCACAATGTTAAATTAGTTTACCTCTCCCTACTGAATAAAGAAAAGGATAAAATCTTATAATTAGTAAGCTGTTGGTAAGTAAAAATAACCTTTATTTACCAGCGGGGAGGTTGGGATTATGGGCAAGTAAAATGTAATGAAATTTCAAATTTAAGAAAAAAATCAAAGTAAAACAATAAATCTATGCATTTGTAAAATTGGACCCAGAGGTAACATTTTTGGTTTAAATTGCACAGTATGCAAATCATTTCTGCAATTTGAATTGAAAAAAAATTAATATCAGAAATGTCTTTCATACTTCAAACTAAGGGGAAGACAAGACCCGTTTTGCCTCCTAGGCTAAGCAATGAATGGAAAGCATAGTCCTAAAGCATAGCTAGCACCTTGAAGTCACAAATTCAGCTTTAAAAATGAGCGCATCAATTGTTAAATACGTCTGCTAATTAAGACTTCAATTGTGTTTTTGACAGCAACCGCTACTTCGGCGCCGCCTCCCGATTAACTTAAAACACGTACCCGTAGGCTACTCATTTCAAGCATTAGAAAGATCGCTATTATGGGAATACAAGCTATGACTCGGCTGCCCGTAATGTTTTTGACAAGGTAATTTTTTCAATACCCTTCATGTAGGAACAAAAATTGGATGTGCACGCAAACATAAAGTTTTTGTTGGATTTCTTACCACTGTCCCTTGAGTGAAGCTGGTTGCACCGTTATTCTTAGTTTTGACGTTAGCGATGGGGCCCTGCAAGCGACACCGGAGTGTCGGATAGTATTATGATAATTTAGGCTTGCAGCAGCTTTTCCACTTTTTGTTTTGACTATTTGAAGTCAAGTAAAGTCAAAACAAGTAAAGTTTTACTATTAAAGTATTATACAGTGGTATTAGCTTAGGCTTACATCTTTTCCACTTTTTTTGAAATCATCTAAAGCGTTAATGGAATCTTCCAAGGCTACTCTTGATAAGTTAGACAAGTTTAGTTGAAATACTTCGTCTAGTTGTTCTTCTAAATTGTTGAAGCAAGCTGTTTTGTTTTCTGCATTTTTACATTCTTCTTTGAGTTCATTTATTTTTTCAACCTGATATTAACTTACATAAAAACCTGCTTTCAAATTACAGTGACACCACATTTAGAAGCGGAACCATAGATGATCTTTCGCAGTGACGCCAACCCAACTTTAGTGAAGCATCAATTTAAAGTAATGGCTCTAAACTCTATTTTTAATGTCTGCTTGTTTTGAACGCTTTGCATTGTCTTCGCTTCAAGGCTATCTGTCTACGGACCATTGTAGGGAGATAAGGCAATGTCGTAAAACTGCAACTATTCTCTAAAAAATACTTCACTCCATTGTTGTGTATATTTTTTAAGGTTGAATGATAATTTGGAATTTGGAGAGGATACGTTATAATAAAACACGGGAGCCACGAACTCTGGTGATGTCACCAGGAAGAATGATCGCACTGCAGTGTAAAAAATTCAAATTCATGGCTGCAAGGCTGGTTATTTGCACTTTTTGAAATGCTATTTCACACTCTTATAAAGTTTAGAGCACCTGTGTTTAAGAACAATTGATGAAAGTGATTTATTTAGAAAAATATAAAAATAAACGATTTGACTTAAAACAAAGCAATGAATAATAGTTAAATCAGCCACCTAGACTACAAAGCAGTATTAGAATCTATATCCTATTTAACAATTAATAATATCTTGTTCTGAGTTCTGCACATGGCCTTAATTTTGACGGTAAACAGCAAACCTTATTATTTAGATTAGTTTAGTTTAGTTGAATTATTATGAGTCTTACTAGTTCATTTTCTAGTCTTTCAGTCAAATTACGATATTTTTCAAGATCGTTTTCCGGCACAGATACATTTCTTGCTTGCTCTATTGTTGTTTCCATATCTTTAATGCACCTGATTAGCTCGTTTGTACTTAAGCAGTCAGAGTATAAAGTTTCTAAATCATCCACAGCCTAAATATAATCATTAGAATAAGTGAAAATGTTATCGAAAATCCTTTGATGTGGAATTTAAGGATTAAGTGGTTATGGATGGCAATCAATAACTAATTGCAATGCGACTGCAAGTAATTTTTCAAGTCACTCTTTCGTCAAAGAATGTTAAGCTGATGACTTTGATCAATCACCTTCGTTGTTTAGAGAGATAGGTGATGGATGTTGTTGTACACTAGGTTCAGAGAGGAAAGGTGTCTGCATATTGAATGGCAATGACTTAATCATAGAAATTAGGGTTTCTCAAATTTGGCAGTTTCGCTTTTCCAAGGATTTCAGGACAAAAACAACTGTCATCCTGGGATTTAAGGAAAACTTTAAATCAGGTATAGATTTGTCATCACATTTATCACGTTTCAGACTTGCAGTAATGCTTTATTATCAATTGAGTAAAATTACCGAATCGTTTAAGCTTATTTAAGATAAATTAGATTGATTACGTTAATTTTACGTAACTGATAGTTAATATTTGACCAATTTTTTTATAGTTCATTTTGTATATGCAATTACAGAAATTCTGCTTGTGTCAGCAACCGGATCTAGGCTAGTACAATTTCTGTAAAAGTTTACTACATACTCGGTTTGAAATTTTGGACCATTCTTGTCGCTCACAACCCACATAAAATACGTCATGTCATTTATTTTAAAATAATCAAACTATTTTTTTCAAACAATCTAGATTTACAACTACAATTTAGAAGCCCATTTCTTACATCTAGGTCCAAGTCATATCTAGATCAAGATTAAAATAATATGGCTAGGCCACTCTGAAAAATAGAGTTACAGACTACACATTATAAAGTCATTATAGTGCAATAAGATTAGAAACTTCAGCTAGTTTATAATATTTTCACTTAAGTCCCAGGGTTTTTTGGGCCAAAAAAATTTGGAATATGAAATTTGCCAAATTTGTTTAGGATTGCCGGAATTCTGTAAAGGAATCTTAATTGGAACTACTACAAAAAAAACATAATTGGCTTGCTGCGGCATTGCGACCCCGTGATGTACTGGTGCGTTTATGTCACACGGATCTTATTTTGGCGCCTTTTGACCTAAATGTTTGCAAAACTGATGCCTTTAAACTCTTTTGGCCCGGGGTTTGATTTTCAGAATAGACCGCTATCTAGCTCAATTGTTGCTGCCGCTCTGGACCAGAGATGATTAGGAAGAATAGTTATTAAAAAAGGCTCTTTTGTTATTTCCAAAGTAAGAAACGTTTTACCTACGAATGGAATTATTCGGGATACAATTTAGCAACACTTTAAAGGTAATAAGCTTGCTTTATTTCTATCGATTTTTGAAATCTACTTATTGTTTTTTTCTTTCTACTCTTCTTTTTCAAGGGTCGCAACAGCAAATCATTCTTCTCGATCTTTCTCACTCCATTGCATCTTCCTCTATAAATCCAACCACCTCCAGACCATGCGTCACTGCATCCACAAACCTTCTTTTTGGTCTTGCCCATTTCCTTTTATTTGATAGGTTCATTTCTATCATCTGTCTTCCAGCGTAGTTGTTTTCTCTTCTCAAAACATACCCAAACCTCTTCAATCTTGCCTCCTTCAACTTGTCCTGTATTTTGCCCACGTGTGTTGTTCCTCGTATAGGCCTTTATTTTTATCCTATCCATCTTAGCAGCACTCATTGAAAAGCACAGCAGCTTTTAATCTTCCACTGCCAGCTCTGCTGCTTGCCTTTTCGTTAATGGTACCGCTTCCAACCCAAGTAGCATTGCCAGTTCGATTACAGCCTTATACATTTTTTTTACTCAGGCAGATACCCTTCTATCACATATTACACACACAACTTTAGTCCATTTTTTCCACCCACCTAAAACTCTTTTTACCTCTTCCAATGCTCACTATATTGCTTTACACAGTTGATTCAAAGTACTCAAACTCTGTTATCTTAGTCAGTTTTGTACCTTGCAACTGCACTGTAATACAATCTTTATTTTTTATTCAGGCACATATATACTGTTTTGCTCCAGCTGATATTTATTTCTATTCCTTTTTTATGTGTCTTTGCAGCTTTCAAGTTTTGTCTAAATTTCTTCTTTGTTCTTTTCACATAAGAAAACATCATGAACCATAGAGGCTACTCTCTGATCTCATTCGTCAACACAGCTATAACTATTTTAAAGATAAACGGACTCAGCGTCAATTTATGACGTTGTCCAGCCTTCACATTAAACCACTGACTCTACTTCACATTTTACCATTGTCCTGTCACCTTCATAATTGTCTTGTCTTATATCACAGGCTTTTGTTACAAGTGTTTTTTTTTCTTTTTGCATTATTACCGTGATTATTGTGTCGGTGCACAAAAGCAATAATAAATGAACTATCTCTCACATACTTTTCGGTCATTCTACGGGTAGCTTTTTTAAACAGTAACACAACTCCTATCTTAACCGGTGTCATATGCATTTTCCGTCAATGAATACAGAATGCAGTTTTTTCTGTCTTTCTCTGTATTTTTCCATCATCAATCTGAAAGCAAAGAGTAAATTTTCTGTCCCTTTTCCTGGCATAAAACCATATTGTTGATAACAGATCTTTGCTTCATCTTTCAATTTTTTTTTTAACTCTATCCGATATCTTCATGGTGTGACTAATCGGCTTTATAGCTCTATAATTACAGCAATTTTGCTCATCAACTTTATTTTAAATATGATATTAATGTTCTCTTTCTCCACTCTTCGGATCTTTTTACCTTCTAACAGGTTATTGAACAACGGGATGAACAAGTTTACAGTCAAATATACCAAACAATTCCATGCCTGGACTGTAATATTATCAGGATTCATGGCTTTTTCCTTTTTCATTTTACTAAGCACAGTGCAAATTTCTTTCTTCCTGATTTGCTTCACTTTCTATAATACTCTTTTCAACTCATGCAATCTTCTCTCGCATTCACTTTTTTTGCTCTCTGTTTTATTTGTGTTCATTCCATTGTATAGGAACATCTTCTTCCTTTATTGGCACGTCATTGTTGGAACTCTTTATTGTCCGAACTTGTTGCACATCTTTTTCAGTTTGATTCCTTGGTCTTGATATTTATTGTAACATCTTTTTCACTTCTTTGCTATTTAGCTTTGTGTACACATCTTGATTTTGCTTTTTGCTATGACTGCTTGTACCAAATTCTATTGTTTTCGTTCCTCTGGCTGCTCCTTAACTATTAATAAGACAACCAGAGGATCGAAAACATTTCTTGCTAGCTTTTTCGGTTGAATTGTTCTTGTAAGCTACTTTCTTGTTCCACCGCCATGTTTCCTTATCCTTTTTTCTCGGACCAGATGTTATACCAAGCAGATTTCTGGATCAATCTCTCATCACTGTTGAAGCAATGTTTTAGTCTTCTTTATCTTTTAAATTTTTTTTCTTCCTTCTTAAATGTGTGTAATAGTCTTCCTTCAATTTGAACCACGTGATTATAGGAAGAATCCCAAATATCTTTTTCTTTTTTACTTTTACGTTCAACTGATGAACTACCAGCCGATGCTTCTCGGATCTGCACTAATCAACAGCCGCCTCAACGTGGTGGTGCGGTCCCTGACCCCATTTGGGTTGAGTCGAAATGGCTTTTATCCTTTCCGAGGGTACCAGTTGCGCTAAGAACTCCCATCACACAAACCATTTTTCCGCCGTGCTTCTCCCTGAATGACCGCAAAAAAGCAGCACGTAGTCTATTTGAAATCAGTCACCTGTTTTCTCTCTTCTTCTTTCTCTCTCTTGTCTATCCTCTCGTCCTTCTCCTTCTGCTGATAAGCGGCAACGTACATCCAAACCCTGGCCCCGTTTCTCCCTGTTCAGTGTACACAAGAAATGTGATCCTGAGGGATAAGTTGGTGCAATGCTGCACCTGTTTTAAATGAATCCATTAATGGTGCTCACTTCTCTCGTCTGGATTCAAAATTCTAGGCAGCTCTCGCTTCTGGAGCTTCCCTCCCTGCTTCTTCTGAAAAGCCCATATCTACCAACACTGTGACTTCCTCTTCGGACTCCTCCATGTTGTATACCTCCACTGTGCTACTTGGCCCATCTGGCTGCTCTCTGTTTATGCATCACTCCCACTTCACCCTCGCCTTCAAACCTCCAATCCTCCTTCCCGCCACTTTGTCTTTTCTTCTTTTGTGCCCTCGCCACTGCCTCATATACCTGGCTATTCTTCAATACCTCCTGCTTCCTATTCCCCCTATGACTTCCTCAGGGTTCTTCGATGTTCTTCAATGGAATGCTGGCGGTCCACGACCCAGGACCATTGAAATACTACACTTTATTCCGTCTTTTCTTGTTGATTTTATTTGTATCCAGTAATCTAACTTTAATTTATCTTTCTCTTTTCGGGTCCCTAAATTTTCTGCTCTGCAATGTAATCGCACTTACTCCTAGTCTAGCATTCTCTCTCCCGATACCACACATGCTAGCGGCTGTTTCATCATTTTCGGGAAGCAGGGTTTATTCTTCTTTAAATTCTCTACCTCCTATCTTTTTTTTCTTGACTCCTACTTTGATTTAATTATGTACGAATCAACATCTCACTAAACAGCTCTTCCTCGCTCTCATTTCTTAATGTTTATGTTCCCCTATTTGCTTTTTTCCAACAAACAGCAGAACCGACTCCTTTTTGCCCTCTGTTTTCTCTCTCCTCCAGAAACCTCATCATTATGAGGGACTTTAACTGTTTTCACCCCCTGTGGGACTCCAAAGGTACTTCTGACCCCCATGGGGGGAGGAGGAAGTATTCAATCGGGTCATCTCCTCTGACCTCGTTCCCCTCAATGACACTGACAAACCATCTCTTTTCCATCGCTTCATCTCCTTTGCTCCCTCCTTTCTCACCCTATTTTGCTACAGAGAGGTGCTTCAGGACCTGAGTTTTGATCATTTACCAGTTTTACTTACCGTCCGTCTTTCTCCGGTCTTTCGCCGCAGCGAACGTCCATTTTCTTTTAATTTTCACAAAACTCGTGTCGATGACTTTGCTTTTTACTTCGACTCTCACTGGCCTTCTTCAGAGGAATACTCGTCTTTTGCTCTGTCCTCTGCTGTTGCTCTCTTTACTTTTCTGACCTTGAATGCGGCCAAATTTTCCATTTCTGTCGGCCGTATCAAACACTAATTCAAAGCCTGGCAATCCGCTGAAGTGGAAGAAGCGGTTAGTGAAAGACGTGAGGTTTTCGCTGCCGCTCACAGAAGAGATCAAGATCGCAAGGCTTACTTCTCTGCTTCCGGTCATGCCTCGTCTGTCATCGCCAAGACCAAGGCTGAGGCATGGCAGACAACTTTCTCTTTTCTCTACCTAAATCTAATCCTAAATCTGTGTATTCTCTCCTTTATTCTGTCGCTGGCTGTTTCTTCCTTATCTTCCTTCTCTGCCAACTTTTCCAAATGTTTCTCTCCCAGGAAGTCGGCTTTGGTCTTTATCGATTACCTAAGATCCCAATTTTCTGTCTCCCGGCCAAAGGCACTGCGTAGCAGAGCCAAAGACTACATTTCAGAGCCACGTACCTTGAAGAGTTTGATTCGATTTTTCGCTCCCCCTTTTCCCTCGCTGAGTTTCTTGCGGCTGCCACAAACCTTTCCTCATCCACTGCCACTGGCCCAGACAAAGTTGCCTATCCCATGCTAAAGCATCTTTTTCACTCTGGCATGGATTTTCTCGTTCACATTTTCAATCTTTCCTGGTCTTTGCATTTCTTTTCTTCTATCTAGAAAACATTTCTATTATTCCCATCCATAGGAAGGGAAAGCCTCTCAACACTACTGCTTCCTTCCGGCCTATCTCTCTCACCTCCTGCGTCTCAAAGCTTTTTGAACGCATTATTCTACCTCACTACTCTTCTTCCTGGAGTTTCCCCGCAAGGGCGGTTTCCGCTCTAGGCAGTCTGCACTTGATTAAATTCGGTTTCTTTCTCAGTTCATTTCCAATGGGTTCAACAAGCCCAGCCCGGGCTCTCGGACGGTTCTTGTTACTATCGACTTCCATAAAGCGTTTGTCTCTGTCTGGCATTTCACTCTTTTCATCAAACTCATTTCGGCTGGCCTCCCTCCTTGCTTTGCTCGTTGGACTTGATCTTTCTTTTCTGGCAGACGTGCTTGCGTGGTTTTTCAAAATCACAAAAGTCACTCATTTCGAGTCCGTCGAGGTGTTCCACAAGGATCCGTTCTTGGTCCTATTCATTTCTTTCTTTACATCAATGATCTTCCTGCTTCTCCGCCTTCTTGCGTCAGCTGCTCTCATTGTGATGACAATCTGGCAATTAGATTCTCATTTCCCTCCGTCACCACTGCTGTGGAAGTCACACAAGGAGCTCTGATTTAACTGGAGCGCTGGTCTGAGTACTAGTGTTTTCCTCTTAATCCGAGCAAATGTGAGGCCTCTTTCTTCTTAGTGGATCCTCATCATTCTAACCACTAGCCCAATTTTCTCTTACTCAACTCCCGCCTCCGTTTCAATCCCACTCCAACATTTCATGGGGTCACCTTCGATTGCACTATTTCCTTTTCTAAACATGTTTCTTTGTTGAAAACCAAGTTTTTCTCTCGTCTCAAGGCCTAAATCTGTATCTCTGCTTCCTCATGGGCCCCTCTAAGAAGCCGCTCTCCTTTGTATAAATCTTTTCTTCGGCCCCTTCTCACATATGCTTCACCCGGATGGTTTCCTTTTCTAAGCGTTACCAATATCACCAAATTGGAACGCCTCAACCGAGCTGCTGGTCGCGCCATCACCGGCTGCCTCGCTTCCTCCCCTATACCACTTCTTCTCTCTGAGGCGACTCTAACTCCCCTACAAGTAGCCCTAATTCATTTTAATCTGTCATCTTATGAGCGGGCTCTTTGTCTCTCAACCTTCTTTCCCATTTCAGATTTGGCCAGAGTTGGAGTGAAATCAAGACTTTGCAGATCGTCCTGGAAAGCTTTTGCGTTCATTCACCCCCTCATGCTTCCGTCTACTTCCTTAGGGAGACTTTCTTTGCCTGCCCTCCCTTTCCTCCTTGAAACTTGCCTTTCTTCAATGTGGATTCCACCCTTTCCTCTTCGTGCTCCCGCTTTGATTTTCCTCTCTCTTTCGCCAAGGTGCGGCTCTCGCTCACCTTGACTCTCTTCCACCTCACAATTTGGTGCTCTAGACAAACGGCTCTGTCCCTTTTCCTTTTGGAAAAGGCGGCTCTGGCACACTTTCCAATTGCTCTCTCTGTGGCGCTGGGGCCCAGTATGTTTTAAGTTTTTCTTTTGTAGCTTGCGCCATTCTGCAAGCTCTCCACTGGTTTCAGCAGCACCAACAATCTGCCACTTTTCTTCTTCTCCTATCTGATTCTCGCTCTGTCTCACCACCTTATCTTCTTCTGCGTCTTTCCTTTTATCTCAGTCTCTTTGGCAGAAACTGTCTTCTCTCTCTCCTCTTGTTCCATCAGGCTACAATGATTTCCGGACACTTGTTTCTCCCGGGAAACGATGCGCTTGATAAGCTGGCCAAACGGGAAGCGCTACTCGTGCCCTATGCAATGCTTTTTGGCTTCTCTCCTCTTATCTCTTGCATCCACTCTTCTCTTTTTTCGGACTGGAGGTGTACTGTCTCATCTAAATACGTCGACGCATAGGTTCCCTCGATTTCCACTGAGGAACTTGTGCTCCCTCGTCATGCTCGCTGAGTGCTCTCTCTCGTCTTTGCTGCAACGGTTACTGCTTACTGTTAAACTTTTTATCTCACTAGGATTGGCAGAATCGAGAATCTTTCATGCAGCGCTTGCGGACACTTGTTCCAGGACACCTCTAATCTCATTCTGTACTGTCCAGCTACGGATTCTTCGTGCCGACAGCTCTTTGGCGACTCTGTCTCTCTACGACCTCTGGTCTAGACCCTGGAGAGTTTACCGGCTTCTGGGGCTCCATGGTCTTCCGCCAAGCGCCCATCCCTTGGAAGGGGTCCGGTAGCAACACCAACAACAACTACTTGCTTCTGAGATACACTCTCCCACCTGCACTTTACAATCTTTTTTTCAGAGATTTTTTTATGCACAGGATTTTGGTTTATCTGCGAGCTTCTTTCACCACTCTTGCACGTCATTTTCTACTCTTTTTTTTATAAAGCAGGCATTCAAAATAGCTACTTCCATTTTCTTTTTAAAATTTACTGTCATCTGCTCTTCTTCATTTTTCTTCTTGACACAGCATCTACCCCCATTGTCTCTTTATCTACTCTATTTCCTTTAGCAAGATGTCAGTTTAGATCTGCTTTGACTATCTCTCTTTTTTAGATATGCTTTGCGACACGTCATCTAGTTACCAAAATTTTCTTTTCCTTGCAGGTTTTATTCCATTAGTGAAGCACATGCATTAACTATATTACCTTTTCTCCTTCGAATTCTATCTTTAATCTGCCATTGTTACGAATAAGTAAATTTGCGTCGCAGGAATAGTTTTTATTACTGTATGTATAGTAGTTACAATGTGTTGTTTTATTTTGCAGTGATCGTTTTATTTGTAAATTTGAATTGTCTGAAGCCCTAATGTAGCTGAACTATTTTCGAAAAAGAAGACCTTTTTTTCACACTTATTAATGGATTTGTAACTCACACGCTTTTTCTGACGTCACAATTGTTGATTACGTGACAAAGTTCCAATGTATTCTAGTGAATCTTGTTTCTTCTCAAAGATTTTTCTTTTTTTTATTGCCGATTATATAATAATTTATTAACGGTGTTTTTTCTGTGTCACGTGTGTTCTAGCATTTTCTAGGAGCTCGTATTTTTGTGTATAAAGCAGCGAGATTTTTTACGATTTAGAGAGAATTAGATAACTTTATGCAAGGTTAGTGAATGGTTGGAAGGTTCACACCGGCATAGACCACAAACATTATCTTGAAAACAATTTAGTGTGTATTGCAAACAATATACCAACCCAATTTGACGAGACCATCCCTGGACGCGTTTCGTCCTCTTGGACTCCTCAGCAGGGCCTGTCCCGTTCCCCCCACCCAGATTTAGAGAGAGTAGTTCAGTAGAGATAGTAGAGTGTAGTAAAAAGGCGTTCTGTGGTGATTGTTTTGACAGGAATCAAGCAATTATTTTGGTGGTTTTAGTCTTGAATAGTCTTTAATATTTATATAGTAAATTGCTTTAGTTTCTGTATTTGACAAGCAAAGGAATTCAAAGTTTTGAAGTGGTTTGTGAATATACATGTATTTGTTCTGTTCTTGATCGAGAAGTGCGTGGGTTAAAGTATTTTAGTGGAAGCCAATCTTTTCCTAGCTATTAAATTGCAACCAGACTTAATTATACTACAAGTCGCCTCAATTTTGAAAAGTAAATTAAAGATTGAGATAAAACGAAAATTCTATTGAAACGCGACAGACATTTTGTTTACTTCCAGTACAACCTTGATTGATTGTTCCCTCAAAATAATGCCAAGGCCGTTTCTTTTCTCATTTACTCTATGGTAAAAAAAATTTAAAGTCATCTTCATTGTTTCTGCCTTTGATATCCTATCATGTAGTTTCTTGCGCACGCAATATTTCCTTTCTTCTCCTCTCAATCATATCTGTCTGTTCTCTATCTTTTCTTATAATAGATTCAACATTTAGTGTTCCCACTCTTAATTCAACAGTTTTTCTTTATCACTATTTTCTCTTTTCCTCGTGCGTTATCCACTCCTCTTTTTTTTTGACTAGTAGTAGCAAAATTTCCAACACGTGCCGATGGTCTGTAGCACTGCTGGCCGTCGTTGGCAACCACGGCCTCGACCAAGCGAGTATGAAAATTGTTCTGATTTGGCTTTACGTAGTATGGCATTTGTCTTACGTCGGATGCCTTGTTGCCACAACCCTCCTTATTTATCCCGATTCTTCTACCATAAGCAAGACGACACAAAATTTTGAGCACACAAGGTGTATGGTGGTTGAGTTTCTCAAAATGTACTACGGTAGGAAAAATACAATTAGCTGCAAAAGAGAAATCATATTACTTATAAAGGCCTAAGATAAAAAACACAACGAAAAATCAATAAGTACTTAGGTAGCAGATTTTTGCAAACTGTTTAGTTCAAAACACATAACTTACTACTTTTTTCTTCAATTCATCTCGTAATTCATACGAATCTGTTACAACATCATCGATAATGCTTTTGTTTTCAGCTATTGCTAGCAGCCTATCTAAGTTTTCGATACATGAACGCTTTGCTGATGTACTTGTATTGCTATTAGCAGCACATAATTCGTTTAATTCTCTCAATTCTTGAATTACCTGAAATTGTTCATTTGTTACTATATAGACTTGTAACCAAGGCTGCGGTGTCAATGTCGGCATCAACATAGTAGCACCAAGTAGTTATAAGTTGGTGCTGACACTGACACACTATATATCACTACTCTAATCATTAGGCAATGATGAAATGTTGAATAGATAAAAAAATCAAATAATTAAAAAAGAAAAAGGTGTCGGTGTCTGCAAGTTTTAAAAAACGACATCGGTGTCAGTGTCAGCAAAATATTTCCCGACACCACTGCCTTACTTGTAACACTAAAAAGTGCACAAAGATTTTAATTGGAATCAACGAAGCATAAATTGTTTAGTTCGTTTAATGGCTTTTTTAGTTTTTCTTGTCAAAGTTATTTCGAAAAAATTATTTTAATGTTTTTCACACTAATTCAACAGTCAGAGCAGCTGCAAAATTTTTACACTTTGCTTGCTTTTTGTATTTGAGTTGGTTTCGAGGAAATAATATGCTGAACTAATTTTACCTCATCTTCTGTTACTTTATCCATATTTTCAAACATTACGTTGATTTCAGCATCTTTATCGCTAAGAATAGACAGTGTTAAGTCAATTTCATTTTCTTCAATCTCGGGGTACCTTTTGAGCAGCTCATCAGATTTGAGAGTAACTCTTCCTCCTCCCTTTACAATAAGCAAACAAAAGGCTGTTTTATGACATCTATCAAAATTTTGTGTTTTACATGTATCTTTAAAATGTATTGAAAGATTACCAATAATACATGTAGTAATGGCCTATGGCTTGTAGTTTATGGCTGACAAAATGTCCACAATGTTTCATTTAAATGTGTATGATGACAACTGGCAGATAAAGAGTAAAACCGATTGAACTAACTTAGCTCGGCAAGTTTTTAAAGTAAAATAAATGCTTAGGCAATAAATATTTAGGTTTGCACATTGTTTACTGCATGTGCGTCTAGCATTTTCTTATACATCAAAACAAAGTTTCTTACATCGTTTAATGTGATCAAAGCATCATAGGAAGCTGCATTTGCTGGAAATTTTCCAACTTTCACATATGTGAGTAGCTTGGCTGTTGGATCAGAGGAAGAAACATTGTATGCAAGATCCTGATTTTTATTCATAATTGTTAAAATTTGTCGTCTTCTACCAGAACTGACCGTCATGCGAAGACCTTTGTTTTTCTAGTAATGATTTCAAGTTAAAATGACTGCCATGATTTTATCCCATGTAGACAAACTGAAGATGAAAAGCAACGTTTATAGAAGAAAAAGATTATTTTATCTTGGCAGCATTTAATCATAAAACAAAATGGTATCGATATTAATTCTAGCAAAGCTTATCGGTCTACTATAAAAAGAAACAAATAACTAACTTCAACAGTAACTGGTGTACGAGAAATTGTGCTCGCTATTCCTTTTCCCAATGAATCAGTTAGATTTTCAAACGAATCAAGATGAAATGCATGTTTTTCTTTAGGTTCAGAAGCCAGATCATTTACAAGAGTGACGCTTGTGCTGTTACCGATTCCAATAGCAAAAACAGTGATATTCTTTTCTTTAGTCTACGCAGAAAAAATGTTTCTGTTGTTATTACAACCACATTAATATATAAAATAAATCACTTTTCTTTAAAAAAACTGGTTGCATTCATCTTAATCTCATATAATTTTGACTACCAAACCATAAGCAAATAGAATTTGCAAGTTAGACCGCACAATTTTGAATGGAACTTAGCTATTTAACATATATTGGCATTTGAAAATGGGTTAAGGCTATTTTGCATAACTGACGGAGAATACATTTAATATTTCCTCATTCTCACCAAAAAAATTGATTTATGATGGGTAATCGACTACACAAAAGCAGTACCATATTTTAGGGATAATTATAGGTTGATGGCCTCTAAAACGATCAATTTAGCCGGATCAAAAATGTAAAACAAACTCTGTGGAGAATTCGGGTTGCAAAAAAAAATTCAACTGTGCTTCCGAGCAAAATTGCCGAGTTCAAAAATTCATTGCCCGAAAAAAGAATTCAAAGCTAAAGGCAACAACACATTTTAAACACCCAATAAGCAGAAAAAATTCTGGCCGTTTGTACAGATTCCGGGTACAGTTACGCTCATACCCCTCCAAAATAAATTCATAAGTACGTCAATGCATTCAAATAGCAGTTTAAAGTCCAGATATTTGAAGCGGGTGCAATCAATCAATTTGTGCTTCGAATTAACATAAAAGCAGCATATAGGCAAACATATAAACTTCGATTGTAGACGTTTCAAAATCGACGGCAATTTTTTCATTCGGGTCCAGCTGGTCAAGAGTAGTAAATTCAGTTAGTTTCCTTAAATCACGGCTAGAGAATGGTTGTCCCAACAAAGAAGCAGTGATTACATGCTTCTTTGGTGGCATTTAATCACAGTCACAATAGGAATTTTCCAACAAACCCTATTGCACTGCTACACCTTTGGTACACGTCACACAGCATAAGGCTCTGTTAAGAGCAAACTACTGTTTTCTGTTTAAACTTGTGCCATTTAAGAGGGGTTTGCTTGGTTGGTATAACAGGAAATTTGTCCATTTGCGTTGTTTCAGAAAATAACGTGGATGCTACCCCTGCTCTTGACATTGTAGTTTTTGTGAATGTCTCAACTGCATCTCAACTCTTCCTTGATTTTAGATTATTTTCACTAGGGCAAATGTATTGAATCATAGGTTGTGTTCGTTTTTCTGTTCTTAAAGCTATGTTTTTTTCTGACTTCTTGTGAAGCTAGTCGGTGAGACTCTGGTGATATTGCTGCTCTCAGCGTGCCAGTGATGAGTGTGCACGTTTTATTTTTATGCAGTTCTGGGTTGATCTTGCACATGTGGCACCAGCTTGCTTAGACTTGATTCCAGCTCTTGGTTGCGCCGTAGCTCAGAACCATACCTGCGTTTTGGGCATTTGGGTTAGCCCCACGACTAATTCTTGCCAATTGATCTTTTTCCAGCGCAGCCAGTGGCTAGTTCTTATTGCTCTGTGCAACCAAACATTTGTAAGCGCGGATTTTTATTCAATTGAAAACATTGCTTGGCGGAAATTGAAATGCGGTAAATCGCTTTCCAAAACGATTTTTTAAACTGAAAAGGAGTTCTTAGCAATAATTTTACATCATGTGAACAAAAAAGTTAATTTAAAGTAGTTTTGGTTGATTTATAGGCTTTTTTAAATTATATAAAAGCAGATACAATTGGTAAAGATGTTTTGCAGCTGGACTCTACACTGGTTGTAGATAGCTGTACAAGCATTCACGGCATTGATAATAAATTTTGGCTATGTTGAAGCTACGTCGCAGTTAATGGTTCAGGCTTAGCACCGACACCTTAAACTGTTTAGAGCTGCGGGCTTGTGCTAAACAAATAGTAATCTGTGCTGATTACTAGTAGCTGCTGCATGTGAAAATCTCAGCGTTTTCAGTTGTTGAATTATAAAATTTTTAGTAATATGAATTATAACTAATGTGCAGCTGCATTAACTGAATATCAAATTATGTTTTGGTGTAGGCCAAACCAATATGATGGCAATGTTTTAGTTTTCTAAAGATAATTCAGTGGATAGGTCCCTGTAGTAAAATATGTCACAGGTTAGGTAAGCTTATTGAATGGTCAGTTTGCGAGAGCGCTTCATGTTTGCGTGTTAGAATTTTCCCGTAATACTCGAGTCCATTTTGAATCTACATAATACAGTAGCACTGTGTAGCTTCTTCGCGGGGTCACCATTGTTGCCCAACGGCGGGCATCTGAGTGTAATTCGGGTTAAAATGAGTGCACTCCATGCGCGCATAGTCACTTCTATGATGATAACTACTGTACGTAAATGGCGATCCACATATAAATCCAGGTGTTGTTGGCGACTCTCTACTTGTGGTTTGTAGTTGAAGTTGTTGAGATTGCTACACAATTTCCCTCTTCAAGCACGCGCCGCTAGCGGAGACGTGCCAAAAAACGGAAAAAGTTGATGAGGTCGCAACATGCCTTCCTCGTCAACGTTGAGAGAGTGAGGATTGCAGGCCGAAGCAAGTAAGATTCCCGCCAAAACATTAATTGGAAGGCGGTCTCAATGTTAGTGCTCGGCGACTGGACGATGGATTGTGCTGCTTGACTGAAGACGCTACCGTCCAACTACATCGAGGGAGATGTAGCTAGACGGCAGCGTTATTTTATCTACCTTTTGGATACCTGGAAGACAAGCCCGAGATCGACAATGGTATCTTCTTCTGTTCTTTGGCACGTCTCCTCTGGCTGCGGATACTTAAGGGGGAAATTGTGTAGCGTGTCGTGCCTCGCACTTCATCGAGCTGCCATGCCAAACATCTTTTGTTCCTTTTTTTATTTTTTTTGTTAGTTTGCTTTCGGAGGTTCAACACCTTACTCCCGACGTTGTGTGTGATTCTAGTTTTTACTATGTGTTTTCGAGTATTATTATTGTATGTTTCTAAAATCACACACACATATATTTTTCTTTTTTTAGGGATAAATAATGTTTATTTTTTCTTCTCATGGTAGCTCGTTGACCGACTTGCTTTTCCCGCCGTCTTTTTTTTTTCTATTGTTTTTGTTCATGCGACGTGCGCAGTGACCTGGTTTATTTTGACGTGTGCAGCGACTTAGTTGTTGGTGACGTGTGCATAATTTGACTACCGACCACAAGGTCGGAGGTTTGTTCCTCTCTTTCATCGCTGGGCTTCGTGACGGACGGACGTGATTTGGATAGTTTGCTACAACTGAGTTAATTAGAGTCTGAACATCGATGCAATAAAAACAATACTGTCGTGCTTTCTTCCTTGTGACTGCCATAGTTCTCGACAATTGAGGTTTAGTCAGCACTCTCTTGCTCAAAGGAATATATTTTTCTGCAACTGTAACTGGCAGCTTGAAAATAAAACCAAAAAAGTCAGGGGCCATAAAATTTCAAGATTCCTGCCCTGGTCAAAAGCCATTGCTCAAAGTGGACTGGTGAAAAGACCAAAACTACGAGAATATTGTTGTTTTATCTCCAAACCCCATATTTAGAATTTATTGAACACAAGATGAACAGAAAGTATGGGAGGCAGAGTGACGCAGAGATGTTGTTGCATGTACCGGTATCATTTTTTTGGCAAATATTTCCATGCCTTAGAAAAACCATTGCGATTACATATAGAACGTTTTGTGTTTAGTTCCCTTTTGGAGTAACTGGTACTGCTGGCACAGTGCATTTTCATTTTATCGCGCGCCAAATAAAGCTGAAGAAATTGCCTTAGGGGACATTTCCCGAGAACATAACAACGCAGATAAGAGAATTGACGGCTATTTTCTCTGCTTGGTTGCAGCCTGTGATAGAAATGTACTGTGGCAGCAGTGTAGCGCTACGTACTACTTTCTTGTTCCGTTTTCTTTTGCTCCGCTTAATTAGTTTTTACGCCCTAATAATTTCCATGCATCAAGAAGTTTTGCAACTTTTAATTTGAATTTAATGTCAACATGTCAGTTTGAGCAAGTACATGTCGTCGTACTGGCGTTGCTCGGCGGGAGAGCAATCTTAAGGTTTGTGTTGTAGAGTTTGTTAATTTTGTTTTTGTTTTATGTATTACCCTTTTGCTTTCCATTTTATTTGAATAAGATTTTGTTAGAATTGACTAATGTTAATGATTATACGAATAACCTAACGAATAAACTGCCGTGTAGTTCGTAAAATATTTGTCATCCAAATTAAAGTGAGGAAAAAGAATCGCAACCTTCAACCTACAAGCGACGTAGTTGCTACAGCACTATTGGTAACTCCAAAGTAGGTGTGAATACATTCGTATCATCAGTTTGTATAACTAACAATTTTTTTTGTAGAGTTTCATTGTTATTGTTTTGGAATGCAGCTCAATGCAAAATAATGCTTGCTCGCAATCTGTAGTCTTGAGAGTGTGGCTTGTCTGTCGAAAGTTTTTCCAATTCCAGAAAATTTGTAAGTTCTTGGCTACTTGTTGTCTCAATTAATTTAACTTCACAGATTGCTCTTGTATGGCTCCACACAATCTCGCAATGATTTTAAACATCCTCAAACACAAGCCACTGCTGTATAAAAAAAACGTGTTTATCTTTTTCAGGCAGTACTTTTGTTAGATCAGCGTAGCTAATATGCCAAACTTTTTTGCTAAACCTGGCAATTAGTGCCTTCAAATTTTCAGAAACACCATTGCTGTGATTGATTGCACAGAGTTTAACGTTCAAAAAGCTAGTTTGACTTGAACTAAAAGGAAGACGTGGAGCAATTACAAAGATCGCAACATGCAAAAGCTCCTCTTTGCTTGCATTCCTTTAAAAACCATTACTTTTCTCCCCAAATTATACACCGAAAATATAAGCGACAAAGAAATTCTTACTAATTCTGGGATTTTAGAAAATCGGCTGTATTGCCTTTTAAGTTAGTCCATATCCAAACTCAATAGTCCATGGAAGAAATGGACAGAATGAGGTAAAAGCTATTCTGAGCCGGATGACCGCTGTTGTTGCAATAAAGGATTCTATCTAGCAAAGACTGCCAAAGCTAGGCATTTTATCTAAAATTTCTTTTTCTTTTGGCAGTCTTTGCTTTTAGCTTTGGCAGTCTCTGCTTTTTGTTTTTTGGCTGACGAGACAGGCCCTGCTGAAGAGTACAAAAGGACGAAACACGTCCAGGGATGGTCTTGTCTTATTTTAAAAATTTTGGGTTTTGAGATTGTATTTGCAACTTTTGCGATAGTCTTGTAAAGTTTTATGATTGATAATGGTGTAAACTTTTTGTTATAAACACTCCTCACATGTAAACCGTTACTAATTACATCATTTATCGTGTCAACAGCTATGCGAGATAGCGTATGGTAGGTGAGGGCTTTCTTGGTGGTGAGGTTCTATTTTAGATGTCAAAAGCCATTCGAAATGGCGCATCTTTATACTAGAAGACCTGATTGCCTCCATTAGTTCACTGCTAATCATGCGACTTATACGCTTCCCTCGCGCTACAAACGTGTTGCTTTTTTCGCATGCATTGCTGATGGAAATTAAGTGAAAAAAGAAATTTTGCATAAAATACCTAGCTTTGGCAGTCTTTGCTTCTTGTTTTTTGGCTGACGAGACAGGCCCTGCTGAAGAGTACAAAAGGACGAAACGCGTCCAGGGATGGTCTCTTCATATTTTAAAAAGTATGGGTTTTGAGATTGTATTTGCAACTTTTGCGATAGTCTTGTAAAGTTTTATGATTGATAATGGTGTAAACTTTTTATTATAAATACTCCTCACATATAAACCGTTATTAATAATTCTATTACCAAAACGATGAAAAATGTGTTCTTATTCGTAATTAGCTCAATACCCGATCCAATTTTGAGAGGCTTTATCATCATTTTGCTCTTCTTATCGTTATTCTGGTCTGTTGTTTTAACTATATTTGCCTTCAAATATTTTATTCCGATAGGAATTGCCAAAATCCGACATGGAAAAACCCATCCTCGGAGTGAAAGAGTCGTTATTGATGCAGAACTTTTACCAAACAATGACAACCAACTCTAATATTGTATCAATTCAATGTATTTTGTGAAACGTAAGATCTGGTATGTATTATTTATATGTATGTTTTGTTTCATGTGCTCGAGTATGGAGACAAACAGATTTCGAGATTATGAGCACCTAAATTAGGAAGAATGGAAAATCCGTCGACAACAGCAACGCATCGCATCCTGTATCCACGCAGCGCCAACAAGCAAACAATTACTACCCCCAGAGACAACTGCAAACTCAAGAAATCCGCGCAATGCAAAAGCGAAGCGGAAACAAACCATCAAGCAATAACAATAACGCTAACACGCGACACGCGAAAATGCTTGATAAATAGCTCATCTTGGAGCTACCAATCGTTCCGTAGAAAGCAATGTCCTTTTTCTGCGGAGTGTAATTACGGCGACCTTACGAGATACAAACTCTGAATCATCGATGTTTTGCTGAAATCATGTGGGTGACTGATAACATTCTCGTTCTGTTCGTACGCTCGTTGTTGTACTGTGTATCGTTGTTGTAAATCATTCGTTGGTCTCAAATGAAAAAAATCATTCCTTGGCCTAAAAACTGGTCGTAAAAGAATAAACATAGTTATATATCATGCTGTAACAATACTAGGTGACTAAGCGGTATGGCTAGGGGTGGTTCCGTCTGAGGTGCGGCGGAGTGACCTAGTAAACAAGCATATAAAAAGAGACATTGTTATTTCCATTCATTCGATTCAACTCAAAATAAAATAATTGGATTCGATTGGCTTCTAATTCAAATTCGATTTGCTTCAAATCAAATTCAATTCAAATCAAGATTCGTGCTTCCAACGTTGTGTTTATGATTTAAAATACATTCTTTCTGTGGAGTCAGGCGATCTGTTGGGTACCACTCAATACAAGAAACTCCATCCCCACAAAGGGACAAACTCGTCTGTTTAAAATACGCGACCGTGAGATGGGATTCAACGGGAGCAACATATTGGCAATAAAGAAGCGAGTCAGAGCGAGAGAATGTAGTAGGAGTGATCTACAAAACGACGGAAGGGGGCCTAATGGGATGCAGGCAGGAAGGGCGTCCCTGAAGGAGAAAAAAGGAAACTTGAGCGGGTGAGTGGTAGCAAAATGGCGCCAGGAGGGCTTAAAAAGCTTTGGCTTTACTTCCTCTCTGACCAATTGTGAAATAGTTAAAGGGACTAAAGTCAGTCTGTCCGCTCAGAAGGTGACGGGCCGAAATGAGTAATGGTGACTTGTAGGAAAAATAAAAAAGCTTCAAAAAAAACAACAAGCATAAGAGAGGGCCAGAGGCAGCCAATGAGTGCGCGACTTGACGCTCATTTAAGACATTTCAACTTGGTAACGTTGTTAACGCAGGGAAAAGGGAATGTTCATTTTGAATTGATTAGTCAAAGCAGGTTCAAACACAATAATGTTTAAACACAACCAAAAAATGAGTTTCCGTAACCGAAATATAAAAATTACAAAAAATACACAATACGCGTGACTGATTTAAATTAATTTTCGCTAGTTGAGATAATTCAGAAAATGACGACCTCTGTACTTGCACCTGTGCTTGTTCTGAATTGCCACGGTTGCTACCTTGTAATTGAAGTACGGTAATTGCTTTTTACGCGTAAAGCCTCTTACGTTGATTTGTAGCATATTCTAATCAGTTCAGGCTAATTCTTCAGTTCTCTCATACCAAGGGCAAGCAAAGCAACTTAATAAAAAACTCAAGTTTTTAGTTAACTACAATTTTTTTATGATTAAAAAATGTTATTATTTTCCTTAAATCTGAGTTGGTTAATGTTTATGGTGATTTAGATGTATTATTTTGAGTCAGCAAACCTGTTTAGTTTATTACCAAGTCTTAATTATTCTTTTAAATTGATTTAAAGCATAATGCGTTGTAAAGGTACTAGATGTACTCTTACAACTAAAATGTGGGTCTGCGTTTTTCATTTAAAAACGCAATACAATGTGCAGGGAGGGCCAAAAGTAGGTACTGTATACAGTTATTAAAAGTATAATTTAGGTCCAAAAGTAGGTTTGTAGTTATCATGCAAGCACTTTTAAAGTTCAAGAATGCTAGTTATATCTCAGACAGAAACTGTTTAATCTCTTTAGTGCTCAAAATGTCTTCCGCCAACATTGCAACATTCTTCAGGCCTGTCCAAAACACTCTGACACACAGTGCGGCACAAATTTTGATTTTCATCAATTTCTCTGCATGCGTCATGAATGTAATCTTTTAATTCATTTACTGTTTTGGGATTCTTCTCATAAGTCTAGTTCTTTACAACATCCCAAAAAAAGGTATTCATTGATGTGCGGTCAGGTGAGGGTGGTGGCCATTTAATGTTACCTCTTCTTTCGAACCAACACTGCGGAAAGACTTCGTTGAGGTAATCTCTTACTCTAACGCATAATGTGGAGGTGCTCCATCTTGCTGAAAGAAGAGTTCATTGAAGTTAGGTTTGGTTTGGAGTTGTGGCACTGCCACTTAACGAAGCATTTCCAAATAGTTCTTTCCATTCACACTATCATCAAAAAAACAGGTCTTGCGACACCTTTGCTAGATAATGCACTTTAAACTGTAACACCAGGCTAGTTTAGTTGGGTTTCTATGGTAAAATCGGGATTTTCATCTGCGCAATACACACAGTTATTCCTGTTCACATGACCAGATTATTTAAAGCAAACTTAATTCGACTAAATGATCTTATCCAAAGTTTCAACTTGTTTTCCAACAAATTGGTTACGCATCATTTTGCAGAACTGCCGTCGGCGATCTGGGTCGCCCTCCAAAAACCATGTACCAATCTTGGACGGTAGGGATTTAATTTAATGTTATGCAATAAGCGTTGCAATGATATTCTTGGTATGGTAGTTCAGCGGAAGCACGTCGTGTAGATTTTTTTGACTGTTAATACATGCTACAGCCACTAAAGTCATACATTCTGCAGTCGTAGAAATCTTCACACATCCAGATTTTGGTGCATTACTCATCGAACCTGTTTTATCAAATTTGTTCCTTAAGCGACAAATTGTCAGGCGTGAAGGCGGAGGAGTGTGAAAGGTTTTTTGCCACGCTGTACGTACCGTTTCGGCATTTTCATACTTCCAATACTTCTTTAATAATCATTTTCTTTGCTCTAAATTTAAATTATTTGCCATTATCCTTCAAATAAAATCAAGCTTTGCAAAACTCTGCTACCTTACAAGCAGCTAGAAAACTAATGTCAATGCAAGCTAGATTTATTATCTGAAAAACAATGTATGTGGCACTTAACAAGTAACATAAAGTGAACTGCAGGACACTTCAAAGCATATAACAAATACTTTAATAACAGTGTACATACTTTTGGCCCACTCTGCATAATAGTTTTCATATGAATGATTACACGACATTTTCTTGTTGCTTACTAGTTGTTTTGCTTCATCTGCATCATCGGTTACATTTCCACTCACAATAACAATTAGATTTCGTTGGACATCTTCTTCATCACTGCGTGCACCTTTCGATAAATTAAAAGCTTCTTCAACTCCTTGTCTAAGAGATTTGCCAAGGTTTTTCACAACTGAAATAACCGACAATGAGCATTAAGCAAAGCGTTGTTCTTTATAATTTTCTCTACCCGCATCAGCACGGAAAAAAACAAATTTTTGTCAAAAAATAATATTCTGAGGTACGCTTTACGGCAAGGTCTTTTGTAACTACAAGCCTCAAAGCGAAATCAAAATGGCGGATAATAAAGGCCATCACGTCGCCACAGTAATTACACGATTCGTACTCCGACGCGATGGTGTAGTGGTTAGAGCATCCTTTTCGCAGTCGGTATACATGGGGTTCAATTACCTTGTCGAGTCATACCAAAAGACTTTAAAAAATGGTACCAAGGCTTCCCTGCTTGGCGCTCGGCATGTAAGGGAGGTTGTGGAGAACAATCCGGCATGTTCGCTTGTTGTGTCCTTGGGCAAGGCACTTGATGGGACGCCCCCGCCTTTACGTGGAAGACAGGTGGCCCAGTCACTTCGGAAATGGAAACTACCAAGCGAGTGCGGACGTCCCTTTCAAAATATAGCAATACAATTTGCTTTCTCGTGAATTGAGGATAAACATGTCAAATAAAATAAATAAAAAAAACCTGCAAGCACTTTTAACATTGAAAACCACATACATTAGTATCAGATTCCTGAGTTTGATTTAAGCGTTGCTCATTTTATTCTTTGCCTTTACGTAGAAACATGAACGATAGAAAGTTAATGTATTTCATCCGCAATAAATAACTAGTAATATCGAAGTAACGCTATAATACAAAATAAAAGAAAGCTAAAATGGCTCATAACAGTACACTACTATATCATAATACAATCGCTACACATTAAATCAATAAATATAGTCGGCTATAGGGCCACAGTCAACCTAATTTACATGAATAAAACGATGATTATTAGAATTCGTAAATAAAGATAGTATTTCATACGGCTAACTCACCTTACAGCATTGTAAGATCTTAAACGTCAATCGTCCAAATCAAACATCAACTTGTAATATGCGAATAGATTGTAATGGCCGAATAAACTAATGCTTAGCTACAACTTTGTAACTCTTTTTAATACAACTTTAATGAATGTTTTTGAATAATTGTTAAGCATTAGGCTATATTACTTAGGATTCCCACTCTTAGCAAAAGAATACACGATGAATTTTTTAAGCACAGATTGCAATTCATCGACAAGTGTAAAAAATCACATTTCCGATTATTGGCGTTAGCATTTAGCAGAAAACTTTTGTGGTGCTAGAGCTTTAAAAACATGTTTCAAAAATTTTTAGAAATACAAACAGCAAAAATTGCGTGAGCTATTCTAAATGCATACAAAACAATCGAGAAAAGATAAGTCAAATCTTCTTTATAAAGTTCTAAAAAATATGCTGTAACAATCTGATTAATGTCAATTTATAGCAGAGCGTCACTTTCATCAGCAAGCAGCTATTTTCCAACCAACGCATTGCAATGTTGCAGAGATTTTTTTCGCCGCATATCTTGCTCCATACAGCCATACTGGCAGCTGAGTCAAATCAATCTCAACCTTACTGTAAGACAAATGTTGAAGTAATTTCTTCTCTACGACAGAGATGGTGGCTAGAGACTCATCTGCAAGCACTGAAAGATATTCCTTTGCTGACACAAGGATGGTGGAAGAATGTAACTTCAGCAAACTTTTCTATTTCAGTCTTTTTGGTTTCTTTGATTTCTTGGATTGACACCAACCTGTTTCTCCCACACATTTGTCTGTATTGACCAAATGAACTTTACAAAATGTCTGTTTGACATTTACTAAGAAAAGCAAAATTAAAATTTACGCTATCTATCAGATACGTAGCCATTGGTACAATTGCTTTCGAAGAGTTACTGAAATTAAGCTAGATAAATATCCCTTGAGAAAAAGTTTTCACTCAAAACTCGAGTTTTGTCGTACTACGATTTCAACAAAAAAGTTCATGGTTGAAAGAAATTGAAAAACCTGATTGTGGCTGCTGTTTACAGGGCAAGCGTAGACATTTCTTATGTTTGCTCTTTTTACTTAATGTTCAACATTTGTCAGACACCATCATTTCCAAACAAGCGAGAAAATTTGGGTGTGCACTCCCAATTGGAATCGAGAGGACTGTAAAACTTTAATGCTACTGCTCAATAAGAAAACAGCACACTCTTTTACAGGCTGTGGTAAAACTTATACAATTTGGTTGCTATACCAAAGTTTTGTCACTTACTCCACTCTCACAGTTTCCTGTATTGTGTACACCAGCAAGGTTTTCAAGTTGATCCCAATATTCACCTGCAACTTAACAGCTAGGTGAAAATTGGCTTCTACTAAGATACTTGAACCACGCACTTTTCGATAAAGAACAAAACAAATACATGTATATTCATAAAATGCTTTGAAACTTTAAATTCCGTTGCTCGACAATCACAGAAACTAAAGCACTTTAATAAACAATCAGGAAACTGCCAAAACTAAATCCACCAATAAACCACTAATAGAATCCGCAATAAGTCAACACAAAACACCACACCTTTTTCTTCAGCCTCTTTACATTTTTACTCTCTTTACACTCTACCCTCTACAATTATAACTGTCTCTACTGAATGCATAAAAATCTCGCCTCCTTATGTATAAATGGGCGGCGTTCCAGAAAAAGTCACAACAGCATCACGTGACACAAAAAAAGCACGTTTAACAAATTACGTAATCGGCATTAAAAAAAAAATCTTCCAGAAGAAACAAGATTCACTCGAATACTTTGGAACTTAATCACGTAGTCAACCATTGTGACGTAAGAAGAGGCGTGTCTGTTACAAATCTAAATGAAAAAGAAAAAAAGGTCTTTTGCGAAAACCAGCCCAGATTTAAAAACAAGTTTAGGGTTTAAGACATTACAGATTTACAAATAACGTAATCATGGCAGAACAAAAGCAACATATTACAGGAAGTATATACATTCCTACAACGCAAGTTTACTTATTTGTGACATTGTGCCTGCATGATTATTAAACAATTTGATTTTGGTCATGCAGGTTTTGGACCCTAGCATTCCGTTACAATGCTTAAGGCTGTGTTTAGTGAGACAATCATGTTGTGTGAGCGTCGCGACACCACACAGGTGCTTTTTTCCATGTGAAAAAGGCGTCCCCGCCACGTCCAGAGATACGCCAAGATAAACGGATCGGAGTGAGGTAATCCGTTTTTACAGATCCGGAGCTCACGTTTCGCCTCCAAATTGCAGAAATTGAGGGCTGTGGACAACATTTTTGCCTCGCTTGGTGTTAATGCTCATTTCTTGAGGTAAGCTCTTAATATCTACATGTCCTGAGTCAGTGCGCTGGGTAGTGCATGCCCCTGACTCGATGACATGCGTTGCCATCAGATGGCATCACTGTTTATCGTTTACGCTTAAAACTGACTCTATGCAAAACCAAATCTGCATCCCAGAGAAAAGTTATTTGTGCTGACGTGCGAAGAAACTGGTACCAATCTGCCAGCTACCCTACAAACAGCTGAACGTCGAAAGGCTCACCAACAGTAAACTACTCATCACTAAGCAGCAGGCGTGTTGATAAACTTTAGCATTTTTTGCCACACTGGCGAATATGTGACAAAAGCGTATCATCCAACGCCAAGAATGTGTCAAACACGTATCATTCAGTACCGATTAGGAGTCAACTGCGTTTCATCCAATGCTGATTATGTGTCAAATGTACCATTTCTATTTTCGTGCCAGGGCTGCTTACTTCAAAGACATTTTTGAAGCCATTTCAGCATAAGGAACAGCAGCCCTTGGAGAGTTTTCTAGCACTCCCACTCAAGAGTGTACTTGAAAAGCCTTAGCAAAATCTGCATTTGACATACTTGAATTTCGCGACTGAGTTTTCTTGCATTTCAGTGGTAGACAGGGTGGTGCGAGTAAAAGGGCGCCGATACGTAGAGATGTAAGATCTGTAACATGGAACTACAAGTCTACGTAACAACAGACTTGATCACACGAGACTTTGCGTAATAAGTTTATGCAACAACAGCATTGCTGAAAAGAGCCTTTGAGTATCACATAAAAAACGCAGTCATATAGAATCGATCTCAAGACTATTTACGTAACAAATAAACTATTGACTTTGAAGTGGCAGCTGATTTTTGTTATTGGTCTGAATTTATGTTTAAAGGGTATCAGCGTTGCATGGTGCAGATCAATTAGTTTTGTCTCATTATAAGACAATGTTTTGACCCATCAGGTGAATGAAGAAAAATATTTTGCGTTTTTGCCGTTTCATTGTCAGGGTACTGCACGAAGTTACATTTTCCGTGTTTATGTAGTTTATATAAATTCGATTGATAAATAAACTTTCTGAATTGAGCAATAGTGCAAGCTACTGCGTCTGCCTGAAACACTGTCATTGTACGAGTAATTACGTAATGCAGAAACGTAATGAATTGCCTTAAAACACTTAAATTGATAAATCTTGTTGTTATAGAAGCCTGTGAACATTTTTGGAAACAAATCTGCAACAGACTTAAAACGATCTCAATTGTAAAATGGTAAAAACAGCTAGTATTTCCTCAAAACTGTAGGCTTTGGACAGTCCTAAGAGCGACGTTGCACTTTGCTGACTTATTTCCCACCACTTTGCTTCAACGTCATTGCGTCACATCCCAGCAAACAATTGTACCGGAATTATGAAACCATTGTACAGCATTGTGTAACCTCACATTAGATAACTCATATTCTACCCTAAAAAGATAAGGCTTGCACCATATCCAGCAAACAATCGTATTATAATTACGTAATTGTTTTGCGATGACTTCATGTAAGGCAAGTCAAATACTATCATCAAGTGGCAAGAATTGCACCACAACAAACTATTTAAAGCATTCTACAAACTAACAAACTCATGATACTTACACCGCATCAGAGATAGAATTAGACCTAGAACTAGCTCTTTCATATTAAATTAGCTTTCTCAGACTTAGGGTTAGCTCTTTCAGATCTAAGGTTAGCTCTCTTAGAACTATGGTTGTATGTTTCTCTGCTTTGCTATCTTGAACAACTCATTTTACCCCTCCTTTGTTTCCAATTTTTCGTGCAGTTCCTCGTATGCCTTTTTTTTGCCTTTGCCACTTCTCTCTATCTTGTTTTCTTGCATTTTTATTTGCTAACTTGCTTGCATCATCTTCGATGGTGTCCCATACCTTTTTAGCTTTTCTCTTATCCTTCAGTTTGTCCTGGACTTCCTGGTTCCACAACCACATCTCCCATCTACTTGCGTTGGTAATTTTTCCCGATGTTTCACCCAGTTCCATTCTGGAAATTCTCCGTATCATCTCAGCTATTCTTTGACAGTCTTCTTTTCCACCAAGTATTCCGCTTTTAATCACTTCGGTTTTGAATTTGTCCTTCAATTCGAGTCATAAAGCTTCCACCATTTTATTCGCTTCACTGGTTTCAGTGCTTTCCACCACTTCGTCCAGATGATTATCGCGCTGACTACTATTCTGTGCTACTTCGCTATACTTTCACCGACAATAATCCTTGTATCCACCACTTTCTTGATACTTCGTTTTTTCACCATAACGTAATCTACCTGCGAACTGCGTCCGCCACTGTTGTAGGTGACTATGTATGCTGGTTTCTTTACAAAATAAGTATTAGTGGTCGCTAGTTCCATTCTCTTAGTAAAATCCACAACTGGTTGTCCTATGTAATTTCTCTTCCTCAATTCATGTCTGGCCATCATTCTTCATCACCGCTATTCTCTTCTCATACATGCTCATTCAGGGCTGCTCCCACCACAATTTTTTTATTTTTTGGTATCTTTTCCACGGTCTCATCTAGGTCCAGCCCTAATGCTCCCTTTTCTTCACGTATTCACCCCACATGCGGCGCATACGCACTGACAACATTCAACATAACACCATCAAGTTCCATCTTTAAGAATATTATCCTGTCTGTTGCCCTCCATAATTCCACTACCCTCCCCACATGCTCCTTTTTCAATATGTTTCCCACACCATTCTTTTTGTTTCCGCTTCCACAGTACCACATTTTATATCCTCTATTTATGCATCTTGCTTTCTCCCCCTTTCAGCGAGTTTCCTCTACACGCACAGTATGTCCACCCCTCTTCGCTCCATAAGATCCGCCACTTCTCTTCCTTTACCAGCCATGGTTCCCATGTTTAATGTCGTAATCCCCAGCTTGATCTTCTTGGCTTTCTTCCTCTTCTTATTTCTCTCCTTTCTTCTCCACTGATTTCCTCCTCTTCTTTGCATCCAAGTAGCATGTCCACCAATGGCCCTTGGTGCCCAGTCACTGGTAACGGTCGTTGTTATCCCGGGCCTCGACCAATTCGGTATAAAGTCAAATAAGACGCGCATTGAAAACATTTGGCTAGGTTTTACGCCGGATGCCCTTCCCGTCGCAGCCTTCCCCATTTATCCGGGATTGGGACCGCCACCAAGGCTGTTCTGATTTGTACAACCTTAGAGGCTGCTCTGATTTGAGCATCGCGTCAACATTAATATATGGAATCATGAAAACACTAAAATTTGTATTGAATTGTGAAATCACTGTCCAAAATTCATATTAAGCATAAAATTATGAAAATAAAGAAATTTATTCCAAAAATGAATCATTGTTTCACGGAAATCCGGAAAAACCACTAACTAAAGAATTACGGGAACTTGAGAAATACAAAAATTTAAGAAAGTCGACACTAACTAAAAGTATAGCCACCCAACTGGGTAAAATTAGGCACGTCAACTAAACTCAGTATTTCTGTATTTCTTCGATTTCAGTAATTTATTTGGTGTTTTTCTGTACTTCTGTACAATTTTCGCATTTTGGTTAATTTCCACATTGTATTGTTTTTCTAGTCAAAAGTTTCTGATAGTTTCACTGTTGCTAAATAATATTTTTATTGGGTAGCAATTTAAACTATCACCCGATGAATATTTACAGTACTTGGTAAGCCAAAGTTATTTATTCAAAACTACTTTCAGTAAGGATTTATTTGGCTCCCAATCGCACTTGTAAACTGTAGTGTCAACTTGCACCAGTAATTAGAAAAGAATTCGCTAGTTTTATTTTCTCCAACCCATTGCGTACCATGGCGACTGCATTTTAAATAAGTTCCATTAGACAATAAAGATAATTATTGTTTTTCTTTATGTTTTCCCAATAATGATCAAACTTCAGTCAACTAACTCTGCTGGCCTGATTTACAATTTTAAAAACCGATACATTTTGAACAAAAACCACGAGGACACTAAATAATATTAAAAACCATTAAATCTAACTACTACTGCTAAATCTAGTGGAAAACCACTAACAGTTGGCAACACTGCCCAGGCCGAAAAGAACCGCACTTTTGTCCACGTAGATTTCTAAACATTGACTATTTCTGAACTGGCTCGTCAGTGACGTGGTTCGAGCGACCGTTTTACAGTCGGTATACTAGAATTGAATTGTCTTCTTGAATGAAACCAAAGGCATTAAAGGATTTTCACAGCTTTTCTGCTTTAACCTTCAGAAAAAAAAGGAAAATCTGGAGAAAAAATTCTACAAGTTTGGTGGTTTTGTTCTTAATAAAGCACATAGCGGGAAACATTCGCCCTTGTGTCGAAAACATATTGCGGGTTTGAACAGTGCGCAAGTTGTAGTGACGACCCAGTTTATGTAAAAAGTAGCAAACAAAGCATAATCATTTGGGGTATTCAGATATAAGCCTTTTTCAAAATTTTGAGGTCTCCGGATTTTATACCATGATTGAGAACTAAAAAATGACATGCGTACAAAAAATTTGAAGAAACATTTTTGTTTACTTCCGCTTATGAGCATTGAAAATGTTTACGTGTTACGTTTTAGGGGAATTCCCTTATGACGATATTTCTTGGTTTACAACTATATTTTTAAAAATGTAGTAAAGTTGGAACATTACAATCAACCGTAACATGTTGAGGTAAAAAATTTTTCAACTCTGAGAGGATTGCAATGATGACGTTATTTCATATTTAGTCGATTTTTTGTTTGAGTATAAAATCTACCCTTTTGAAATATTGGTTACTGCTTAGGTGGCCGAATGATGATGCACTATCTCTTTTGTTGGGAAGGCTAGAGTTTCAAATCCCTGACCGCCCAAATATGACAGTGTTGCATGCGGTTTGCCATTGCTTACCGACTTTTGAGCTAGTAGCTGTGTCACGGAGATGGGTCTGTTGTTATTGTTACCCGGCCCCATCCGGGGGATGGGGGCATGGCGGAAGACCATGGAGCCCCAGAAGCCGGGTAATTTCTCAGGGCCTGGACCAGAGGTCGTAAAGAGACAGAGTGTCGCAAAAGAGTGAGCGGCGCAAAGTGTATGTAGCTGAACGGTGCAGAATGAGATGAGAGGTGTCCTGGGACGAGTGTCCGCTGGCGCTGCAGGAAGAATTCTCGATTTTGCTAAACCTGGAGAGATAAGAACTAAACAGAAGGCTTGCAGCGTGGACGAGAGAGTACACAGCGAGCGTGACGAGGGAGAAAAGTTCTTCGATTTCTTTCGATGGAAATTGAGGGAACCTGTGTGTCAAAGAGTTTAGATGAGACAGTACGCCTCCAGTCCGAGAGAAGAGAAAAGTCGATACGAGAGATCAGAGGAGAGAGATTACAAGGGATTGCAGAGGGCGAAAGTAGCGCTCCCCGTTTGGCCAGCTCATCAGCCGCATCGTTTCCCGGGAGAAACAAGTGTCCGGGGACTCATTGTAGTCTGATAGAACAGGGGGAGAGAGCAGACAGTTCCTGCCAGATCTGCCAGAGGTAAAAGGAAAGATAGAGGAGAGGACAGGGTGGCGAGGACCGAGCGAGAGTCAGATAGGAGGAGAAAAGAAGAAAAATGGCAGACTTGTTAGTGCTGCCGAGACCAGCAAAGAGCTTGCAAAATGGCGCAAGCTTCAGCAGAAAAACTTGAATATACTGGTTCTACTGAAAAAGGAAAGAGTGACCTTAATGCCACAGAGAAAACAGTTGGCAAGTACGCCGGAGCCGCCTTTGCCAAAAGAAAAAGGAACAGAGCCGTCTGTCCAGAGCAATAGATCATGAGAGAGGAGAGGGTCAAGGTAAGCGAGAGCCGCACCTTGACGAGAGAGGGGAGATCAGAGCGAGAGCAGGAGGAGGTAAGGGTGGAATCCACGGTGAACGAAGGCAGGAGGAGAGGGAGGGCAAGCAAAAAGAGCCTTCCTAGAAGAAACAGACGGAAGCATGGGCAAGTGGGTGGACGCAAAAGCTCTCCAGGACAATCTGCAAAGTCTTGGTTTCACTCCAAGTCTGACCAAATCTGAAATAGGAAAAAGAGGTTGGAAGACGAAGAGCCCGCTCTTAAGATAAATGAGTGAAATGAGTCAGGGTGACTCGTAGGGCAGGTGAAGAAGCGTTGGAGATAAAAAGTGGGATAGGGAAGCACGAGAGGCAGCCGGTGATGGTGCGACTAGCCGCTAGATGGAGACGTTCCAATTTGGTGATATTGGTAAAGCTTGAGAAAGGAAACTATTTGGATGAAGCATATGTGAGAACTGGTCGAAGAAAAGCTTTATACAGAAAAGAGAGGAACTCCTTAAAGCGGCTCCAAAAGGAAGCAGAGATACCTTGAGACGTGGGAAGAATTTGACCTTCAGCAAAGATACATGCTTAGAAAAGAAAAGAGTGCGGTCGAAGGTGACCTTAAGAAAAGTTGGAGTGGAATTAAGACAGAGGCGGGTGTTGAGTAAGAGGAGGTTGGACTGGATGGTAGCTTGGTAGGTATCCACTGAGAAGAAAGTGGCCTTACATTTGCTCCGATTGAGAGGAAGACACCAGTACTCATACCAGCGCTCCAATCCAAACAGAGCTCCTTTTGTGGCCTCCACTGCTGTGGGGACCGAGGGGGAGGAGGACCAAATGGCCAGATCGTCAGTGTAAAGAGAGCAGCTGAAGAAGAAGCAGAGAAGCAGGAAGATCATTGATGAAAAGTGAGAAAAGTGCACGGCCAAGAATGGATCCTTGCGGCACACCTCAACGGACTCGAAAGGAACAACTTTGGTGATTTTGATAAACCACGCAAGCGCGCCTATCAGAAAGGAAAGATCGAGTCCAACGGGCAAAGCAAGGAGGGAGGCCATCCGACATTAGTTTATGGAAAAGAGTGGGATGCCAGAAAAAGTCAAAAGCTTTTGAGTAGTCACTAGTAGACAGGATCGTCCGAGAGCCCGGCCTGGGTTCGTTAAACCCATCCGAGATGGAGTAAGAAAGATAAAGAACTTGATCTAGAGTAGACCAACCAGGGCGGAAACCGGCCTGGCGGGGAAAGAAAATGGAATTAGCTTCCAGAAAGAGAGTAAACGGGATAGAATGATGCGTTCAAAACGCTTTGAGACGCCGGAGGTGAGAGAGCTGAAAGGAAGCAGAAGAATTGACAGGCTTTCCTATCTCGTGAATGGGAATAATAGAAGATGTTTTCCAGATGGAAGGAAAGGAATGCAAAGTCCAGGAAAGATTGAAAATATGAAGAAAAAAATCTATGTGAGCGAGAAAAGTGGTTTAGCATGGGATGAGCAATTTTGTCTAGGCCAGTGGCAATGGACGAGGAGAGGTTGGAGGCAGCCGCAAGAAATTTAGCAGGAGAGAAAAGAGAGCAGAAGGACGAGTGAGACTCCTCAGGGCACGTGGCTCGGCGGAGCTCAGAAAGGTAGTCTCTGGTTCTGCTACGCAGAGTCTGTGGCTGGGAGACAAAAAAGTAAAATCTCAGATAAGCGGCGTAGACCGAAGCCAACTCCCTGGGAGAAGAACAGTTAGGGGAAGTTAGGAGAGAAGGAAGACGAGTAAGATAAGCCAGTGACAGAGCGAACAAGAAGATATAAAGATTTAGGGTTAGATTTGGGCGAAAGAGAAGAGCAAATTGTCTGCCATGACTCAGCCTTGGCCTTGGCGGTGACTGATGAGGAACGTCGAAAAGCGGAGATGTAAGCCTTGCGATCTTTATCACTTCTGCGAGCGGCAGCGAAAGCCTTGCGTCTTTCACTAACCGCTCCTTCCACCTCAGCAGACCACCAGGCTTTAGGATGGCGTTTGAGCGTACAAAAGGAATGGAAGATTTGGTTGCATTCAGTGCCAGAGAAGTAAAGATAGCAGCAGCAGAGAAAAGAAGAGGAGACGAGTATTCCTGGGCAGAAGGACAGGAGAGTCGAAGTAGAAGGCAATGTCATCGCAGCGAGGTTTCGGAAAATTGAAAGAAAGGGGACGTTCGTTGGGGCGAAAGACCGGAGAAAGAGGGACAGTTAGAAGAATTGGTAGGTAATCAGAACTTAAACTCCCATGAGCAGGAGAGGCCAAGAGAGAGGGGAGCAATAGAAATGTCAGGGGAGGAGCAATGGATAAGGCTAGGTATGTCAAGGTCATTGAGGGAGGGGAGGTCAGAAGAGAAGATCCAGTCGAATACTTCCCACGGATGTTGGAAGCATCTCTTAAGTCCCAGAGGGGATGATGGCAATTGAAGTCCCCCAGAATAAAGAGATTTCTGGAGGAGGGATGAGTTAGGGAGAAAAGGAGTCGATTCTGCCATCCGTCGGAGAGGAGCGAATGCAGAGAGCGTACACATTAGGAAATGAGAGCGAGGAGTTGTTTAGAGAAATGTTGACTCCTACATAATCAGAGTAGAGATCAAGCGAAGAGAGAGAGGAGGTAAAAAGTTCAGAGAAAGATAAGCCCTACCTGACAAAAATGATGACACCGCCATTAGCATGCGTGGCGTCACGAGAGAAAATGCCATACCGGGAGTAGGTGCAATCAGTTCCCAGAGCCGAGAATCCAAGAATCCGCAAAGAGGAAGATGAGTTAAGATTAGATTCCTGGATACAGATAAAGTCACCGGCATAGGACGAAAGAAAGTGAAGTAGTTTAGTGCTCCTGGCTCAAAGATTTCCAGCATTCCTTTGGAGAACCCTGAGAGAGTCAGGGGGAGGAAGCAGAAAGCGAAGAAGAACAGCTAGGAGCAAGGAGCGGTGGTGAGGGGGCAGAAGGAGAAGATACAAAATGGTCAGAAGGAGAATAAGAGTTTTAAAGACGAGGCTGGGGCGGGAGTGCAGCATTAGCAAAGGTGGAGGGGGCATATTGTATAGTGGAGGTATATAGGTCGGAGGAGTCCGAGAAGGAAGTCATAGTGTTACAAGTAGGGACGCAGCAGGAAGGAAGCTCCAAGAGTGAGAGCTGCGAAGAGTTCTGAATTTGGAGAGGGAAAGTTGTGAGCACCTTAGATGGACCCATTTGGATCAGGTACAGCATTGCACTGACTTGCTCCGCCAGGTCACATTTCGAGCGCATATTGATCAGGGATAGATGAGGCCAGGGTTGGGATCAATGTCACTGCTCATCGCGAGAAGGAAAAGAATGAGGAGACGAAGACGGTTAAGAGAAAGGCAGGAGATGAGAGAAAAGAGGCGATCGATTTTTGAGAAGCTGTGTGCTGCTTTTCTGCGGTCGTTCAGGGGGCAGCACAGCGGGCATGGGTCTCGCAAAACTTGTTACAGACTTCGAAGTAGTAAAATGAAAGGTTTAGGCTTGAAATATTGGCTGAAGCACTTTGTGCATTTGTCAATTTGCCTTTTATTTTCTCATCAAATGGTTGTATAATAAGCCTATTTGCATGACAATGTCTCATTATCACTTTTTTTTGCTAATTAACGTTTGGATTATTTGTGTGTGCAAATTAGATTTTAGTTACTGTAGTCATCCATGGTGAAACAGATATATTTTTGAACGGTTACTTATCCAAGAGCCGTTGTTGAAAATGATGAGAACAATTTCTGATAATAAATTTCGGATAGGGGGGAACTTTTCTTCCAGGTTTTAAGGAACCAAACAAAAATCCAAAATAATGCTTTATTAAACATAATCAAATTAACATAACAATAATTAACATAAACAAATCCACCGAAGCTTTTCGTCCCCTCACGGGGACTTCATCAGGGCTAAATAAAAGAAAAGAGAACAAACTTTTACTCTTAAATTTAATATGGTATTAAGATACTAGTCATTGAAAATTCAGTTAGTAACGTTTTAGCACTGTACCGCTCAATGGAACACCTGTAAGAGCGACTTGGCTCCTTGTGAATAACCAAGTTTTATGTTAAGGGATGGCTTAAGGCGTTTGATTAGAAACGCTTCCATTAGTTCGGTTTCAGTGCTGAAACGGCACTTTTTCAGTAATGTAAAGTTTTGCTCTGCTGGTATTGTTTCTCTGCAGGCTTTGCACTGATCGCGATGGGATTTGATAGCGGAGTTAGATGAGCTTAAGTTATTGGAAAGATGGTTTTCAATTCTGACGAATAGTTGTCTAGTCGTCATACCGATGTATGACGTGTTCTTATCCCAAGAACAAGTATATTTATAGACGACATTCGAACAGAAAAGAGCGGGTAAAGGAAATTTAAGGTTGAAATAAGAGATTATTTTAAAAGTTTGATAAGCTACTTTTATATCAGTGCTCAGTCTGTCACGAAACAATGCAGCAAGGCGTTTACTAAATTTGATAGACGGGGTACCAATATATGGGAGGGTTAAATAAGGACTTAAGTTGGGGGTATTATTGGAAAAATCCGTAGGGGATTGTTGGTTCTGGTTTTTGAATTTAATCTTAAATTTTTCAATTACATTTAGGATGAAAGGTGTTGGGTACCCGTTCTGTTTAAATAAAGAGATGATACGGGTAATTTCGGTTTTTAATAACGAATCATTTGAAGAGTATAAAGAAGCACGATGTAGTAAGCAATTAATGAGGCCTCGTTTCCAAGATAAAGGTGCTATACTGTCGAAATGTAATAGTACACCGGTGAAAGTTGGTTTACGGTATACACAGATATTGAATTCTCTGTCGTAAATCGTTAATTGGACATCTAGAAATGGTAGTGAGGGGCCTGAAGCCTCCTCACATGTGAACTGAAGGTTAGGGTGCTGGTTATTAAGCACTTCTAAGAACATTTGAACTTCAGTTGCGGAATTGAAGATGGCAAACACATCGTCCACGTAACGTACATAAAATGATGGAAAAAACGAAAGATGTTTATCAAAAATTTTCTTTTCGATCATTCCAAGAAACCAATTGGCTAGCGTAGGACCTAAAGGGTTTCCCATAGCTACACCATCGATTTGTGAAAATAATTTACCATTATGAATAAACATACCTTCTGTGCTAAGTTTTAAAAGTTTTTTAAAGATGTTTTGTGTAATTGGTTTCTTGGCTTGAAGAAAAGGTAATTTCGAGGCGACTTCATACGAGAATAGTTTATTGGCAATATCATCAATTACAAGATCGACTGGAACGTTAGTAAAGAGGCTAGTAACATCGAAACTCACTAATTTTGCATCATTGTTAGGTTTGAGTTCTTTAATCTTGTCAATAAAACTCGAAGTTGAAGATAGGGAATAACGATCAGGGATATAAGGTTTGATTAAGGAATCGAGCCATTTAGCTAGGTTATGTTCAGGGGTATTAATCATAGAGGTGACTGGTCTAAGGGGACATCCGGTTTTATGAATTTTTGCTTTACCATACAGGCGGCCTGGTACACTGCCTGACGGTAGCAGGTTTAAATAGGTGACGGGGTCAACAATTGGTTTAATGTATGTTGTAAGGTAATATTTAACACTGTTAGCTTTTTTAATCCAAGGGGCAGACTTACATTCTTCGAGTGAATTATTGTCAAGACTAAAGTTGATTTCTTTAAATTTAGTAGGATCATTAACTATTGAGTCTAACTTTTTAAAATAACATTCTGAATTCAAAATAGCTACACCATTACCTTTATCAAATTGGCAGATTTTTATTGTTTGATTCCTGGAAAGTTTAGAAAGGCAGTTGTGTAGGGCTTTGTTGTATCTTGATCGACATCTGGTTGTGGAAGCTCTTAAAAACGCTGAAGTGGCAAATTTTAGTTCGTCTTTAAATTCTTCGTCAGGTAGGACTTTATGCATTTTAAATACTTTGCTGGTGTAGTTTTCGATTGTAGATTTTAACTTCAGAATATCAATATCTTTCGGGAGGATATGGTGTTTTAAGCCAAGATATAATGCATTTTTTTCCTCAACTGAAAGACTCTTGTCGCTATAGTTTAGGAGACAATCTGGTGATCGTAATTTATGTTTCTTCCACAAGTTGAACAATTTATAATTTAGCTTGTTTAATTTGTTCGAGAGTACGGTTTTAATTGACAATTTGATACGGTACATGAGTAGGTTGAATTCAAAGAAGGAAACTTGTTGTTTGATGAGTTGTGAGTGATGATTCGTCTCTTTATATAATTTGGTACGTTCCTGTTGGATCATGGAAATGTGCGAATTAATTGCTGATCGGTAAATTTGGGAGGGTTTCTTGTAAGCTTGAAGATGAGGGAGTTTAAATCGTATGAAGTCCGGTATTAGATTAAGGTCCAAGCATTTATTGAAGAAGAATAGGTCTAATTTTAAGATTGATAGTTTCTTGCATAATTGTTCATATTTCCGAAAGATTTTGATATTGACGCCCCTCTTGTTTGAAATTGAGTAATAAATTTCGGATAGGGGGGAACTTTTCTTCCAGGTTTTAAGGAACCAAACAAAAATCCAAAATAATGCTTTATTAAACATAATCAAATTAACATAACAATAATTAACATAAACAAATCCACCGAAGCTTTTCGTCCCCTCACGGGGACTTCATCAGGGCTAAATAAAAGAAAAGAGAACAAACTTTTACTCTTAAATTTAATATGGTATTAAGATACTAGTCATTGAAAATTCAGTTAGTAACGTTTTAGCACTGTACCGCTCAATGGAACACCTGTAAGAGCGACTTGGCTCCTTGTGAATAACCAAGTTTTATGTTAAGGGATGGCTTAAGGCGTTTGATTAGAAACGCTTCCATTAGTTCGGTTTCAGTGCTGAAACGGCACTTTTTCAGTAATGTAAAGTTTTGCTCTGCTGGTATTGTTTCTCTGCAGGCTTTGCACTGATCGCGATGGGATTTGATAGCGGAGTTAGATGAGCTTAAGTTATTGGAAAGATGGTTTTCAATTCTAACGAATAGTTGTCTAGTCGTCATACCGATGTATGACGTGTTCTTATCCCAAGAACAAGTATATTTATAGACGACATTCGAACAGAAAAGAGCGGGTAAAGGAAATTTAAGGTTGAAATAAGAGATTATTTTAAAAGTTTGATAAGCTACTTTTATATCAGTGCTCAGTCTGTCACGAAACAATGCAGCAAGGCGTTTACTAAATTTGATAGACGGGGTACCAATATATGGGAGGGTTAAATAAGGACTTAAGTTGGGGGTATTATTGGAAAAATCCGTAGGGGATTGTTGGTTCTGGTTTTTGAATTTAATCTTAAATTTTTCAATTACATTTAGGATGAAAGGTGTTGGGTACCCGTTCTGTTTAAATAAAGAGATGATACGGGTAATTTCGGTTTTTAATAACGAATCATTTGAAGAGTATAAATAAGCACGATGTAAATAAGCACGATAAATAGTTCCCCCCTATCCGAAATTTATTACTCAATTTCAAACAAGAGGGGCGTCAATATCAAAATCTTTCGGAAATATGAACAATTATGCAAGAAACTATCAATCTTAAAATTAGACCTATTCTTCTTCAATAAATGCTTGGACCTTAATCTAATACCGGACTTCATACGATTTAAACTCCCTCATCTTCAAGCTTACAAGAAACCCTCCCAAATTTACCGATCAGCAATTAATTCGCACATTTCCATGATCCAACAGGAACGTACCAAATTATATAAAGAGACGAATCATCACTCACAACTCATCAAACAACAAGTTTCCTTCTTTGAATTCAACCTACTCATGTACCGTATCAAATTGTCAATTAAAACCGTACTCTCGAACAAATTAAACAAGCTAAATTATAAATTGTTCAACTTGTGGAAGAAACATAAATTACGATCACCAGATTGTCTCCTAAACTATAGCGACAAGAGTCTTTCAGTTGAGGAAAAAAATGCATTATATCTTGGCTTAAAACACCATATCCTCCCGAAAGATATTGATATTCTGAAGTTAAAATCTACAATCGAAAACTACACCAGCAAAGTATTTAAAATGCATAAAGTCCTACCTGACGAAGAATTTAAAGACGAACTAAAATTTGCCACTTCAGCGTTTTTAAGAGCTTCCACAACCAGATGTCGATCAAGATACAACAAAGCCCTACACAACTGCCTTTCTAAACTTTCCAGGAATCAAACAATAAAAATCTGCCAATTTGATAAAGGTAATGGTGTAGCTATTTTGAATTCAGAATGTTATTTTAAAAAGTTAGACTCAATAGTTAATGATCCTACTAAATTTAAAGAAATCAACTTTAGTCTTGACAATAATTCACTCGAAGAATGTAAGTCTGCCCCTTGGATTAAAAAAGCTAACAGTGTTAAATATTACCTTACAACATACATTAAACCAATTGTTGACCCCGTCACCTATTTAAACCTGCTACCGTCAGGCAGTGTACCAGGCCGCCTGTATGGTAAAGCAAAAATTCATAAAACCGGATGTCCCCTTAGACCAGTCACCTCTATGATTAATACCCCTGAACATAACCTAGCTAAATGGCTCGATTCCTTAATCAAACCTTATATCCCTGATCGTTATTCCCTATCTTCAACTTCGAGTTTTATTGACAAGATTAAAGAACTCAAACCTAACAATGATGCAAAATTAGTGAGTTTCGATGTTACTAGCCTCTTTACTAACGTTCCAGTCGATCTTGTAATTGATGATATTGCCAATAAACTATTCTCGTATGAAGTCGCCTCGAAATTACCTTTTCTTCAAGCCAAGAAACCAATTACACAAAACATCTTTAAAAAACTTTTAAAACTTAGCACAGAAGGTATGTTTATTCATAATGGTAAATTATTTTCACAAATCGATGGTGTAGCTATGGGAAACCCTTTAGGTCCTACGCTAGCCAATTGGTTTCTTGGAATGATCGAAAAGAAAATTTTTGATAAACATCTTTCGTTTTTTCCATCATTTTATGTACGTTACGTGGACGATGTGTTTGCCATCTTCAATTCCGCAACTGAAGTTCAAATGTTCTTAGAAGTGCTTAATAACCAGCACCCTAACCTTCAGTTCACATGTGAGGAGGCTTCAGGCCCCTCACTACCATTTCTAGATGTCCAATTAACGATTTACGACAGAGAATTCAATATCTGTGTATACCGTAAACCAACTTTCACCGGTGTACTATTACATTTCGACAGTATAGCACCTTTATCTTGGAAACGAGGCCTCATTAATTGCTTACTACATCGTGCTTCTTTATACTCTTCAAATGATTCGTTATTAAAAACCGAAATTACCCGTATCATCTCTTTATTTAAACAGAACGGGTACCCAACACCTTTCATCCTAAATGTAATTGAAAAATTTAAGATTAAATTCAAAAACCAGAACCAACAATCCCCTACGGATTTTTCCAATAATACCCCCAACTTAAGTCCTTATTTAACCCTCCCATATATTGGTACCCCGTCTATCAAATTTAGTAAACGCCTTGCTGCATTGTTTCGTGACAGACTGAGCACTGATATAAAAGTAGCTTATCAAACTTTTAAAATAATCTCTTATTTCAACCTTAAATTTCCTTTACCCGCTCTTTTCTGTTCGAATGTCGTCTATAAATATACTTGTTCTTGGGATAAGAACACGTCATACATCGGTATGACGACTAGACAACTATTCGTCAGAATTGAAAACCATCTTTCCAATAACTTAAGCTCATCTAACTCCGCTATCAAATCCCATCGCGATCAGTGCAAAGCCTGCAGAGAAACAATACCAGCAGAGCAAAACTTTACATTACTGAAAAAGTGCCGTTTCAGCACTGAAACCGAACTAATGGAAGCGTTTCTAATCAAACGCCTTAAGCCATCCCTTAACATAAAACTTGGTTATTCACAAGGAGCCAAGTCGCTCTTACAGGTGTTCCATTGAGCGGTACAGTGCTAAAACGTTACTAACTGAATTTTCAATGACTAGTATCTTAATACCATATTAAATTTAAGAGTAAAAGTTTGTTCTCTTTTCTTTTATTTAGCCCTGATGAAGTCCCCGTGAGGGGACGAAAAGCTTCGGTGGATTTGTTTATGTTAATTATTGTTATGTTAATTTGATTATGTTTAATAAAGCATTATTTTGGATTTTTGTTTGGTTCCTTAAAATTTCTGATAAGCGACCAACAAAAAAGATAAAATCACGGTTCCTGCTCGGAAGAATGTTTAGTTGGACCGAGCGCGACTGGAATTAGTGGGAGTAATTTACCTAGACTAGGAAAAATTCTTTAATCTTTAATGCGTTTGAAAAAGTTGTCTTCAAAGATTTCACCAATGAAAATTCATATTGCAAATGCTGTTGAGCATGTGTTGCTACTTAGGTTAATGGCTGGTATTGAGACTGCAGAAATACGCCGAGCTGAAGAAAGACTGAAACAAAAATATGATGCTTGGAGACGCTTATGTAAAAATAAGAGAGAACATCCGACACAAAAGGTAAAGGCAAAACTTTATTGCTCCATTGGTTGGTTTATGAGATATTGGAGCTCTGAATGCTAAAGAAGTTTTAGAAAAAAACCAGCTTCTCCCTCCTGAAAAAAAGAGAAGATATTGCATTTTGTATTAACCAACGTGGAGAAAGAAATGCCACCATGAGCGGAATGGATGAAGTGTTTCAAACATGCTTGGATTGTCAACAAGCGCGACAAACGCTGAGAGCGCTTCGCAGCGAACGTCAGCAGGCGATTTGCAAAAATACAAATCAATGCTTCATTGATTAGTGATGACGATACCTTGGAGTTGTCAAGTACATTTTTAACTTTAAGTCAAACAACGCATTATGGCGAGGCTGGAACTGTTGGAACTACTAATATTTTTAGAAGTGAATATGCTGCCTTGAATGTACAAGAAATTTCATTAATGATAAAGAATTCACAACAAGATTTGGATCGGCTGAAATTGAATGATAACGTTGTTCACAATGCCAGCCGCTACCTTCATTAAAGCCTGTCAAGAAAATCTTGCTGAGTTTATCCTGGTTGTTAACCTACAGAGCTCTTCTTGTAAATCGACTTAAATTATCACAAAATATTGTGGATGAATTTAAATAAAATGCACCAAAATTTCTGGTTCTTTATTGGGATAGTAAATTACCAAAAGACCGTTATGGCAATAAGTTTGAAGTGCTTTCAGTGTTTGTATCTGGACCACCCACGCACAGTGAAAGCAAACTCTTGGGTGTGCAAAAACCGCTTACCAAAGCAACTGGAGAAGCACAAGCTAAAGCTACTTTTTGACCTTTTGGAAGCATGTAAAGTTAAGGAGACGATTCAAGTTTTGGTATTTAACACAACCGCAAGCAATACTGGATAGAATAATAACGCGGCAAAACTTCTGAAAAATGCTTGGTCGCAAGCTGTTTTACAACGCTTGCAGACATCACATCTATGAGCTCGTGATTGGAGCAGTTTATACCGATTTGTTTGGTTAATCGACTGCACCGGAAGATGCACATTTTAATAACTTCAAAAGCAATTGGCAAGACATCGACAAGAGTTTAAATTATAAAGAATTCAAACGGTCATCGAAAAGGCTAAAAAGAGATCTATCGTCGGTGTTGAATTATTGAAAGCACTTATCAATGACAAAAAAGCTGCAAACAAGGCAGTCCTATTCCGCCATGACTACAAACAGTGTGCCGAAAGCACACTTGCTCTACTTGGTAACATTCCTTCTGGCTTTTTCACAATAGACCTGGGGCAACTACGAGCGCTAGATGGATGGAACGACCGGCGCGATGGTGTAGTGGTGAGAGCGTCTGCATCGCAGTCGGTAGACCTGGGCTTCATTCCCTAAGTCGAGTCATACCAAAAGACTTTTAAAAAATGGTATTCACAGCTTCCCTGTTTGGCGCTCAGCATAAAAAAGGGATAGTGTGGAGAACAAGCCGGCAAGCTTGCTTGTTGTGTCCTTGGGCAAGACACTTAACGGGACGCCTCCACCTTTATGTGGCAGACAGGTGGCCCACCCATACTTCATCGGATTACAATTATGAAGTTGCTAACCCAGCATGTCAGACGACTCTTGGGTACCCACCAGTGGCAGTCCGCCTTGTTGGTTGTGGAGCTACCAGTCACTCAAGACTGGATCGAAATGGGCTGCCATCTTTCCCCTGGCCTAATTTTAATTAGGTTGACGGCATAAACCTGAATTGCCGTTCATGCCGTATCTCCATCCCGAGGAAGAGGAGGGGTAACCACAACAACAACAGATGGAGGGAACAGGTGCTATATTGCCAGAAAATGTATATGTGGTCCTACCAGATGTCATGTGGAAGTGACTTTCTTTTAAATCTTCCATGCATCAATCAATTTCTGGCACTCTTCTACGCTCCTGCATGGCCTAAATCAAGTGTGGGTGTAGACGCCAAGCAAATAATCTTGAATTTTGCAAAACAAAATCAAGTATCATAGAGAAGATGCTATTGTAACAAAAGATATTTAAAAAACTTTCAAGCCATACATGGTATTTAACTAAAACTGCTGTTGCATTCTCGTTGTTTAGTAACCACTTTGTGATCACCACTAAAGTGAAAAAATTAATGGCATTGTGACTTCTCTCTACATCATCTTCTGATGATATTTGTTGTGGTATACCTCAATTTTGAGCAAAGGTTGATGCACTAACCCAACTATCAGATTTGGTTGGAGCAGTAACGTGGTTTTGCTTTAAACACTCAATTTAGACCACAGCTGGCTGTATCTTTTTTTAGAATTTGGTTTGCAGAAAAGTCATTTCAAAGAGGAAAACATTTGGTAGGCAACATAAACTAGTGAATAATGCAGCTGAGAGAGAGATCAAGTTGCAAGCTGACTACGCAGAAGTTTTAATTGAATACGAAGAGCAGCGAAAGACTTTGTAGCAAATTGTTGGAAAGCCTGGTCAGAAATTTCCTGATTTTCAAAGGTACATTAAGTTTCAAATATTACCTTGGATTCCATAAGCTGATTTTTCCAGAAAGAACTAAAAATTATTGTTGCTACTTAAATTTTTGTGACAATCATTCTCGATGATATAGCATTTATGTATATTTACTATTAGTAAATATACTAAATTGATAGTAAATATACTATTTACGATATTGATACATAAATCAGTTTGTGTAGGATTTTTAGACACTGTGTCTAACGTAATTCGCAAAACTCATTTCATTGAGTGCAACTATAAGATGATGGTAAAATTGATTTACTTTGAGCATGGGCATTGCACAGCTAGGCCTATTTAAACAAGGTTATTATGATATCAAACTGAGCTGAAAGTATGTTTTACTTCTGATTTTTGCTGGCATAAATGTCATCACTGAGCAGCCAGCATATAGAATAATTATTAGGTACCACAATGCAATTTGATGTGTTATTAAAATTATTGGTGTAGGACTACTGCTCGCTATTCTGTTGCGCTGTGTGACTGACTATTAGATCGATTCGAATTGTGAAGTTGTGGTTTTTCGTGGTAAAAGAGGATATTTGGCTGACTGGCGATATCACATAGTTGCGTTGCAGTAATATGAATTAATCCAATTGGTTATTTCATTTGTAATTTTTTGTTATGGATCCAATATTAGCTGGTAAATTTTTGGTTTTACAACTATGCACAATTGTATAAGTTCATCTCTACAATTATACTGACACTTATGCATTTTAAAAATACGGGTTATATGCTTCAACTGCTTTTAAAAATACTTTGATAAGGGTATGCTATGTCAAAAAAACTAAAAAAATTAAAAATGTAAAAAAATGACGTCCTCATTGCAACCTTCTCGGAAGTTGAAAAATTTTTTGTCTTAACATGTTACAGTTGTTTGCAAAGTTTTAACTTTATCAAATTTCTTGAAATATAGATTCAAACCAAGAAATGACGTCAAAAGAGAATTCCTCTAGCAGGTAAAGCGTAAACATTTTCAACGCTCGTGAGCGGAAGCAAAAAAAATATTTCTTGGAAACTTTTTGTACCGAAGTCATTTTTTAGGTTTCAATCATGTATATAATCCGGAGACCTCGAAATTTTTAAAATGTTTATATCTGAACACCTCTAATGATCATGTCTGAACGTGCCGTATGCAAAACAGTTAACTCAAGCAACAACAAACTTTTGACTGCAGATCAGCATATACAGAAAATAGAAACATAATAATTTATACTGTAAAAATTTGAAGAAGTTTTAACCTGGGAGCTGTTGTGCCTCTTCTGTACTTTGTTGAAAAGATGAAAGAGTAGTGGATGTATTTATGCTTTCCAATATAGTGTGATTATATGAATAAACCGATAATCCCAGCTGAACTTTATTATTTGAGGAATTAAAACGTGAAGCCATAAGAGAAGAAAAATTCATGACAGCCTCAAATTGTTCATCTTCAGTGCTAGGCGAGCCATCAAGAAGAAACCAGACGTCAGCATTAAAATCGTCACCACAAAGAGACTCTACAAATTACATGATGAACACATAAATACATAAACACATAAATAATCTAAAAATATAAAAACAGAATAAAAACCTTGTAGTAAATGTTGGAACTGCAGTACAACAATTCGCGTGCCTAATTTACTAAGGCGTAGTTTTCTTGTGCTTTCGAGCCTTGCAATCAGTTGCGTTGTCTACTTTGCGCAAGCAACTAGCTTGCTGCAGTTTAGCTGTAGCACAAATTAATTGTATTAACGAATCTTTAGTTTGATAAGCTATATTTTAGTTTCCTTATAACGTTTTATTTTACAGCTATTTTATATGGTTGCTAACTGTGATAAGTGCTTGATTAGTTAAATAGAGCCAGGTATCAATTTGTCAGCCTTGGTTTATTACAGACCTTAACTACCATAAAGTAAAACAATAAAATAAAAAAAACTAATAACGTTACACAAAAAAACAGGAAAAACAATCTTTTGAAAACCATTACAAAAAAGTCAAAAATATTTTCAGCATTTGTATTGTAAATCAGAAATGGTTTTCTTCGGCTTTATTCAACGTAGTTGATGGGAAGCCTGGTCACTGTTGAGTTATCATGCAATTTTCAATTTTAAATATTTTTGTCTTTGGTCTATTTTTATTATTAAAATTTTGAATAAACTTTTACTTTCACATCTTAACTTCTTGTACAAGATAGAACAAAATTGTTTCAACGTTCTAGAGAATCAAGTCATGATTAATTAAATTATCTAAGAGAGCTGCTAATCCAAGGCTCAAGTCAATTGGATTTACTGCTGCGATGAGGTGTTGTTCATAAATATTTGTTTTTTAGTTTTGCTTTGCATTGTTAACAATTCTGAGGTGAATATCGATATCTTAGTGTGCTTGCTTCAATCAGTTTGAACCCCACTGTCATGCTCTTATCAGAGCAACACAATTTGATTGGACTAAACTGCAAGTAGGTAATGCTTCACACGACAGAAGAGTTGGCGGATCAAACAGCAAAAAGTACTAAAGTGTAAAGTCAATCTAGTGCTGACTTATTGAACAGGGAAGCAGTTTTTAACATTAAGTGTAAAGTTTTAAATTTATTTAAGAAAGTAGGCTTACAACTGTTAACTCATTTGGTACCGTGATTCCCAATTGGGGATATGACTAAAAGACATGGCTGCCACTGCCATTTCTTATTCAAATTGAGGAAGTAATTCATTTTCTGCTTTTGCAGGTGTTTTTCTTAAAGTATGCAGTACTGTCAACAACTGAAAGTAATATGCTTGACCCTTTTGCTTAGCTTTTAACTCAATGCACTGTCATTTCGAACAGTGTGAGAAGTGTCGTTTTGTTGTGCTGAAAAATTTTACTTATATGGTATACAAATTTAGTTCAGTGGACATATCTTGATCACTTGTAGGTGATTATTCTATTATAAGTGTTGTTTTGCCAACATGATAGTTTAATTGGGTGCTAGGGGACTTGTTACTGTGATCCCCATTTGAGGCTCACGGATGTTTCTGTCTACATTTTTCATGACTACTACTAAATTACAAAGAAGTTTTCAAGTTTTGAAATTTGTTTTCTCTTTTTCTCTGGAGTATAAATGATGTGTTTCGTATATGTTAATCCCTGTTTAAAACTTGGATTGTTGGTTGGTTGATTGGTTGCTAAATTGATATTTATTTTTATTGTCAACGACAGATAGCAGTGTTTAGAAACTTTAGACCTCTAAGATTTTCACATACTCCTATGCCTCTCATGAGAGATATATAAGCTTTTGATATAAATTAAATAGGTATGCTGTACACAAGGGTCCTTATATAACCTTCATACATAGGAAATTATTATTTATAATTTTTGTTTCTATTTGGTATGTCAATTGCAAGATAATATATATTGCATATCAACAAAAAAATAATAAAAAGAAATTTCATTTTTTAATTGTTTTCAGAAAATGGCTCGAGAAAGGACATTGTCCTTGAAGGAGATACAAGAAATGATAAATGACAAAAAATTCTTAGCTAGCAATGATGATCACTTTGATGATGCCATGATTGATATTGTAGAGCTCCCTTCAGATACTGTTGATGACCTCTCAGACCGTGAAGACCTTGATGACAATAGTATGGACGATGAAATACCAACAGATGTTCCAGAACATGTAGAAATCCATCATGAAGCAAGAGAAGAAGAACCTAAGTTAGGTCATGCTGAGCAATCTACCATTTCAGGCCCAGAGATCATTGAGCAACCACCTGCTAAAAAAAAAAGTTACCCATGGTTTCATCTTGGAGAAAAAAGTCGCCACAAGATACCAAAGTAGATGCCGAATCTGATGCTGTTGAGCATGGGTGCCCAACCAGTCGATCGCGATCTACCGGTTGATCTTCAAAACCTTGGAAATCGATCGCGGGTGATTTTTTACAGGTATGAGAGTTTGCCGAACTAAAAGTTGAATCCTTATGTATTTGTAGATTTTTTTCAATCTGGCAACCCTGTTATTGTTAGCAACGCTATTGGTAACAGCTTTCTACTAGCGCAGTGGGTGTTTCTTTAATTTAATTAATTTCTTTTTTAAATTTGACACTTAATGCATTGACTGACGATTCTGATTATGCCACTTAACCCTTTCAATACCGATTTGTTGCAATGCACAATGCAAATTTTGTTCAAAACTAAGCAACTGAATGTTATTAGTGAGGTTTTTATTAAATTCAAAAAATCTTTTTAGTCTTTTTCTTGGGACAAATATGTCCCAACGGTATTGAACTTTGGGATGAATTTGTCCCAAAGAACGCTTTGGTACTGTGATGCAATATCTTGGGACATATATGTCCCGACGGGATTGTGAGGGTTAAATCTGCAAAATTTTAACTTTAAAAATTTTCTTTAAAAACATTTTTTCTAAATGAAAAAAAAATTAAAGGAGCTGAAATCACAACTAGCTACACAACAGTCTATTTTTACGAAGCCAAACACGAGAAGTAAGGCAGCTAAGCTAGCATCATATCGAGTTTGCCACCTTCTTGCCAAGTATAAGAAATCGTTTCAAGATGGAGAAATGGTCAAGGAAGCGTTTATAGAAGCTGTTGATTGACTGTAAGGGAATTTTGAAAGCAAGGATGAAATTATCTCACCAATCAAAGACCTTCAGCTGTCGAGAAATACGGTGACAAGGCGATTTGAAAGATTGGAAACCTTGCAGCTCAGTTGGAGAGAGAGATTGTTAGCTGGGAATGCTATTTACTTCAATTTGATGAGTCAACAGCCTCTGTGGATATGGCGCAACTGTGCACTTTCATAAGAATGATGTTTGAGGACATGACTACAAAAAAGGAGCTCTTTGCATGTTGCCTCTTAAAGGACATACACAGGATAAAGACATTCCAAGCATTCATGAATTTTGCTAACAAAACCAAGCTGCCATTCGTCAAGCTTATTTACATTATAATTGATTGGGCACCCGCTATGGTGGGCAGTAGTAATTGGTTTATTGCTTTCCGCAAACAGAATGACTCTTATCCAACCTTTATTCATTATCACTGCTTCAACCATCAACAAGCTTTATGTGGGAAAGTATTAAATAAGAAAGAGATGATGAATATTGCCATGAAAATTGTTTGCTCAATTCGTGCAAGGAGCCTGCAGAGAAGACTTTTCCGCGCTCACTTGGAAGAGGCTGAGGTAGAGCACATAGACCTGCTGCTCCATACAGATGTGAGGTGGTTGAGCAGAGGAAAATTTTTGGAAAGATTTGGGGAGCTATTGCCTGAAATAAAAGAGTTACTCAAGCAGTTTAAAGATGCAGAATATGTACAGCTTGAGGATGAACAGTTGCTCCTAGATTTTGCTTTTCTCACTGACCTTACTGTATTGATAAATGAACTAAATTTAGAGCTGCAGAGAAAAGAGAAAAATATAGTTGACATCATCAGCTCTGTAAACCCATTTAAACGCAAGCTACAGCTGCTCTCAACCAAGCTGCAACGCCATGATCTGCGCCCTACTTTCAAGACGTAAATTCAGAACTTGTGCTTCAGAGCAAAATCACTGCACAGTTCAATAGTGCACGTTACATTAAGCAGATGCAAAGCCTGTCATCAGAATTTGACAAGCGTTTCATTGACTTTGCATCAGTTGAGCCTATTGTCATCTACATGTGCTTTCCATTTGCGACAGATATAGATGTGGACGACAATGCCTGCAAAATTGGAGCACTCTTTTAGCTAAATATAACTGCAGTGGAAAATGAAATACTCTTCCCTTCAAAATGACATAGAGATAAAATCCAGGGCATCCACTGAAATAGGGAAGATCTTAGAACTGCAGCTAGAAGAGACATATTCCATTATAAAAGATTTGATTTTTGTACATTAGCTTGTTTTGAATCAACCTACCCGTGTGAATCTGTATTTTCTCGCATGAAGATAGCAAAATCCAGACACAGATCGGTTATGACAGATCAACATCTTCTGGCTTGCTTGAGACTTGTAACCACCAGCCACTGCCCTGGCTACGAGGAACTTCCTACATCGCCCCAGTGCCAGGTGTCTCACTAACGTTAAAAATAAATGTATTTTTATGAAATGATTGTTATTTAAATATGTTTTTGGTTTAGTGCATTATGCATTAAGTTTTTATCCACTACATTATGTAAATGTAAGTTGTACGTGTAACTGAGATATACCGATAGACCCACCAGCATAGGCTCGGTTTGTTTTGTTTCACAGCTTTGCCGGATTGGTAGATCTCCAGAGATTGGAAAATGTAAAAGTAGATCCCATGTCAATAAAGGTTGGGCACCCCTGCTGTAGAGGCAAGGAAAAGTCACCTCATCAGAGAACTTCAAGGCAAAACTCCTGTGGAATGTTTTGAGAAGCTCCTTGATGACAAAATTGTCACACACATTGTGCAACAATCTCTCGCATATGCCAGGCAAAAAAATGATCACAAATTTCAACTGTCAAATGACTGCATACGCAAATTTTTCGGAATTTTGCTGTTCACTGGCTACCATTGCCTTCCACAAGAGAAACTGTATTGGAACGAAGACGAGGACTTGGATGTTAGTTGTGTTACAAGGTGCATGAGTAGCAACAGATATCTTGAAATCAAGCGATATCTACATATCAACGATAATTCTCAGCTGCAGGACATCCCAGCAGAAGAACGAGACAAGCTGTTCAAACTAAGACCTTTGATTGATCAGCTCAACGAAAACTTTCTCAGATATGGTGTATTTTCCGAAGACTTAAGTATCGACGAACAAATGGTGCGATATTATGGACATCATTACCTCAAACAATTTATAAGAGGTAAACCTGTTCGATTCGGGTTTGAGCAATAGGCAATCTGCTTCTCTAAATCTGGATATTGCTACCAGATGCAAGTCTATAAAGGCAAAGGCAAAGACCTGGAAGAAGATGAAAATGTACCTAGGCTTGGGGCACATGTTGTCATGAAAATGATAAAAGTCCTAGAAACTCCTGAGGCTCACAAAGTTTACTTTGACAATTATTTTACCGGGTTTGCTTTGATGAGACACCTTAGGGAAGTTGATGTCAGAGCAATAGGGACTGTTCGTGCCAACCGAATGAATAAATGCCCCATTGAAGAAGACAAACAGCTGAAGAAAAGAAACAGGGGTAGCTGTGATTACCGGTTTGATACTCAGAATGAAATTTTGGCTGTTACTTGGCATGACAACAACTGTGTCAAACTTCTATCAAACCATGATGTTCTAGAGCCCATGGTGCAAGTGAAACAATTCAGTCGAGCTCACAAAAAAGACATCCAAGTGCCGCAGCCAAAAATTATTGCAGAGTACAATGGGAACGTGAGAGGCGTGGACAAGATGGATTGGAATGTCCAAAAATACAGAATCATGGTGAGAGGAAAAAAATGGTACTTTCCTCTTGTAACAAATGCTGTTGATGTGGCATTGGTAAATGCCCCTGCAATATACTGCCTTGCAAATGGTACCATTTCTTTGTTGGACTACAGAAGGACAGTCGCAAGAGCATATCTTGCCACTTCGTCACCATATTCTGACCCAAAAAAGGCTGGGAGATTGTCCCTAGCTGGAGCCTCAGCAGTCGCATTCCACTTGATGTGAGAGCTACTGGAAACCACTACATAGGAAGAATTGAAGAGGGCAAACAAAGGAAATGCGCTGTTTGCAAAAAATAATGCAAGGAAACAATGCAGTATTTGCAATGTCGGTCTTCATGTGGAATGCTTTCAAAAATGGTATACCAAATAGTTAGCATGTGTCGTGATCCCCATTTTTGGATCAGAAAGAAATGTTGATTTATTCTAAAAATAAAATCAACATCAAAGTTTTTTGCCTTTACATTTCTTCTAGTACACCAATACACAAAATTCAAAGAAAAAAAACGTAAATAAAAATTTGTTACTTAATTGGTTAAGTTAATTGGTAACATATGCTACAAGTAAGGAAGTCAATGTGATCACTGCTTGAGAAAATTTTGTATTTGGACTTCTGAAGGCGTAGTAAACGATTGTAATAATGTTTAATACAACAAAACTTCATTGAATAAAAGCGCCAGCAAATAGAAGCTCTAAACAGGGCCCAAATTGAGTTTTGCAGTTCGTTTAAAAAAAACGATACTGTTGTCAAAAAGATAGTGTAATTTTTTTAAGGACAGCCAATGCTACAGTACTTTGATAGTTTGATATAACTTACTGTCTGAGAAGAGATTACTGCTCTGCGATATTTTTGAGCAGATTAGGGCAAAGTTGTTTTTGACTGATAATAATGAGCTAAATACTCGGCAAAAAAATAAATGAGTCTATTTGAAACGCACTTTGTTGAATACATTTTACATCTATTTAAGATCAAATACTATATTGTCTTTTTTATGCTTGCATGTTTCTGGTTACAATCGCAGCTTATAGACATACTGTCGCAATTTAATAGAAATTTTTTGATTCTATTTCAATTTTAATTTACTTCTTAAACTTGAGGCGATGTATAGTATCGCTCGAATAATTAAGTCTAATTGCAACTTAATAGCTAGGAAAAGATTGGCTTCTACCAAGATACTTTAACCAACGCACTTCTCGATCAAGAACAGAACAAATATATTCACAAACCACTTCAAAACTTCGAATTCCTTCGCTTGCCAAATACAGAAACTAAAGCACTTTACTGTATAAATATCAGACTACACAAAACTAAAACCACCAAAATAATTGCTTGATTCCTGTCACAAAAATACCACAAAACAACGCCTTTTTCCTACAATCTACTATCTCTACTGAACTACATTCTGAATTACACTCTTTCTGAATAAAAAAGTCTTGCCGCCTTATATATACGACTGGAAAATAATCTAGAAATTGCTAAAGCATCACGTGACACAGGAAAAACATCGTCAATAAATTACGTAATCGGTAATAATAAAAAACAAAAAATCTTCGAGAAGAAACAAGAATGATTAGAATACACTGGAACTTGGTAACGTAATCAACAATTGTGACGTCAGAAAAGGCGTGTGAGTTACAAATCTATTAATAAATACGAAAAAAAAAAGGTATATTTTCGGAAACAGTTTAGCAAGTTTTGGGCATCAGACAATTCAGATTTACAAATAAAATGATTACTGCAAAATGAAACAACAGATTACAACAACTACACATATATAAAAACTATTCTTTTAATGCAAATTTACTCATTCGTGACACATACGTTTTATAATTGTTTGTTGTAGTACCATAGGAAAGCGCTATTGAAAAGCAGACTATGCAATCTTTCTCTCAAGCCTTACGGACTAGGTGTGTGAAGACTGGGATCAAAGTGCTAACATTTAAACTGCTGAGTGTGCTATCTTCTGTTCCTCGTAGTGCTAAAAGTTATCTAATTCAGCCTACATAAATGATTCGATCCACCTAGAAAAGCTTATCAATGAAACTATGTAACGGAGCAGCAGAATGAGATGCAGTATGTTACTTTGTAATTACTTAAAGATTGTATGCTTTTGAATTTGAGCTCGCTTAAAGACCACTATCAGATTTCAAACAAGCTCGTCAAAAACTTAACAATAGGAAGATTTCACGCACGTGATCAAACGTCACCAAAACGCGCTTTCAAAAAAAAGCGGCTGACCAGTTTCAATGTTTTTGCATTGAATTGAATAGGGTTAATATTGTTTTTGGCAAATTAAATGGGTAAACTAGACAGTTGTTATATCGATATTACAAAATGAATCTGAAGTCAAACAGCTAAGAAGTGCTGAGATTTATTTGTTATTGCTACTATTGAACCTAGTTTTATGGGCTAGATCTGCAGGTTTATTTGTAGTCGGCTTCGAATATCATCGAACAATCAGCGTATTTGGAAATACTCAGTTTAAGTTAATTGCAATGTGCAACTTATGCAGCATATTTAGTTGGATAAGCATACTAAATAGTTTTAAACCTTAATTGTACTGCAGCCTAGATCAGTGTTCCCAACCTTTTGAAGCGGCTCACTTCAGAAAGCCACAAATTTTTGCGGTTCACATAAAAACTATGATGTAATATTTAAAAATGTCAGCAGCATAAGCTTACGAAATACATAAAATAAGTAAAATAGGAAATCAATATAATTATCAGTTTGCTCACTGAGACCCTTGGGTCTTGATTATAACATAGTAATAATCTTATGATATTAATCCATGAAACGCCAAAGCCAAAAATCCATCGTAACTTCAAATCCTTTTAAGTAGTTGATTTTTTATCTACTCTGAGTCGTAACACGAAAAAAATTTTTTTGTCAGATACTTTTTTTGATATTTAATGGCAACTTAAGTTGCCAACGGCCATTAATGTAGTCAAAAAAAGCAATAATGTTGTTGAATGGTTTACAGCGCCACAAAATATGCTGCCAGGTAAAAATCAATCACTAGCATGAGGCGCATGTACATGAATCTGTTTTTTCATGACTGCCGTCTATATTCATGGCTGTTTTCAACGGATTTTTTGAAAAAAGTGGTAAGTTATTGATATAAGTCACTGAAAATATAGACGCTGGATAGCATTTATTTTGCAAGCAACGAAAAATTTTTAACAAAAACAGCGGAAACTAGTCCATAATGCACATTTGTTTGCACATAAGCCTCTGTAAAGCCAGGAATCCCTTTTGGCACAACCCCTTGCGGCAATGGGTTTGCAAAAATAATTTTACAGAGCGCTGCTTTCATAAAAGCGTTTAAAACAGGCTAAAGGGTGCTGGGTCACTTGGCACTTTTTGCATATCAACACTGAACGACTTTTGCAAACTTTCCCGTGTCTGTATTTTGACTGGCCTTTGATCACGACATGATTGAACTTATCAGTAAGCAAGTTTTCCAACTTTTGCTTAGGATATTACAAGCTAGGCAAATTTTCTCGCCTGAATGAAGTATGCATTCTGTCGACTATTTCCTCATAAAAGCAAACGATGGAATATTTTTGCTTTGAATTTTCTTGTACAGCAACAAAGCATTGGTCATAACAGCATTGAGGATCCAGGTAAAAAATAACCACCACCACCACCTTTTTGAGTAAATGGTGGCAACAAATTGATCAAACAGATTTACTCCTACAATTTTTTGATTATACATCATCAAAGCGTGTGACATCAACACATTGGTTTTCTTCTTTTCCTCTTTCAACCACCGTTTGATGAAGCACTCTAGTGTAGCACCAGCATAGTTTGAAGCACATGCTACCATAGCTGTGTCATTCAATAGTACAACTTCATTTGCACGATTGTCTGTGCTGCAGTCATAAGAGCCCTTCTTAGTTTTTTTCATTGTTTGTTTTAATGAAATTGCTGCATTTTCCAAATACTTTTGCTTAATAGTAACTAGACCTCCGATGCCACCTTTTTAAAGCTCATTAAACAAAACAAAAGAGGTAAAAAGGTTGTCAAAGGTAACAGAAACCATTCAACAAACCACCTTTTCCTGCAAGATTTAACACTTCATCAGCACCTTGGCCGAGGCCTATGTCTGACAGCTTAGTGTCAGCTTCACAATATGGTTCAGCGTGAATTAAGTATCCGTCAGTTGAAGTAAGACACCACAACTTGAAGCCAAAACGAATTGGCTTGCCGCATATGAACTGTTTGGTTCCATGTTTTCCCAAGTATGGAATCATGGTTTCATCGATGCCATGGTCACTACCGCTGAAGTGCTTTTTGAAGTTGCACTTTAGTATGTTAAATAGACAAGGCATGTTTTAGCATCGGTTAGCATTTTTTAACCGGCACGATAGCGCGTTAGAGCGTTCGCTTTACAGTCGGTAGACCTGAGGTTCAATTCCCAAGCCCAGTCATACCAAAAGGACTCTGAAAAATATTATTCACAGTTTCCCGGCTTGACGCTCAGAAAAATAGGAATAGTGTGGAGAACAAGCGGGCAAGCTTGCTTGTTGTGTCCTTGGGCTAGACACTTAAGGGGATGCCTCTATCTTCATGTGGTAGACAGGTGGTGGGCCAAGCAGTCTACCCGAAGTAGCGGCCCCAGTCTAACTGAAGATTCGCAAACCGAGCGTGAGCACTAACGCAGTGTATATACTGTACATCTTTCTGCATAATGTTCACAACTAATATAGCTCAAACGAGGAAGAAGAAGCATTTAGCAAACTGCTAAGTGCATCACCAGCCTCTTGCGTTACTATAAGAAGCATTTATTTCAGCATTGTTAGCCAATGCAAACTTGAAAATATATCCCCAAATCGCTTTTGACTCGTTGCATTGGGCACTGCCGCATTTTGAGTGACTGGAGCAACTGCCCAATATAGTTCTTGATAAGGCACTTTGCAATGCCCAAGAAGCAAAATAATTGCAATTACAGTTTTAATTTCATTTTCATCTACATTTAAAGTTTTGCCATTTTGAACAAAACGGTTTCTGAGTCTTACACTAAATTGTTAATGAGCACAAACCTACGGTAGGCTTACTAGTCTATAACAGAATAACATTAAAATACCGAAATTTTCGGAAATTCTTGTTGAATTACGGAATAACTGAATTACAGAAATACGAAAATTTATATTATACATGAAAATACTGAAATGCAGAAATTCATTTTATAAAAGGAATTACTGACTTACGGAAGTATGGAAAAGATACCGGTACTAACTAAAGACGTAAGGAAATTTCGGAATACGGAAATTTAAGGAAGTCAATAAATACCGAAAGTATAGCCACCCAATTGGGCAATAGTAGATAATTTAGATGAATTAAACTAAGAACTTGCAAAAATTCCCGTATTTCTGCAATTTTCGTAAATGGTGTTTTCTCTATATTTCAGAAATAATTTCCGTAATTTCGTAAATTTCCGTATTTTAGTGTGGTTCCTGTAACAGGTTATTACAGTTGGCTATTGGGCTATAAGAACTGAACAAAATCAAGATACAAAACAATAATGCAGTTACGCTGATCCACATAAGTAATACAAGGGAATAAACTGGCGATTTTAATTTTTTGATTGCATTTAGCATTCATGTAAATTTTCATCTCATTACAAGCAACTGGCAACTTTAGTTGCCAGCAACAAACTCGTTCTTTTTATTTCGTCATAAAAGACAACTATTCTACATATACAGGTTCATAAAAACAAGCATTTATTTTTCATAATCTATTGGATTTTTTCCCATTTCAAATTTGTTTCATCTGTTTCTGTCGCTTATTAGTTAACCGATCAGACCACAGACGCAATTTCTACTGTTATTTCAAGTTGCTTATATCATTCAAACATTTTAGAGTTTACATTCAATAATATTTTTTGTTAAAGTACTGTAACATTTTTTGCAAAAAATAAGCTTTTTGTTGCTATGAACGCTTGTAAAATATGACTAACAGTAGCCGAGCAATTGAAATTTTTCTGGGGGTGTGTATTTGGCAACTAAAGTTGCCAATGTCGTTTAATGGGTTAATAAAGATATACTGAATATATCTGCGGCCCACCTGAAAATGCTTCGCGCCTACCTGTTGGGGAACACTGGCCTAGATGACAGGGCAGACTTCTGTACCGTTTGCCATATGTTGGATAAGATATTGATAGATAATATAGCAGTAGTTCTTTAAAATGTTTTGTCTGTGATGCTTGCAGACCGTATGTATTGATCTGTCAGGTGTAATTTTGTGAACTTTACTTTTCCTTAAACAAGTTTTTGGCTATTGTTTCGGCTGCTCGACCAAGGGCAACCAAAAACTTACGGCATCGGCAGTAATGATCTGATAATGGCTGATTTTGCGGACGTACCTACGGATATCCAATTGGCAAAAAGTTATTTTTAACAAAGGAATACATGATGCTTCGACAATACTTCCCTTTAGGCCAATTGGCATACCGTACTAAGCTTGGACTAGCCAACTGGAAAGCCTGATCTCAACCAAATCACTTTTGATTAAATTTATTTGTTTCCAAGTAACTAACTAGCAATAATTCATTCAAATTTTTAAATAATTTTTTGTTTGTTTTCAAAATAACTCCTGAAGTTGGTGTTCACCTTATATCTCTCCAACAAAAATTACAGCTTTTGGTCAGCCACTTTTTTTGCGCCAAATGCCTGACGTCAAATTAAATCGTCATAACGTTTTCTCAGAATTCTGTTGCACTCAAACCCTGACTGAAAGCTGCGAACTCCCTAAACTCCAGTTCTTAGCACACTTTTTTGTTTTTCGTGCAAATTTATAGAGAGAATACCAAATCAATTGAAGAGTAAATTGTTTGTCCGTAATTACAAGGAAGATTTTATCCATTAAGCTATTCAAAATAGCCGGCTCTATTGGTGTCACTTGCAGGGCTCCCAATCAGTAATGTCAATGTTAAAAATATCGGTTCAGTTAACCAAGCCGGCTTTATCCAATCGATATTTGTGAAAACAAATTTAAAAAGTTTGTGTTTTCTATATCCAAACTATGTTGTAAAACAAAGATATCGTTTTCTAACGAAATAGATTAAAAGAATATTCTGGGGAGTTGCGCATAGCCACTAAATGTTTCCCAAGCTAATCGAGTTCGAGTTTTTGCAATAGTATAGCCGTCTTTTTATCAGCTAACGGTTCAGGATGGGTTCTTGTTGCTTGGTCCTGGCATAAACCCAGCAAGGCAAAAAGCAAACTAACCCGAAATAAAATATGCGCAATTAAGTTATGAAAATAGCTGGGTCCTTAGCGGTGATGTCAAAGTTAAGGATATCAGTTCAGCCCGCTGGGCTACGTTCACCCAATTGGTATTTGTGAGAACAGTAACAAAAATTTTATATGTTGTTGACATAGCGAATTCTTGTTGAAAAATCGTAAGTATCGTTTTTGAACGGAAATCGAGCAAGCCCCAAAAAAACATTATAGGAGGTTGCACATAGCCACTATATTTCGCCCAAAGTTTCTGGAGTTCCTGGCTACGTCTTGTTTTCTCTGTTTGGGCTGGTCTTGCTCACAAAAGAAATAGCCAACAATTTCAAGAAGTTTTATTTGTTCATTAAATGAAGTGTATGGAAACATAATTTCAAAGTTGTGGATTAGGGTATGTTTTTTCAGGAATAACCTATTAAATACCAGGGCCCTGCTTGCGATTTTTTCATCACTGTTTGCCTGTTTATACAACTAAAAGCTTCTGGTTGTACGCATATTGCTTGATCCTGGTATAAACGTAGCCACGCAAAGAGCAAACTAATCCGACACAAAGCACTTAGAGATAAGTTATTACAGTTGCATGGCCCCCATCAGCAATGCCGATGTTACGAATATCAAATCAACCGGTTGCATTGACTTCACCCAATCAAAACGCAAATTGCTCCAACGCATAAATGAAATGCGGCTCGTAAATTAATATTTTGTTCCGCAAGGTGAAACAGAATTATTATTACCCACTCGTTTTTAAAATGGCTTACCAAGTTTTGATGGGAGCAGACAACATTTAGGAATTTTTAGAGACCTCATTTTTTGAAGAATCATTTTGATTGATAATGCCAAAGAATCATGCTATCGAAGAAGAATTGTCAAAGTGTATCAAAGGACTTATTTTCTTAAAATTTTCAATTTTGTGAAGCTGACTCACAAGAACTTCGGTAGCATTGGTCAGAATGCTATCAGATGTGATTACCACTGTCTTTTGTTCCCAGAAATTATTGTATGATGATTTTTTCAAACGCGCAAAATTTTCACAAAAAGTCTTGAAAATGAGTCAAGATATTTTAATTATCAATTAAAACAGTTTCTTCTTCATTGCCACTTTCAGAATGAGAAAGATCTTCATATTTGTAGCTTTAAGCCGTTCTTCTTAATCTCTTGCTCACTGTACCATCCATCACCTCTGAAATTAGTTTTTAACTTGGTTTACAGCAACACCATGTTTGTTTTTTCTAGGGATAGACTGCTTTGCAAGTAGTCTGTTTTCCATTTTTTCTGGTTTTAAAGAACTAGTTGATTTAGTTTTTATGCGATTTATCTGGGAAAACATTTTTTCAACATCTGCAGAAAAATGTGGTATAAGACAGTTATAGTTGTCATAAAATATAATACCAGAAAAACTTAAAATTATCTGGACCATCTCTTATAGAACCTTCATTGTGCCAATATTCCGGAACACACTTAGCATAAACAGCTAGTTCTTTCGCAGAAAACAGAATGCTCTCCATCGATCATTAAGTTTATTTTGTGACACGATTTGTGAGAAGTAAACTGGCAATAAAGCTATAGATGTTGGTGACTATTTGAAATTCAAGGGAATTTTAATACCTAATACAGGGGTGGCCATAAGTCTCTTTATCTGGTTTTAATAATAATAAACACAAAATTCGAAATGATTTATAAACAAAAACATAATAAAATTTACATCTTACCTTTTAATTACATCGTATCTTTTAACAGAATGACGTTTGTGCTATTTTTAAGTATTACGTTTACCCGTCAATTTAACCTTAAACTAGCTTCTCGTGTGTCATTTTGTTGATGGTTGCTGGCGATATTGGCATGGCAAGACAATTAATTCTTCAGCAACGAATTTTTATAGTAGAGCAGTGGCTAAAGCACGATAGAAATCCAACAGCTACAGCTGCAAGTTGTATCATTTGGAATTTTGTGTTTATTTTTATTAAAACTAGGTGAAGCGACTTATGGCCACCCCTGCACATTCAATTTGGCAATAATTCCATTTTCACGTAACGGTAACCGTTTCCTCATCTCTAAGAAAAGTTCTGCAAAAAATATAAAGCAATCACTTTTGAACCTAATTGTGCAACTTCATCTTGAAATGAGCCATTAAATAACTGAGAAAAACATCGTCCTCCAAGGCATAAATTACTTGGTTTCTTATATCTTGTGGTTCAATTTCTGATAATGTTTTGCGAGCAGAGTTTCCTCTCTGACAAAACAACTAAAAATGCTCTTGTACTCACGTGTAATCATTGCATAAAGCTGATGTAATTGAAAGCGTTCTGTCTGAAATTCAATGTTAATTGCATTCACATTTTCAAAAGGTATTGCAGAAACAAAAGCATGTGTTTGGTTTCAAAGTTTGTTGAAGTGTCAAAAATTTTTCTGAAAGCATCATATGGTTCAATAACAGTGCGCATCACTTTTTCTTGAGAAATCCATCGTGTCTGTGACATCTTCATGATTTTATGTGGCACAACTCTGAAAACTTGATGAATTGCCGAACAGTCTCTTCTGTGTATACTGCTCTTGCTGATATATGATGGCACATTCTTTAAAAAATATCTTGAGGTAAGAGGGCAAGACATTGACAGCTCGACTAGCACAAAGTGCCATGAGTGGCAAATACATCTTATGACAAAGACAGAAGGTATATCATCATCCTTCAATAGTTTTTTTAAAACCATTCTTTTCACCCATCATTGAAGAGCAGTTGTCACTCCAAATCCCACGCCGTTTTCAAATGGATACTCTTTTTTCAAAAGACACTTGACTGCTTGGTAAAGATGTTTAGCTGTTTCATTTTCCACTGCAGTTTTATCAAGCAAAGCTTCTACTACATCATACTTGTTTGAATCAAAATATTGTACGACCACTGCTATCATTGACGTACATAGAAAGTTTACGAGGAGGGGACTAAAGTTTCATCACAATCGCGTGACGTCATAAACCAGCTTTGCTTTGGCTAAAACTGCTTGGTTTCGTTTTAAATTTTTTCATTTTTAGGGTCTGAGGGGTGGCCATGGCACAGTGGCCTCCCCTCCTTGGTACGCTAGTGACTGCTATTATTGCTTAACAGAGATGTTAGTGCTTTCATCAATTCTAATCAAAAATTTGCTTTCTTTGCAAATATTTGTCAATTCTAATTTTTCATGAAAAGCAGTGCAATCTTGCATAGCATAAGATATTTTGGTTCTTTTCATTGATGATTGGAAAGCAATTTGTTGTAAGGAAATGCTCGTTTACATAAAGTCAACAGATGGTCAGCTTGAGCAAAGGTAAGTAGCGTCAGCAAAGTAGCCAGCAAGTCCTTTTTGCTATCTGTTCATTTCCAGCACAGCATTTCTTGGCAAAAAACTTAGTAGTGTTACAAGGAGATTTGGCAGTTTGTTAGATTCTTGTGTGTCGTTCTGAACCTTTATGTCGAATTAACATGAATTTATTTTCATTTTTGAGTGTAATCTCACATTTGCAGTAATTAAATCTTCATTGTCTTTATCCTGCTCAGGCCAATCTCTCAGCTTTGGGTCTTTCAACCACTTTACGTTAAATACGTATGTGAACCATTTTATCTTTTTTTGTGAAGATGCTTGACCGCAACTTTTGTTACTTGAACTCATTGCTTTACAATATAGAATTTAGGCTGTGCGTCTTAACTAAAGAAAAACATGATTAGTAATTTCTTAAATGGCTATAGGAATCTTTTTAATTAGCCTAATTTGTGCAAACAAAATTGATCAAAAACTCCAGATCATTATTAGAAAACCCAGAACCCCAGAAAGGTACACAAGCTTAAGATCTGCTTACGACTTCCTTAAGCGAGTTTGAAGCGTACAGGAAAAAAGAGAAGCTTGCTTAGAAGGTATAAATTGCTTAAAAAAGAATTACTCGCTGCATGAGAAAGTGTTTTTTTAGAGTTTATTTTGTCAAAAGCACATTGACAATTCTCCCAAATAAGCTTTAAATTTCATTTCTAACATCAGTACTTAGTAAGAAAATACAGATAACAAATTGTGAGATTAAGCGTTAACTGTGACGTGATCTTACCCCCAAGAATGAAATTTTATACAAGTTTGTAAGTTGGGGATAAGTTTATTTTGAGCAAAAAGCAGTTTTTCTCTGTCAAGAAATACAAACTATATTGGATTAGGACGTCATCATGATGTCACAAATCCACTTATGACACTCAGCCCAGGGTCGTAATCAATCGTGCTAACTTTGATGTTTGTTTGCCGGGTAGTTTTGGAGAAGTTAAAGCTTACGTAAGCACGCACTCTGGCATAGACAACTCTGCTTTGTAGAACAGGGTGATTCAAAAAGAATGGCCAAATTTTAACTTACTATATCTGCATAGCCACAAATCGCCCACGATTGACACTGACATCAAACGAAAGAGAAGGAAATAAAATTTTATAGAATTGGTATCATTGTGACGTCATAGATAAGCAAATTTCTGCGATGTCAAAATTACGCAAACTCGCATTTTCCAACGCTATTGGTTTACCTTATTTTATTCTGCACATGATGATAAACGCGTAACAAAAATCTTTCTGCCTTCTGTAGTTCAGCGAAATTGAATCTGTTGTTTCAGTGCAGTAAGCGTTTCAACTGCGTTTTGGTACAACTCCGTATTGGCATCGTAACATTCAAAGTTTTCTGAACAAAACTCTACCTCAAAGTTGGATAGGTCGCACAGGACCCCAAGACTTAGCACTAGACTTGTGCCCGCCAACCTGTCCAGATCTTACGCCTTGCGGCTTTTTTTTATGGGCTTATGTCAAAGATATGGTTTTTGTGCCACCTCTAGCGGCTAGTTTAGATGACCACAAAAGCAGAATCACGGAAGCAGTAAAGTCATTGGATGAAGAAACTCTAATAGGTGTTTGGGACTAGAGCAATTATCATCTTGATGTTGTTCTTACAGCAGGTGCAGGGCACACAAAACACAAAGTGGTTTACAGCTTACCCTTCATAACTTGTAACACCATTTGCTGTTTTTTGTAATTGCTACACCACCTTTTCCACTGCAAAATTGCTTTGAACAAAAGTGGATACCAATTGCCTAGAAAAAAGTTTCTGTTTGAAATACGGAAATTTGTAACTATGACATCACAGTGATATATGCACTTATGACGTTACAGTAATATCGGTTTTTAAAAATACTATTTCTTCCTTTTTCATTTAATATATGTTTTATTCACGAGCGGTTTGTCTAGAGATATAGACAGTTAAAATTGGGGTATTCTTTTTGAATCACGCTGTAAATTAGACAAGCCGGCGTCGCACGCAAGACCTTATCAGCAACGTCAAGGTTGATATTAATTCAGCCGGCTGCATTGGCTTTACGTATGAAGAAATTGACAGAACAATAATAAAAAGTTAGCGCCTTTACGTATAGTCACTTCTCTTTTGAAAATAAAATACACCGCATTATTGAAAAGATATTTATTAAAAAAATTATGCGGACGGCACATTCCTACGATGTTCCCAAACTTTGCTGAGTACCTGGCAACATTTTTACTCACCTTATGTTATCTTAGGCGTTTATCGTTGTCGACGCTGTAGCATAAGCAACTTTATTGCAGCTGTAGGCTTCCCAGCATTTATATTGTCGGGGTTAAAGATAATGATTCAGCTGTCTTCGCAAGCTTGACCTAATGGCTAGTTGTTACAGCAGTAAGAAAAAGTTATGTTGAGATGGCATAACCATTCGTTCAAAATGTAAAGAGCGGTGTAACTTAAAATCACTTTCCGTCACTTGAAACTAGTGTATAGAGTTTGGACGCCATATTCGTTTTTACGATTCTAGAAAAAAAGTTGTTTGGTGATACAGTTCTTTAAGGGCTTCTTACAACACCCGCAAAATATTTGCGACATCGAGTTTCTTACCTTTTTTAGTCTCGAACCAGAGCAAAAAGGAGCTATACCTCAGTGGCTGTTGCACAGAGATGTGGGGTAGGCTATGCATCCTTTCATTAGTTTTTGTAAGGTTTAATTTTGTGATCGTATTTATTTGAACATAAAAAAGCTTGATTTCTACAAACAGGTCTTGATGTCACCTTTCCAAATGTTGCTCGACCAGCTACTGCTATACAGCTTGTATCCGATCGCCCTGTTGGCTTAGTAACTTAAATTTAAGAAGTGTACATTTAGCTGCAAAGGCATGATGGGATAGACCTATTTGGTGAGAAATGTTTTTTTTCTATTAATTTCCTTTACTAACTAAGTTTTTATCGAATATGTGCATAATGCTGACCTCCGATGTAATAAATCAAGACTGTGCTTGCTTGCAAACAGCAAATAATCTCACAAACATTCGTGCGTTCATTTGACTACCTGTATGTGACCACGAATTCAAAGAAGTGGGAAATTATCATAATTTATCAAATTATCATCATGACATTATCATAGATTTTACGAAAGTAAAATTTTTTTATGTTTGTAAGTCGAGTGATGACTTTTATTAGAGCTCAAAATTGCATTTCTTTGTCAAAAAAATCAATTTTTGAAAAAATTATCTTTAATTGTGACCTCATCATGATACTATCAAATCTCTTACGACATTCATCTTGGCCAAGCTTCATGTCTATACAACCAGTAGTTTCAGAAGAGGTGACTTTCAAAACACGAAAAACACAAAATCGCTTGTTGCGTTGCCAATAATCCCTAAATTAAAAAAAAACTCTGTTTTGGGAATAATGTTATCGATATCTTCTGAAAGAGCCTCCAACCACGCTTCTACAGTCAGTGTTTTTTCAGAATTTAAAAAAGTCATTTTTACAATTAATTAGTAATTGTGACGTCATAATAAATTGTTAAAAGTGAAAATTGTTTAGAGTAGGCAAGTCAAGTGTAGGTTTTAATTTAAGCTCAAAATAGCATTTTTCCGTCAAAAAATGCAGTTTTTAAAACAATTATTGTTGATTGTGACGTCGTCATGACGTCCTCAAACCCCTTACAACACTCATTCTAAGCTGATAATTAATCGCATCAAGTTTGACTTTTGTACGCTCAATGGTATTGTAGTAGTTATAGCGCACATACTTACGCGCATTCATGCGTCTGGCTTTTACAGGGGATGTGAAGTCGTCATGACCTCACCCATTCTTAAGGACAGTCATCGTGGGATATTGATCAATCACGCTCAGTCTGAGGTTTGTACGCGCAGCAGTTTTCGATTAATAAACAAAAATACATAAAAGAAAAATCCCTGCTTTTTAAATATTTAGAAGACCATCTGTCTCTACCAACGTTGCCCGTAGGTCCCCGTCAGCAATGTCGGGGTTAAGTATTCTGTTTCAGCCGGCTGAGCCGGCTTCATTTATCGAGAACTTGAGTGAATAGTAATGAAAACTTAATGTTTTTATGCACTTCCCCAAGTCCGGTACTCGTAATGGTGATCACCGTATTCTTTTAACCGTATGTTAATACCATAGCAGATTTGCTACATCAAGTTGATCGGCTAAAATCTTTGAATTAATTTATGATTTGTTTTCTTTTTTTGGCCAACGTAGACAATTACTACATAAATTTGCAGTTAAAATAAAATGAGTGGCCGCTCTTTTTAATTAGGGTTTGTAGTCAAAGTTGCAGCTTTAGCTCCTGTTGTAATGAACAAAAGTAAGGTAAGTTTAGTTAATATATTTAGGCTCAAACCAGAAATATCTTTTAATTTTATATTTTATTAAAAATTTGTACGACCTAGAGTTTCCAAAAGCAAAATAACTTTTGCTAAAAGTTGTCATTAGACATTGATTTTGTGTAGGCTAGTTGTCTATAGCAAATCTTTTACAAATTTCATTGAGATAAAATGTCAGTGTATGTCTGTAAAGTATGCAATTATCAGTAACAAACCTTTTGTGTGCTTACTTAATTTAATGTTTTCACTAACATATTTAAGTAGTATTTGGTAAACTTCCTAAACAACAAAAACTCTTAAATAATTAAAATTATTACGCTATTTCGCTTCCTCTTGGCAGTTTTCTAATTTAGGTTCAAACTTTCGACCATCCAAGATTAAATGTCATAGCACTAAAGAAAATTTTTACTTTGGTAAAATTTAATTTTTGCTAAACTGTAAACTTATTTGAAAAATAAAGCCTTTCGCGTTTATTGGCTTTTTCCCTATCTTATTTCTATATCAAGCTTTATCTCAACTTTGACTCTCGTGTCTTCCAGCAAAGGAATAATTTTCTCCTTATTCGTCCACCACAACTGCTATCTTCACTTCCTGGCACTGAACGCAGCCAAATCTACTGTTTCTTTTGGCCTCATCAAACGCCTGTCTCAAGCTTGGTTGCTCTCCAAGGTAGAAAAACCAGTCAACTAAAAGCGTAAGGCTTTTGCCACTTCATACAGAAGGGGTTAAGTTTGCCAGCCTTACTTCAGTGCTTCTCGGCAGGTCTTATCTGCCATTGTCAAGACCAAGACAAAAAATGCTTCTCTTTTTCCTAAACCTGATTTTAAATTAAATCTTTTTCTTCTGAGATGTGGAGCTTGATCTGTTTTTTGGCTTTCCTGACTGTTCTTTTTCCAGGTAGTTGGAGCCTGTCTCTTTCAAGAATCTGAGGAACTCACAGGTTTGTATCTTGGCCGAAGCTCTGCAGATCAGAGCAAAAGGTTGTTTATCTGAGCCTGCCAGACCTTTTGTCTATGGAGCACCATTTCTATTTCTGTTCTTTTTACCTTCTCTGAATTTCTCGCTGCTGTATCCAACCTCTTTTTCTTCACAGCTACCGGCCAGACAGAGTCGCCAACTCTTGGTAAAAGCGCCTTCCTTAACACGACATGAATTTATTCTTTGCCTTTTCATCTTATTTAATCTCTGCCTTACCTTTCTTCCCATCTGGAAAACTTTGCCCCTCATTACCGGCTGTCTCTGACCTCCCATATTTTTTTCTCTCGACTTCTCTGCGATCCTTCATCAGTCACCCTTACTCATTTTACCTTCTCCTAAAATAAGCGGGCCCATTGCCTACCACTTTCTTTTCCAAATTCACTATTGGGAAGACTCGAAGTGATAGCAAAACTTTCTAGGGTTTTTAGTTAGATTTTTATGTCTACTCACCGCTTATGAGTTCTGCTTCCTCCTCCAAAAATGCGCTAATGCTCTTTTTTCTCCTTTGAATCTTTTAGTGTTGTTCTGACTGGTTTTACTGTGCGCTCTTGCTCAGACCAACCTTTTTCTAGTCAAGGTTCCTCTGTTATCCACCTTAACTTTATCCCTCATTAAGAACTCATGATTGAAATTGTTGGCAGCTCGCAAAGGAGGCTCCGGTGCTAAACTTTTTCCCAAGAGCTTACTTTGTAGTAGCGCTCAACTGCATTTTCTCATTTGGAAGGCTCAGTTTGTTCAAGTTTTTCTGCCAAAGCTTGCGCCACTTTGAAAGCTTTCCGCTAGTCTCGACAGCAGTAATAAGTTTTGCACTACTCTCTTCTTCGCTCAGATTCTGGCTTTGTCCTTTCCTTGCTTTCATTTTTTCTCACTTTTTTTGACACACTTGACACAAAGTGTCTACTCTCTTTTCTTCTCTTCCTTATTCTTAAGCTACAGTAAATACTTGGTCATGTATTTCTTTTGTCTATTTGTCACCTATTTTCTTTTGTTTGTTTATTGAATCGCCAGAATCGCCATAAACACAACACGAAGAGTTTCCACAATTATAGGTTTTAGGCGGTCTCCTTGTTAGAAGGGACATAAACCATCGGCATTTTCATACAGTGCAATTTATTGTAAAACAAACATCATCAACTCTTGCTGCACAAAAACAAAGATAACAATACGAAGTTGGTTTTGATATCATTGGGTGTCATCAGGCAAATGTGAAAGCAATGAGTCATGATGCAATGTTTAATCATAATACAATATTAAGTAATGCTACATAGACTTCAAGTGAGGACAAAATTACATTTTCAGAATAGAAGACATTAATTAAGTGGTTCCATAATCCCATTCAATACCAGAAAAAGTGTCTGGCGACTCAGTAACAATTATACTTTGGTACTTAGTGAGAATTTTTGTCTCATGAATGTAATTATGTATCCACTTGGCGTCAATTTTGCATTGCTAGTAATTGTATAACGATTTAACATTGCATCCTGACTTGTTGTTTTACATTCTCCTGATGAGGCCCAATAAGGTCAAAACCGGACGCGTTTTATGAGCTTTGTTTGTTATTGCACTGTATTTTGTAATATAATTGTTAATGAAGTTTGTTTTAAAAGAAATTGCTCACTGTTTTTTTGTGCAGGAAACGCACTGCCGGTGGGTTGGCCAGAAGAAATGCGCTGCTTCAGACATTTGTTGTCTTGCAGCCTCTCCTCTCTTACTTCTTGTATCCTCTTTTGAATTCGAGGCGTGCAACCTCATTAAAATTTTTGGCACATATGTCTCCCCCAATATTCATTGAAGAACTTGTGCTTATTAGTCATGCTGCCTGTGTGTACTATCGACTTTGCTGCAACAAACCCAGCTTTCTTTTTAACTCACATACGTAGTCCGACTAAGACACTTCTGTCTCGTTTTGTTCAGTCCCGGTATGGGTTCCTTACGCCGTTTTCTCTTTTGGGATTCTTTATCTTTTTTCAAGCTCTGTCTAGAACGTGGCAAGTTATTCAACTTCTGAGACTTTATGGTCTTCCGCCATGCCTTCATTTAGTGAAAGGGTTCGGGAAGCAACAACAACAATTCTGCCAAATGTTTGCGCTGTTGGTTACCAATATAGTCTTTATAAGGTTTATACTCCAAAAAATGTCCTTGGTATTAAGGCTACACTTTCAAAAGTACTTTATCATTTCACTAAATTATAAAAACAAAATACCTTGGAATAAAAATTGATCGATTACTAAATTAGAAATTTACTAATCATGTAACGAAAATAAAATTGAAAGGTGAATATCACAAAATCCTAGTAGTCTAAACATAGGTTCTCAACTAGATTTAGGAATAGCTTACTGCAATTTTTACCAAACTTGAACTTTGTATATCTTTGGCGTATACAGCACCTCATCTTGAGCCCGGCCCTTTAAAACCATTTTGAATTGGTAATATATGAACTCCAATAGAAATCAATAAAATTCGCAGCCCTGCTCTGTAATCTCCGCCTAAACGTTGTTATTTCTAGTTTGTGTTATAAAAATAACGGTTTGCTGACAGCATTACCTTCTGTAGATTCTTCATCACTATTGCCATCGGCAAAGCGTTTTAGTAAAACAATGATATTAGTAGTTGATCCAGACGCAACTGCATTTTGAAAACCGCTTTTAATGCTTGTAACTTCATCGTCACTAAATAAAAATTCAGTTTTTTGTTAATACTGCATGTCGTAGTTTTCGCACTTTGTAGCTTGGGTTGTTGGGTGGTGGTAATTGTTCTAGACTTTGGAACAAAAGTCTGGAATTGGAAACTTTATTACACCACCATTGGTATTTGTCAGGAAGAGCAACCGAAATATGCGGAGTTTCTATTGCAAAAGGTTTGATTCGAAGACGGCAGTGTAGTAGTAGGCATACTTTGAATCAGCAAATGTAAGTCTGAGAAACGTGAACAAAAGAGATAAATTCTACTGCATGTTGTAAGAAGTAGGATAGTTTCTAAGAAATATGAAAAAAGCTTGCAAAAATTTAGCAAAAACATCTTTACAAATTTAACACCATGTACAATTGGAGGACTTGATGCTCTATTTTTCAAACTTATTCTGCCACTTCTAGTGATCGTTCTGGAGATTGGTATCTGCCAGCAAAGAGTTAGATCAACACAACAAAAATGTGTTTACATGTTAAACCTTTTTATTATATTGCACTTTCATGACTGCGGTGTTTCTAGGGATGGAGGCCAACCAATTCTTTGTGAAACTATTTTTCGTAGTGACACTATCCAGCAAGTAGACTCGAACAAAAAAAGGAAAAGCACCCTTCGAGTTTGTGGTCAATAAAGGAACTTTAAAAGAATTTTTGAGAGACAAATTTTAAGGTCACCTCTGGGGTTACTGCCTGCAGTAATGCCACTGCTTTCTAACACCATGTAATTTGTTTTTGGAGCACATTTTTTTCTGGTAAACCAACCTGTAAATACGATTTCTATACCGAAAAAAATAGTGGTTAATAATATTTCTTTTTTATCGGATTAGAGCATGGGTTACCAATAAAGGTTACGTGTACCTTTTGGGAGTAAGAAAATAAATTTAAGGAAAATAATGACTGCCTTTTTTATTTGCACCAGCAAAATTTTTTATGAATAGTATTCTAGTGGAAAAAAACAACTCAACAAAACAAAGATACGCAGTCAGTAAAAAAGATTGGGAACATCCAAGTTCAAGAAAAACCGGCACCGTTATAAATAGAAAAATCGCGCTCAGCAGTTGTTGGTTTTGCATTGTTACCACGTGCTTTGCAACCAGGAAAAAATTTGGCTGGAAGTATGTTTTCTAAGGGCAGTCAATGTAATTGTCAGACTGGGTTTGGTTAGGTTTAATGGCTTTTTCAGCGTCTAGTTTTATTCATCGTTAATATTGTTTTTCTCACGTGTAGTTTCTGCATGTATCACAATCAATTCGAAATACTTTTTCGGCATTTTCTTTTCCTTCTGTTTCATTCACGTCCAATGCCCCATCTTCGGACGGCTCATATGATAAACAAATCAAGACACAAACAAGATTTGTGTCGTTTTCCTAAATTATATACAGTTAAAAAACAAAACCATAAGCTTTGCAATACACTAAAAAGCCTAACCTGGCAAATGAGCCCGGTCGTCATTCATCTGATTCAATTGAAAGGCCTTCGTGAAACAAATTTTTTCAGGAGCATATTAAAAAAGATTTTCTTAAAGATTTCAGAAAAAACAACAGAGCCAAAAATTCAACGATTATTTTGTTTATATTAAGTTTTAAAAAGCTGCATTTTTGATAACTTATCAATAAGACAATTGAAAAATTTCAGAACAATTGCAAAATTATTGGCTCTGTTGTATTTCAAGTACTTTGACCTTCATTGTTCTGCTTTACAACCAACTGCTTTCGTCAAGCTGCATTCCTCATGCATCATCATTGAAAAAGAAAAAAGTCTTAAAAACTTTCAACATATAAAAATTAATTAACTTTCTTTGTTGCAATTGATAACGGCAGGCCTGTGGCATGCTGGTAGATCCGATGATGAAATAATGCGTGCTGTAATATCTGTGAAAGCCGACGTCAAAGATCAAGCAATACTTGCGGCGCGATTCCTGTGGAAGTTCATAGGTTTTTTCTAAATTTTTGGCGCGGTGACAATAGATAACAGTGCCTTGATTAAGTAATGTGTGCATAGGGGGAGGAATTAATCTATTTTTGGTCTCCTCCACAGAAATTTTACGTTTATAACCGATGAATATGAAGTATTATCTACTTACGGATGGTCATCTTTTTAACGCACTTTCTGTTGATACTATGGGGCTACGAAGTCAGCAGTCTTTCGAGTTTCTTATGAACTTCATGTTCTCCAGCAACAACCGCGAACTAAATTGGGTCAATTTATGTTCTGACTGAGTCAAGTCGTTTATGTAATTCATTTGTCCAGTTTTTGGGTCGCCAAGCGTTTTTTTCAGTTGATGAGGCAAAAACAATTTGATGAATAAGTTTTTCTAGCAGCATTTTGCTTGCATGAACCAACCAACCAACGCTGCTGAGACTTTTTATTACAAAAAGCAGCGGCTTGATTTTAGGAGATTTTCCGATTTTGCTGCAACAAATTCTATTCATTAGGGATGCATCTTCAAATCTTTCAAATAGAATTTCCCAGCTTGTACTCGAGATCACACCTTTTCGGTCACTACTGTACTCATAACTACAAGAAAGAATAGCAGCAAAAACTGATTTAGAGATCGAAAGCTTGACAGGCTTAGACAGCCTTCGTTTTATAACATAAAAATGCTAAACTCCTGCTTTATTGCTCTTTCTTTACCGATCCGAATTTTTTTCTATACTGTCACGCACAGATGTGTCCAATTCTTAAACTACATCGCCTGCCTCAAAACTTCTCCTCAAACTTACAGATTTACCTGCCCAGGTTTACACAAAAATTGAGATACCTTGGTTTATTTAGCTTGTTGTCAGCTGCAAAACGACAGACGGCATGCTGGAAAACAGGTTTTATCGATGCCAAAAGCATTACATCATCTAGAAACTCAGTCGAGTGATTCGCCAATTTTTAGCTGTGACATCATATTTAGCAAAACTTTGCTTCTCAATCCAGATTATACGAATGAAGAAAAAGAGCAGCAAGAGTACCTACATGTGGTGAGAGAGCATACTCAAAAGTCCTGCACTGGCAGTACATCGATTTGAATTAACGATACACCTAATTTTTGTTTGCAGTAATAACCAATTTGTGTGGTGATAAAGCAAAGTCGTGCGGAGATAGAGCAAAATGTGCATTTTAAGAGCTATTTGAAAGACCGAGCGATCCCTATTAAAGAGTGATCAGTGAACGTGCTTTGTATCGGCAATTTTGCTGTGCTTTTTACAGCAAGAATGAGAGCTTTAATTTTTTGCAAAAAGCCATTTTGTTGATTATAATTTTTGTGTTCCATATTAAATTGCTGAAGTTTGTTTTTACCGTAACGCTATAGAATGTTAGTGAAATCATAGACTACTTTCCGACCTACTTGTAACAAATGTGCAGCGATAACATTAGCTATACTTAAAGCTTTGCATTCGAATGCATAGATCAGAACCCCACACTGTAGTACTTGATGGTCAAAAGAATTTGACCATACTAAATCCACTGTAGTGGATAGTCTGTCAGCGCTTTGCGAAGCTGTATCACTCATGAATGAGTGGCGGTTTTCTCAGGTGAACCAAGTCTAACAACTGCTAGAACAATAGGGCTGTCACAGCCCAGTGGTCACAAGTTCTTACAGTAATGTAAGAGGTTAGCGTTGCACTTAGCAAACAGCAGACAGCGACACTGTTTCAACCTATTAGGTCTCTTCAGTGCAGTTGGAGACCAAAAGGAAGCTTGTGTGACCACTGGGCTGTGGAGACACTATTGTTCTAGCAGTTGTTAGATTTAGTGAACCTGCGACAACCGCTACTCATTCACGAGTGATACGGCTTCGCAGAGTACTGACAAACTAGGTACCATTATAGTAGACCTAGTATAGGTCCCACAAGTGTGACGGTCTAAGCTAAACCATAGATTTCTTTTGCTTGTTCTCAAGACTACACGAAAGCTGATCTGCAAAGATTCGCAGTGCTTCTGCCACTACAAAAGCTACACACTGCCTTTTCATTAGTTTAGTCACGGTTATTTCAGGTTATTGCCTTTTAACTCTTTGAGATCCAGTGGTACATATAAGTACTAAGATTACTATTGTTGTGTCATTATTACTGAATAATCACTTGTTTGAAACTTTTCATTGTGCAATTATTACCAAACAATTTCTGAATTGTTTGAAATGTTATGAATTGAATACCTTGTAAACCCGAAAAGGTTAAAGCACTATTTATACACTTTTTTTTGGTAGACTGTGAAGAGTAATTTCACAATAGTTGTTGAGTTCCTTCTAGTCACCTAATTTCCTATTACTCTGGAAGACGACTTATGTTTCCTTTTGGTACCTTTTTAGAACTCCAAGTAATACTGACATTCTCTAATCAAACCGCGAGTTCTTCCTCTGTTGACAGCTGGATTCAATCATCATCGACAGCATTTCTTTCTCTTAACGGAAAAATACTGAAAAAATCTCACTCCGATGATGTCGCTTTTTGACATATAATGTAGCCACGACGCAACCTTGTGTTGTTTCATGTACAACAGGGTTCACGAATTCTCTAAAGAAGCAACAGTTGCTCTTTCGAACGGCAGCTATTTATAACCAGCATCACCATTAAAAACAGAAAGAGTTTTAAACTTTGTTGATATGTTTGCGAAATCTTTTTATACTTTCTTAATAGCCGAGGATCCCAACTTGATTCAGTAACACCACAATTGTTTGTGATGGCGTTTTGGTGAGATAGCAGTGTTTTCATAAAGCGGAAATTGTATACTAGTGGGTGATAATTACTTGATAACTAAATCTCTGGTTTAACTCAAATAGTTATTATCATAAAAAGCAAAACACCAAATCTCGCCTACGTCCAGTTTATTGTTTTACGCGCCTCGCCAGCAGGTGGCAAGGTTTGCTACGCTCTGCAAAGAAAAATTAATTAGACGGAACATTTAGGGTATTTAGGCAATTCAATTAATTGTAAGAAGAGCTGGTTACGACTATAGCAAAGTTGTATGCCTAAAATATTTGATTTACCTAGCTTAGTTTTGATCAATGAATCAAATCGAGTGAATGGTGAGCTTAGGGTAACTAAATATCCTTAGAGAATAAATTTAATTTTTAAATCAAGAAAGTTAAAGTAATTGATTTTTTGTTTTAAAATAACGTAGGCCGTAAGCTATTCCTAAATCTGCAGTTTTAGCCAAATTGTAAATACCTTTGTTGACTCAAGTTTATTCTTAATTGAGATACAATTTTAGGCCTTCTCCGCTTACTAAGAGTGAGTAGCTTTCCTTAACACTAGAATTACCAAGCGTGTCAATTGACACATTTTCATTTTTAAAGCTTTGTTACTTGAAGCACACACCGTATTTTTTATTGAAACTTTTTGACTTTTATTTTTTCGTAGATGCACACAATCTGTTAAAGTTTGAGAAAGTTTTTGTTATTCGTCACCAAATTAAACTCACACCTACCTACAATTACCAAGCGCGTGAATTGACGCTGCAGCCTATCTAATGCTGAGAAGTGTAAACGACGCTGCTGTTTTGATATTATTTTGACAGATTACCTTAGATAACTTTTTGTTTTGTTTGATAAGTTTTGGTTTACGGTTTTGTGAAATAATGGCATCATGTAGATTACATTTACAAACTGTAGCTTTTTGTTGGTGTACAGAAGCTATGTACTGTGGATTTACACCGCGTGTACGTTACTGCAGAAGCAGAGATATAGTTGGTTCAAACAGAAGTAGATTTATGTTTTGTTGAATTTTAGTTAATCGTCATAGCTTTTCAATAGCATTTGTGAGAAAATTGTTTGATAGCTTATATTGTTTTGTTTTTCAAGGAAAAAATATCGCGTAGACTTACCGCTACTCAAGCTTTAGGATTGCTGCGACATATTTCGTCAGATTGTTCGAACGGAGAACAGTCTGATGATGATGTAGAAAATGAGGTAGTACAAGTGACCTTATCAGATGAGGAATCCTCCAATTCAGATAATGGCGATGAATTAGGTTCTGGAGCCGCTGTTTCTCCAAATAACGTGAACATTCAAGCTGAGGAAGAAGATGATGAGCAGATCTTTCGGTGTAAAGATGGATCATGTTGGCTGGCTTCAGCGCCAAATCAAGCTGTTAGTGGGCGCTTGAAGCAGCAAAATATAATGAGAAGTCGACCACGTCCTACTGCATATGCTTCCTCTCGCATCATTTTTGATAGTCCTCTCTCATCGTTCCGGATTCTTTTTAACGAGCCAATGCTGAGAAACATCCAAAAATGTACTATTGCTGAAGCTTAGCGAGTTACGGGTGATCCTAACTGGGGGATATCTTTGAATGAGTTGGAGAAGTTTCTTGGTCTTTTCATTGCCCGAGGAGTTATTGGTGGTCGAGCATTACCCATCCTCAGTATGTGGAATAGATTGTGGGGATGTGCTTTGTTTAGCAAAACTATGCCTCGTCACAGATTTCTTGAGATTATGAAATACCCACCATTCGACTTGAAGTCTGAAAGAAGACGAATTCTAGAAAAGGATAAATTTTGTTTAGCTTCATCTTTGTGGAGCCCTTTTATTGAAAATTGTCAGAAGGCTTTTAGGCCTTATGCTAATATTACCGTTGATGAGCAGCTACTCCATTGTAAGGCACGGTGCAAGTTTATACAATACATGGCCAACAAACCGGATAAATTTGGGATAAAATTCTGGATGGCCGTTGATGTTAAAACAAAATATTTATTCATCGGTTTCAAATATGTAGGAAAAGATGAGAGCAGAAGTGGAGATGTGAGCGTGCCTACTGGCGTAGTGATGAAACTTATGATGCCCTTGTTCAAGAAGGGCCACAACGTAACCAGTAACAATTACTTCATATCCTTAGATCTTTGTTTGCGGCTGGCAAAACAAGGCTGCAGCCTTGTCGGTACGATCCGATCGAACCGCAGGGAAATACCAAACAATCTGCGAGAAACTTGCAGCCTACATGACACCACCATTGTCAAGTTAGCAGATGCTGGTGCTGCTACAGTTACTATAACTAAGTATCAGTGCAAGAAGTCAAAATCCGTAAACAGGCTAAGATCGTTGCACCCAAATGTTGCCATTCCGTCGGAGAATAACCCAAAACAATACTTTTTTTACAACGAAACTAAGGTTAGAGTTGATGTTCTTGAACAAATGTCAAGATGCTACTCTGTGAAAGCTGGAAGCAGACACCGGCCAATCCATGTGTTTTATAATGTAATAGACATGGCACTCATAAATAGCTGGATTATTTACAAGCACGTTTGCAATTCCAGCATAAACTGCAGAATGTTCATACAGAGAGCTAGTGAAGAACTTACGGGGGCACTCCAAACAATAGGCTACAAACTGAAAGCAATGCAGCTGTTGCAGAGTGTGCTCCAACACCTAAAAAAGCAAAACTTGTTGTGGCAAAGACTGCAGAAACAGAACAACAGATATTTGCGTAATTTGCAAAAAAACTGTATGTGGTAAATGTCAGACTAAACAATGTAAAACTTGCACCTCATAAAAACGTGTATTTCCCGCTTGTTTGCTTGTCTTTTAACTCTTGTCTTTTTTGTTTTGCTTGGTTCTTCAACAATATAACACAGTTTGTGATTTTTCATCTCAATTAAAAAGCTGAGTTTAGTGTTTTACTCACAAAACAACGCGTGCGTCAATTGACGCGCTTGGTAATTCTAGGTAGTTGCGAATCCTGGTAATGCTAGTGTTAATTGCTAAAAAATGTTGTCGTGATCGTTTTTAAGAAAAACTATTTGACTAGTAAATCTACCTCTTCTATTCAAACTACTCGTAGTTGCTTTATTTTCCTTGGAAATAACCATTGCTTTGTATCATAGGTTTACCGTAGCAACAATAGCATTTGTAATGGCCGTTAGGGTAAGTTGCATGTATAATGGGAATTCTCAAGCTGCCACGACTGACAGTAGGCTAAGTTCATTTTAAACGCAAATGAAGTAAAAACTTTTGTTATTCATTGTTTTTACGAATACTTTATTGCCGCATGTATATAAATTATTTACTCCAGCGATGTTTTTTTTAACAACTTTAGCTCGGTTACTACAATAGGTAATTTCATAGAGCTCTTCACCACCATTATGTGCTGTACAAAACAGTCAATGTGGGGTATTATAAGACCCCAATTTTAGCTATATTTTATTCGTACCCATCAAAAGCTTGTAAAAAAATATAAGGAATGTGCTTACAGAAAAGGCTTGGCAATAGTGAGGTGATATACCAATTGCTATTGTTGAAATACCTTTTGGCTAGTCTAAAAGCATTAGTAGATTAGGTTGTATGTCGTCAAAACCTTCAATTTTGACCTGTTGTTGTTGTTGCTACCCGACCCCGTCCGAGGGGTGGGGGCATGGCAGAAGACCATGGAGCCCCAAAAGCTGGGCAACTCCTTAGGGCCTGGACCAGTGATCGTAAAGAGACAAAGAGTCGCTAAAGAGCGAGTGGCCCGAAGAGTCCGTAGCTGGACTGTGTAGAATGAGATGAGAGATGTTCTGGGACGGGTGTTCGCAGGCGCTTTATGAAGGATTCTCAATTCTACCAAACCTAAAGAAATAACAGCTTAACTCAAGGCTGTGTCCGTTGCAGCGAATACGAGAGAGAACACAGCGAGCGTGACGAGGGAGCACAAGTTTCTCAGTAGAAAACAAGGGAACCGCTGTGTCAAAGAATTTCGATGAAACAGTACGTCTCCAGCCCGAGAAAAGAGGGGATACCTGAGGTATGAGGAAAGAGACTACAAAGGATTGCAGAGGGCACATTAAGCAGCGCCCCTTGTCTGGCCAGCTCATAAGCCGCGTTGTTCCCCGGGAGGACCGATTGTAGCCTGATAGTACATGGGAGAGAAAGAAGACAGTTTCTGCCAGATCTTCCAGAGGTATTAAAATAAGAGGAACGACGGAAGAGAGGACAGGGTGGCGGGGACAGAGGGTAAAAAAAGCAGGCTTTAGATATCAGGTAAAAAAACTTGGATGTACTGGGCCTGCCGAAAAGGAAAGGGTGTCTTCGGTGCCACAAAGAGAGCAATTGGCAAGTACGCCCGAATCGCCTTTGCCAAAATGAAAAGGCACAAGGACATCTGTCCGAATCACCAGATCGTGAGGTGGGAGAGAGTCAAGGTGAACACAGTTGCACCTTTGCAAGAGACAAGGGGATAGAGCTAGAGCATGGAGAGGAAAGGGTAGACTTCCGTTGAAAGCCGGTTCCAAGGAGGTAACGGAGGGCAAGCAACAAAAGCCTCCCTAGAAGAAGTAAAAGGAAGCATGAACGTGTGGGTGGACGCAAAAGCTCTCCAGGACGATCTGCGGAGCATAGGTTTCACTCCAAGTTTGGCCAAACCACAAATGGAAAAGGAGGTTGGGAGACGAAGAACCCGCTCATAAGACGACAGAGCGAAATGAGTCAGGGTGACTAGTAAGAGAAATAGAGTAGGGGACCGAGGGGGAAAAAGACCTAATGGCCAGATTGTTAGCGTAAAGAGAGCAGCTGACGGAAGAAGGCAGAGAGAACAGGAAGATCATTGATGAAACGTGAGAAAAGTACATGGCCAAGAACGGATCTTTGTGGAACACCTCGACGGACTCGAAAGGAACGATTTTTGTGATTTTGAAAACCCACGCAAGCATGCTTATCAAAAAAGAAAGATTGAGTCCAATGAGTAAAGCAAGCAGGAAGGCCAGTCGAAATAAGTTTGTGGAAAAGGTCGGGGTGCCAGACAGAGTCGAAAGCTTCGAAGAAGTCGATAGTAGCGAGAAACGCCCGCGTCCGAAAGCCGGCCTGGGTTTGTTAAACCCATCCGAAATGGACTGAGAAAGAAACAGAATTTGACCAAGAGTAGTGGGAAAGAGAATGGAGTTAGATTCCAGACGGAAGAGTAGACGCGATGAAATGATGCGTCCAAAAAGCTTGGAGTCGCAGGAGGTGGGAGAGACAGGCCCGAAGGAAGCAGGAGTGTCGAGAGGCTTTCCCATTTTATGCATGATAATACTAGAAGATGTCTTCCAGATGGCAGGAAAGGAATGAAAAACCAGGAAAAATAAAAATGTGTGTGAGAAAATCCATGCCAGAGCGACGGAGTTGCATTAGTATGGAATAGACAACTTTGTCTGGGCCAGTGGGGGTGGACAAGAAGAGGTTTGTGGCAGCCGCAAGAAATTCAACGAGGGAGAAGGAGAGCAGAAAGATGAATGAGACTCCTCGGGGAACGTGGCTCGGTGGAGCTCGGAAAGGTAGCCTTTGGCTCTGATACGCAGAACTTTTGGCTGGGAGACAGAAAAGTGGGATTTCAGGAAGTCAGCGAAGACCGAAGCCGACTTCCGGGGAGAGGAACAGTTAAGAAATTTAGGAGAAGAGGAAGATGAAGAAGAAAAGCCAGCGACAGAACAAACTAGAGAGTATACAGATTTGGGTGTTGGATTTAGGTTAGAGAAAAGAGAAAGTTGCCTGCCATACCTCAGCCTTGGTGGCGATGACAAACGAGGCATGTCGGGAAGCGAAGATGTAAGCCTAACAATCTTTATCGCTTCTGAGAGCGGCAGCGAAAGCCTTACGTTTTTAACTAACCGCTTCTTTTACTTCAGCGGACCACTAGGCTTAGTTTGGCGTTTGATGTGGCCGAAAGGAATGGAATATTTGGCTGCATTCAGTGTCAGAGAAGTAAAAAGAGCACCAGCAGAGAAAAAAGAAGTGATGAGAATTCTTCTGCAGACGGGCAGTGAGAGTCGAAGTAAAAAGCAAAGTCATCCCAATAAGCTTTCTGAAAATTAGAGGAAGGGGGACGTTCCTTGGGGCAAAAGACCGGAGAAAGAGGGGCGGTTAGTAGAATTGGTAGGTAATCAGATTCAGGTTTTAAAGCACCTCCCAGAAGCAAACGAGGGCGAGAGAGGAGGGAGCAAAGGATATGTCAGAAAAATAGCGACTGCTAGAGGAGCGATGGAGAAAGTTCGTCCTCGCTGTACTAACTTTGGAAAGGACAATCGACAGAAAGTTAAAAGTTTGCACTGCGAAAAATATTTAATCAAATCACAAAACATTGTTGTTGTTTTTTAGTTTGAACTTGCGTTTTTCATTCATGAAATAAAAAATCAGCAAAACTCTGACATTTTGTCGATAGAGGACAGATAACGTTTGTGAAAAATAGGCTTTTGCAAAGTGGATTTGATTTGGTTTTCGCAAAAGGGCTAAAAAGTAAACTTGAAAACATGTATTAACATGCCAAAAAGATATAGTGCAGGTAAACAATATTTATTAATTAGGTTTTTTAACGAAAATTATAAAAAGCTTACGTTGTAAACAATTTGTGCTCCACAAAAGTTATCAAAGATTTTGTTTCGGCTTTCTTCGTCAAAAAAATCTTCATGAGTAGAGAGAACCACTGTGTTGTTTCTGGCTTCTTCAGTAGATAATGTTTTTATTGTTTCTATCTCAACTGCGGGACCATAACCAATAGGAATTACAGTAGCATTTTTTTCTTCCATCTATTATAGGTCATGAATTGTATTACACTATACAATGCATACTGGATCTATCTACAAAATGCTCGATTATAAAAACTGATTGCCTGATGACTACTATTTTCAAATACAGAAAAAAGCAAATGCTAGTTGTGCATAATTATTCAGCAATCTTAGATTTGCATTTCTGACTTGGAGTTTTGCAATGTCCAAGTTTTGCGTTACCAAAAGTGAAAACTCAAAAGAAAAATCCAATAAGCAACTTTGATACAGTCAGCATTGCTTTAGACTTGTAGGCGATTACTAAGATTTATTTTCGTTGCCATCACAATAAATACCACAAAAAATGAATCTATTCTAACCTTTCGAATTGGTTGGGCAACACTATCAGTGGTTTCCTTATTTGTAATGACAAGAACAATTTGTTTCGGATTTTCTCCTGATGACCATCGCTCATCGTCCTTTCTGTTAAATTCGGATGTTGCAATTTCATTCAGAGCATTTCCGCAACGACTAGCCGCTTTAAAAACAAGTTTTGAGTTAACACAGCACATAAAATATGCGCGAGATTCACTGAGCGGAACAGATTGGTTCATCCAAGAAATATAAACTCAGGGTGACTGAAATTGAGTACCACTAGAAGGCCTGCATCTTATTAAAACAGTGATTTAAAGCTCTCTAATCCTGTACGAGACTACATTGATTTTGATTTGACTACAGAAAAAAGTTTTGTTTTTGTACTGATGGTACTACTCGTATATTTTGTTCATTTTTGTTTTAGGGTTTTGATAGGTTAGGTGCTAGCCTACGCTAATTTATCAGTGCACAGACTTAAATTATGAACACTTTTTCGGATACATTACGTTTTAAGCCTCATTCTATCAAAAAACATCCATGAATTATTTGCAAATGGGGTCCATTAAACTCCATTTAAAAAGCATTATAAATACAGATGTATTTATAAAATTAACTGAACATTGATACAAGAGTCAAGCGATTCACTGTGAGGCGTAACTGCAGACGAGCTCAATATTTCAACCTATCACATGTCATCAGTTCTAATGGAGAGCGACAATGGGCCAGCAGCTTTAAAACCAACAATGGACCTAGTTTTAAGTCCTACAAGTGTGCAGTTGCAGCCTTTACCTTATTTTAAAACCTCTGAAACATTGTCGGTCAGCAAAAACCCTGGTGAGACCTGATGGCCACGGCATTGTCTGCAGTTACACTTAATTTAGCATAGAGAAAAAACACTTTGCAGCAAACAAACTACACCAACGCTCAAATATCAAAGCGGTGTACATGTAAAGAAAAGTTGCCTACACAAAACAGCAACTAAATTATCTTAGCAATCACAAACAAACTAATACTATTTTATTGGTTATTGATCACATTATGGTATTTCAACTAAAGTATAGGCCTACAGTGGCATAACCACAAGCCAATTTTAGGGTGAGTGGTCAAAATAAAATTTGTAAAAAAAATAGACTACTGTTTTTAGCCCGATCGAAGGCAACAACAAATTTTTTGAGATCAACTTCTTAAACATGATTATTTTCCTATAAAAGCTTAAAATGTTTTATAATTTGATCGAATTCAAAAAATTTGGGTTGCATGGCTAGGCGCGTACGCAGAAATTTGTTAAGGAAAAGGGTGCGAAAATGTTTTCTGCAAATTTTACCTGACATTCGATGTGATGACCTTTTTCGGAAGTCAATATTCTCATAGCTATATCATGGGAATTCGTTGTAACAGCTACTAGCACAATGGCAGAAAATCACATTTTTCGTTTTTCAATGGAGAATTTGAGTGGGGCGCGCACAGAATTCCTTTCCGTAAGCCACTAAGCATGGACCCTATGGCTTCCCTTCGCTACGTGTATAGAAGTATAGACTATGATGCGAAACGAATTATGAATAACAATACACTCTATTCTGAAAGCAGCTTATTGCAAATTATGCTAGAATGTCTTTGACAAGTATCGACGGTCGAAAACAGAAAGTGGTAAGTGATATTTTTGAGAAAGTCATTGTTTTGCATTTTCAAATCCGCTACACTTAGGGCTATTGGAAACTGAGTTTAACTTGTCTCATATCATGTGTTTCCCTCGAGATAGAGAAATTCTTTCAAAAAAACTTTGAAAGCAAAAAAGACTAATGTGACATATTTCTAGTTACATCCAGATCATATTGAAAAAAAGTTGAAAACTGTAAAGTTGTAGGTAAAAAATATTGCTTTTTCGTCTATATTAGAAGAGCTTGTGTGTCCAGTGATGTCAGATACGTCCATATTGTATCGAAGCAGAGGAAAATAAATTTTATTTGCTGTCACAGCATTTTATTGTTATCGCGATTTTTTAGATTTAAGATCAATTTCGCAGGAGTGCGTTTTGCAACATCAAAATCAAGTCTTCGCCGTTTGCGTTGCAGTGTGTTTGGTAGAGCTTGTTGAAAAAGCATGTGAATATTATAACTTTCTAGTCAATGCTTACCTAATAATAACATGCTAGCCTAAACTAATTTTTTTGGTACCAGTAGATACCTACACGTAGGGTATGGCATATCAAATCAAATTTAATTTACGATAACTTTTAAAAATGCCCTACTAGTACTTTGATTTTTAAGAGTTTAATATAGAAAAAAATTAAGCTAGAGATTACATGAGTACATGCAGGATACACCATACTGCAGAGTAATAATTACCCATCTCAAAAAGAGAAAAATAGCTTTCGGTAGCACTTTTAGTTTTATGGTTTGTTCAGATTCATAATGCTCATTAGTTTTGCTATACTGGCAGATACAACAGTAATTTGTGTAACTTTTCTTTGTATGATACTGGTGTGCCTAGGATAACTTTTTCTAAATTTTGGAAAGAGTTATGATGTACCAAATAACTTAGACGAATAATGTAGTGTTGATGATTAGTTGTACAGTACTGTCTTTCTGCATTTTAACCCTTTAAAGGACATACGTTTTTACAGGATAGAACTGCTTCAAAAAACACTTTAATTGAGTTATTAGGTTTCCAAAAAGACATTAACTCAACAAAATTTTAATTTGTTTCTTTGTTTTTTTAAAATACAGCATGGGTCATATATGACCCAGTGTCCCTTAACGGTAAAAGTAGTCAGTCGCACTGAAATTTAGTTCTTACTTAGTATGACTTCTCTTCACCTGCAAATTGCTTTACAGTTGACCCAGAGTGATTTCTTAATCAAGAAATAAGTCAAAACTGACACAAAATATTCAAAGGTTGCAATGTATAAAAGTAGGTTGACCTTTATTTAGTAGGTTGACCTTTATTTATTATCTTTTTGAGATAAAGAGTGACCTGTAACTGGGGAAAAATAAAATAGTTGTCAAAGTATACTTGACACTGGAGGCCTTCTAATTTTTCTGTGTGTGATAGCAGCACTGCTTCCCTCAAGCCACACTTCACACCACCATGCTTCTTCCCATTGTACAAATCGAATTCAAAGAGATATCTGGTCTTGGAATCGCACCTGCACCACATCTTGAAGTACTGTATTCTGACTTATTCCTAAAAAGGTGAAAACGACTCCATATCAACAAATATGATAAGGCGTGAATACTGTTCTATGTATATTACAATACAGTGATGGTGGGTTGAAATATAACAATGGAATAGACACAGCGTAAAGTGAAGAAAAAAAAAGATGACCGAGTGAAAACCAAAAATGAACAACAAAGCACTAATACTGAGAACTAAAATGCTTATTTAGCCGATGCTTATGTTATTGTGCATGGTGAGTTGTGTTTCATGTGTAGGGCTTAAATTTGTGGCTTTGATGGCCTCTTTGGTACATCCACTTGTCGATTTTATTGTGGATTTATGTAAGTAAAGCTTTTCTGCTGTCCTGCTGTTACTTATCCGCTGTTTTTGCAATCAATCAACACGTTCACTACGGTTGCTAGTTTAGTGGTTTTTCCTGAGGGACGACTGCAATAATCCGCCACTGCATCGGTTTGACACGCGCCTCAGTCACGGTAGCAGGTGAGCAGCTCTGTACACCTCTAAGCAATTTGTACAAAAAAATGATAAAATGCGTAGGACAAATGTGTACATCCCATCACCCACATAACAACTCATTGTTGGTACACGTGTTGGGCCAAATCTTTACCAAACCCTATATGCAGTGGTACACATATGTACCACTTTGTATATCAGTAATGCACCTCATGGTACATATATGTACCAATACATAGCAAACGTGTGCTATTGTACCGATTACATATTTTCCAGAGAGTCTACGGTACAAGTAGGCTGTCAGCTGTTTTTTCTACCAGGTTGCTAATGCATTCCAGTTTGTAGTGATAGCCAACCTCACTATCATCATCATTTACCTTTGAGGGACACTGGGTCATATATGACCCATTGTGATTTTGACCTTTGTTCTGAGAATAAGGTCAATAAAATAGCTTGGTAAAGGTATAAAATGTATGTCAGACACGAAATCATATAAACTGAACTCAAAAAATTTTGAAAATCAATCATTTTATTTCACTAAAACAGCCCAACACCACACCATTCAGAGTAACCAAAAATCACCTGTTCTTTCTCCCCAAAAATATGACCAAGAGCTTCGAAAGTGGCCGAAAATTTTTTTCATTACAAAGAGAGAACCTTTTAGATTTCATGCAAAAAATAAACTGCTAAAAATTTTACTTAGTTGGATTTCAGTTGAAAAAATATTTATGGGTCACATATGACCCAGTGTTCCTCAAAGGGTTAATTTACAAATAAACACTACGTTACCATAAAAAAATGTGTTGCTTTCAGGTAGATTAGGTTTGCTATAAATGCTATTAATGCTAGTACATTTTACGTTTGCCAATTTCAACTGTCAATATTTTTGCAGATTAAACTGTCTAATATATCAAGCGTAATTCTGTCTGTGTGTCTATCTGTCTGTTTCAACTCCTCTGAAACTACTTGAGGTACAAGCATCAAACTTGGCACGATTGATCACTATCCCCTGGTGAGTGTCATTAGGAGGTTCGTGACGTCATAATCAAAAATTATTTTTTAAAATTTACATTACTTGACAAAGGACAACCGCTTTTTGCTCAAACAAAAACCAGTTTCCGACTTATCACATTACAAAAAATCTCATTTGTTTGGAGTCTAAAATGACGTCACAATCAACGCTTTATTGCACAATCTGTTTTTTGTCCTTACTCGAAATCTACTAATCGCACAAACGCGATTAAACCTTTTTTCAGAGGATAAGGTGTTATCCTCTCCTCCAACTTTCCTTCTACTTCAAACTCTCTGGCAGGAACTGTCTTCTCTATCCCCTGTTCTATCAGGCTACAATGGGTCCCTGGACACTCGTTTCTCTCGGGGAACGATGCGGTCGATGAGCTGGCCAGACGGGAAGCGCTACTTGCGCCCTCTGCAATCCCTTGTAGTCTCTCTCTCCTCTGATCTCTCGTATTGACTCTTCTTTTTTCTCGGACTGGAGGTGTACTGCCTCATCGAAATTCTTTGACACACAGGTTCCCTCGATTTCCACCGAGGAACTTGTGCTCCCTTGTCATGCTCGCTGTGTGTTTTCTCTCGTCTACGCTGCAACGGACACAGCCTACTGTTAAGCGCTTATCTTTTCAGAATTGGCAGAATCGAAAATTCTTCTAGCAGCGCCTGCGAACACTCGTCCCAGGACATCTCTCATCTCTTTCTGCATTGTTCAGCTACGGATTCTTTGCGCCGCTCACTCTTTGGCTACTCTTTGTCACTTTACAATCTCTGGTCCAGGCCTTGGGGAGTTGCCCGGCTTCTGGGGCTCCATGGTCTTGCGCCATGGCCCCATCACTCGGATGGAGTCGGGTGAACAACAACAACAACAAAAGTTTAGAAAATTTTAGATAATGATTGTTAAGGAGCAACCAATAAATTCGATATCAAAGGGTTACAAGCTTGACAATATGTAAGTCTATCGTGCTACACAACCTTCCGATTAAATATGCAGCCCAGAACAACACAATATAAATCTGCGATTACCAGTTTTCTAATTTTGCTTTTTTCATGCCACAAAATTTTTGCGTTCCCTAGCAGTCGCTTAAAGACACACATTTCTATCAAAAAAATGCTTGCCACCAGTGGTGCATTGAAGATTTTAGGGACCTGAGTCAAGAATTCTCGAGGAGCTCCCAGCTTCCCAAGTTCCGATTGAAAATCCCTTGGAGAAGTTCTGGTCAGTGGGCCTCAAAAGATGTTTTACCGGTAAAAGCACAGGTGAAGATGCTTTTTGGAGATCAAACTCCCGTTGTCCAAAGTGTTACTTTCCTCATCTCTATTAGTTGCGTTAACTATTTTTTTTTAAACATTAACTTCACGGCGATTAGATATTTCTACGTAAAACAATATTACACCGCGCTAGGGGCAAGCCTGAAAAGGGGGATCCCCTATTCCTCAGAAGGTGGCCTGAGGCAGCTGCCTTACTTGCCTCATCCAATATCCACCACTGCTTCCCATTAATCTGTTACATAATTTCATTTATTAATGTTAATTAAATTACCTTTAGGCTTTTCGATATTGTCGACCGAATTTGCAAAGCTATCATAGTTTGTAGTTTCTGAAAAATCGTGCTCCATTTTGTTTTCATAAGAGTAAACTGAACAACCGAACTGGGCTTTCGATTTCGAAACAGAGCAAGAGCTGGCCAAGGACTTAGTAAAATTCATGGACTGCTCAAATTCTTCATTACCAATATTTTCACATCCATCCAACATAAATAACGTGTCCATTTTAACATCAATTTTTGTTGCTGAAAATTTCTCATTTAAGAAAGAATCACTGAGATCACATGTAGCAAAACATATATTATTAGAAGCTAGATAAGCAAGTATGTGGCTTAAACAAGACAAGCAATTACTTTACTTCGGTTTGAGTAGCCCAACCATCAACAAGCCTTTGGTAGAAGGATAAAAGGGCTTAAACCTCTTAAAATTGTTTATACTCGACTACTGTATTTTCAAGCAAAATAGAAATATTTGTTTTATTTTTAGCGGACTAGCTAGAAGCTTGCGATTGTTTTGTATTGCTTTCTTCACAAACTAAAGATTTTTTTAACTTTTTCTTTTTATCAATCAAGACGGAATAAAATAAAATGAACTACAAGTTGCGAGCAAATTCAGTTAATCAACTTAAAATCAAAAATTTCGTAAAGAACCAAAAAAGCTGGATTAATATACCACAATTTTGGTCAAACTGTTGTTTTTAATAGCACAAGAATTTTTTAAAAAACTGGACATCCTCTAAATATTTTTTCTGGCTGCGCACTTGGCAGCCGTTTCATTTATTTTCAAGCTTAACATTTGCTGCAGCAGTCGCAAAAAACAATACAATAATTGATTTTGCTTCAGTAGTTGACAAGAATCAATGGTATGATAATTGGGTGGAGGAAAAATTTACGTAAAAGTGTGCAAAACGGATAGTTTATTTTAAGGGATGCGTGACCACAAAAAGATTGAAAACCGCAGTTTTAGGTATACAAAATTCTCAGTTTGGAAAACTCTTAAGCATCTCAAAAAACGATTTAGATCAACTCCCTTCATTAAAGTTAATATTAAAATTAGCCTTATTGAGATCTGGTTAAATTGAGTTCTCCTTACTTACCGCCTTCGTATTCTTTCACTTTGTTAATAAAGTGTGTTTCATCTCCATCAGAGTGGTACTCAGTAGCCCACCAGTTCGCTTGGTCTTGCAAGTTACTAGGTATTTTATTTCCGACTGAATAATCCAAGAAAAGTCGCGCGGCCAAAGCTGATTTTAGAGGTGTGCTATAAAGAACAACCAAAATGTGCTTTTATTTAAGCCCAAATCAATTTTATTAGTCACACAATGAGTTTTTAAAAATTTTTAGGTTTACTTTACCAAGTAAACAAAAATAGTTGTTTCACAAATTAAAGAAAATCAAGATAGAATATAGAAAGTTTACCTGAAATTATGCTTACAAAGAAAGCACTCAAATTCAAACATCTCTTTTGCTTTTTGAAGAAGGGCGCTAGCACTTTGTGAAGTTGATATACTAGAATTCAACGTGGTACGAATGGTCGATGACACCTTAAAATATTGTGGTAGATTGTCTACCACCAAAAATTCTCTGCGCAGTTTAAGTATGTAGCAAATTCAAGATGCGTATTTTTGTTTAAACTGTTTGACTTTGCTCTCGAAATCAATGAAATTGTACCAAACATGCCAAAGTTACACGGCAAAATAATGGAGATTGTGTTTTAACTCGATTGCATGTGATAAGTTCGATGACTTACAACAGGTCCTTTACTAAGCTGGACATGTTTGAAAAAGAATAAAGCTTGAGTGTTACCGCGATAACAAGCGTCCACACAAAACTACGGATACTGTCACAGGCGGTTGGAACGTAATCCCAACGACTATTATAAGGCCAACAGGTTGTCTGCCGGAAAATTTTTTGGGAGAAAGGATTAGGGGTGTCACACCAAAAATCATGCAAAGTACTAAATTGCTCTTAGAACGAATGCATTTTTCAGGATTTCTGGAAACTTTTAATTTTTACAACCTTTCATGTTTCTAAACTCGATTTTGCTGGTAAAATGTACATTGTGCAATCAGAGCCTAGAAAATGAGGCTTACCTGCCATATACCGCCAGCTGAATTACTCGACATAGCAACCGAATTATTTCCAAAGTCGGATTCAATCAAAGCTATTCGATTCATTATGGAAAAATCTTGTGGATTTACGGACAAAAATACGTCTAGTTTTGCTAAACTAGCTTCAACAACCTCTTCGCCCTTCGCTTCGGGTTCCGAAGATTTATCACAACGACTAAATATTTATTAATAATGAAATTTGCTTGTTTGCATCTTGTTGGCGTAAAGTCCTTACTATACCCACTGAGTCAGCATCATAGGCAGATGACACTTTGATCTACCCTAGGTCATATTCTAGCAGATGAGTCTTTAAAAAGTTCTTAAGTATAATCGGTGACTTCTCAAAACCTTGTATAATTTGGAAAGAGACTTTTCGAGACAAACTTTTGTGTGCCACGAACTGTAATGAAGTAGCTCGCGCCATTCATCTTTACGATTAATGTTATGCGCTTTGAACTGTTCGTATGGTACCACAATTTTCTAACCTATACAGAAAGCGCAAACATTTCACAAAACTGAGTTATGGTTTACAGACCTTTGAGTATCAAAAAAAGCCTCTTTTCTTTTGAAATAATTAAGGCAGTAATATATGCGGTGAAACAACAAAATCAAATTGCTCGCTACAAGCTGGCTAAGGGCGGTAAGAACTATGGGGACAGTGTAAAATGGGCCATCAACAAAGGAGGTTAAGTGGGGCCACTTACGAAATAAACATGTGTAAAATATAGGTAATTATCGACGGGAAATTTTAGAGAATGTAAAAGTAAAATTATTGAATAACTTCTTTCCTAAAGTACAAGAAAATCTATGCACAAAGTTTATCAATAATTGGCATATATTTCGTACCTGTAATCAATTTCATCACAGTTAACTTGATAAAGGCCAGTTAGCAATAAAAAACATCCTAGAATCATAGCTTTATTTGACGGCTCTGTAGATATCTTTTGCTTTTAAATTCATGATAATTGTTCCATATTATATGCTGCAAGTAATTGATTCGCAAGCGTTTTAACCAATTTAATGATTAAATCTCTATGATGTCATAGGCACACTTGAAAGACAATGAGTCTGCAATTGATTGCGAAAAACTTAAATGCCGATTAAAAGCTACCTCTGACTTTAAAGTAAAATAGAAAATTTACTCAAAAATGATTACCAGCATCATACGGTACCATCCAGCAATCCATCACATTATGTCAATATCCCACGACCGGTTTTGACCTTATTGGGTATTATCAAACAGGTGTAAAAGACACTCAATAATAAAAATGCTAAATAAGTACAAATTTGTCAGTTTACCCAGCTAATGACAAAATACATGAAATACAATTAAATAGACGAAATACAGTCATTTGCAAAAGTTTAAAATCAGTTATTTAGATTTAGGGCATTTGTAGATTTTTTCATGATGTTTGTACAATGCAGTTTTATATGACACAATATTCTATTGAAATTGCATCCGCCACCTGTTCATCACCAACTCATGGTTTGCTTTCACTAAAAACCTATTTAAGTTCATTGATTTCACAACGTGATTAGTTGTGTATAAGCTGCTATTTCAGATTTTGAAAATAGGAAAAAAATCGTCACTTTCCGAGACAAAAAGGTCTCAAATTATGGCTTTAAGCAAGGAATGCTACTCAGAACGAGAAATCAGTGCCAAGATTCTTTGCAGCAAGACTGCTGTACAAATTTCAATAATTATGGGAGTTACAAGCAATTGCAAATTTTGATAGTTATGGGAGTTACATAGTCTTGAATGGAAACGGGAGGCCAATCAAACATTCTCCGAGATGATCTGATGATGAAGCGAATTGCTATTTGCTCCCTAACAAGTTTGCAAGCTGGTTTATATGATTTAAGACCACAGTGAAATCTCAAGCGCCGTGAAACTGTAGTAACGTGAACATCTGTCTTTTTTCGAAGCAACGCAGCACGAATTTTCTCCAAAGGATTTGTTGGGGAGCATACAGCAATAAATTGCTTCATCATCAGATCACCTCGGGAGATGTTTTCATTGGTCTCCCGCTTCTGCGTTGCTTCGTGAGTCATTGCTTATTGATGCAGATTTTTCCAAGCGCCTACTTTGTTGGTGAGTCTTCCTTTCTTCTCATTGACTCTCTGTTGGCTTCTGCTTGCATGATGCCACTAACTACTGTTTATCGCCAGATGTGCACATCCATTGGGCACTTTTGATTGTATGTACCAATGCGATGCATTTGAAAAATTCATCAAGACTTTGCAACGCACCAGACAGTATGTTAAGGTTTTAGCTTGCGGTATTGCAAGATAAATGTGACCTCAAATCTAAATATTAGTCGTTATCTTTGCGAGGTTTTGTGTTAGGTTTGTCACCTTTAGTCGTAAAATTACCCTCGTTTGAAGTTGTAACTAATCTTTCCTGTTTTCGTCCAATTTACAACTGATCGCCTTTATCTTTATTTTCCGCCAGTTAACACTTTTGTGAAAATACAATTAGTTATGAACGTTAGAAGAAAATAAATAAGGAATCTACGTTTAAAGCTCTTTTGGTGGAATAAAGCGAGAGTTGGTGGCACAAAACGAAATTGTCCTGCGACGCCCTTAGAAAGTGATATCGACGTACTGAGTGAAAACCACCCATACAAACTATATTGTCGAATGTGCAGAAGTTTATCATGTTGAGGAAGATTACAACCATAACCGCTCTCCCCTGGAATATCGTCTAATAGTGTGTACCGGTAGTCGTTTTAAGAACGGGACTGTGGAGCGACTAATGTACGTTTTTTCTAACTAGACTATGACTTGTTTTTAACTCATTAGTGCCTAACGTTATTCATAGGGGCCTGGTGACCCAGCACGGTGTGCCTAGGATCAATTTTGTATGTAACCGAGAAACATCGCCGGTTTCGACCTCTCCGTCATATGCGAGATATGCTGTCTTACGTTTTTTCCTTTTAAACAATATTTGATATCAGCGTTTTGCTTTGAACTAATTATGCTACTATTTCATTAGCATGTTGTTTTCTTTTGTGAAGCTTTGGTATAATTTTTGCATGATTTCATCAGTGTTTTCTTTATTTTTTTGACATTTTGGCTTGTGCCCAAATATTTTTGCTATGACATAAGCAGGAAATTGAAACACATGTAGCTATGAGCGACAACTAATGAGTATAGCGATTTCATATTTTAGTACAAAAGCTCACTCAATCAGTTGACTCCAAATGTTACGTGAACTGACAAACAACATCATAGAAAGGAGAAAATCCTAAATTATGGGCAAGCGAATAAGGCCAGTGTACAATTCATTCATATCTGACATAGAATTGAACGCCTAATTGACATTCGTGTGTTTATGTGGCCGTATTGTTATGAGTCATTTTGGTGAGTTCGCAGTTCTAATGAAAAACAACTTTACACTACGGAAGGGGGGCTGATATCACTTTTAGTTTATTTATTATGACCAAGATCGAATTGTGCCTGAAAAACATGTTATGGATACTGCTTTCTCCTATGACTACTACCGGTTCGTACTCAGAAAACAAATTATTCATACCACTTTCTCCAATTCGAAGAAATCACCCCAAGATCGTTATAAATAACGGCCCCAAGTTCTACTGTGGCAGATTAAAGAAAGCATTGGTTACAAAGCCATGCTGCGGTATCCATCAGCTTTAATAAAGCATTAAGTACTGAATGCTGGTCTGTACGAATTAGTAGAAATAGGAATAGTAATATGATTCTTTTTATTTGTAGAAGTAAGATAACCCGAATTTAACATCATAATCACTATCTCGCGCTTAACGCTTCCCTCTAATTGTTCTTATGGCCCACGAAACGTGTATTATATTTTAAATCTTGGATGAATAAATGAATTGCTTGATCATTGTTGGGCCATCGAGTACCGGGAGACGAGAAAGTGAAGTTGAAATTCGTATCCGAACTTATTCAGATAGCATCACTTCGGTTCATAGAGGCGCTGAAAGGATCGAAGATTACACCAAACGTGAAGTTACTAGTTGTACATGTTGTATTCTCATTTGCTTTGCAGAATTATGCCATCATCAGCTTTGACAAAATAGTGGCTAAGCATATTTTGAAAATGAGTATTTCGCCGTGTACATTATGAAGAAATATCAAAAAGAAGTGTTGCGTTTGTCTCATCTATTCATTAGTCGGGTTGAGGGGCACAATATAGAATAATTATATTTTAGCCTATTAACAAATCCAATTAAGGCCAGACTGGAGAATGCGAAAATCTGTTGCATACCAGGCATAAATACAATTGTAGAATCAAGAAGTCAAATAATCATTGCTACGAACGAACAAGTTACCTTTTAATGCTGGGAACGAAAAAGTTACCTCTTAATGACAACTAGGTATAGAGCTTCGCTATTTCAACCCAATGAAGCAAGGGAGAGATCATCACAGTGATCAAAATTTATTTGCATTGTGATGCAAGGCAATAAAAAATTAAAAGTGACATCATCTATTGCATTCTGCTATTCAACACTTCTTAAGAAAGTATTCAAAATAATATTTTACTTAGTGAAGTTTGCATAAAAAGTGTCACTGCTCAAATTTTGACAGAAAAAAATGGTAACCTCAGTTTTGCTTGGCGCTCGGCATTTAGAGGGAGGGTGTCGAGAACAAGCTGGTAAACTCGCTTGTTGTGTCCTTTGGCTAGCCACTTAACGGGACGCCCCACCTTTATGTCGAAGATGGGTGGCCTAATTTTTCCCTCCTTAAAAGAGAGAGGGTTGGTGGCAGGAAGAGCACCTGGTCGTAAAAACAAAATGCCAGAATTGCAGATTACTGCAAACCTAAATCGGGAATTAAGCCGCCGGCGATCCCAAATAGAAATGGGAACAAAGTCAGAAAAGAGAAGATCTTATGTTGCATGCCTCTCAGCTATAAAAGGAGGCTGGCTAACCTTATCTCAAATTAGTGTGCAGCTTTTCTAAAAAAGTGCTGGTAGTATCTGCTCAACTATTAAATAATGACCTCATTGCGTGTGTTGTGCAGGAGGCAGTTAGTTATAAAGCTTAAAGTTTATGAAGCAAATGTTTTGAAATGGTTGCAAAAACGATCCAATTAAACATATACAAGTTCAATGTTTTGCTAAAGCCAAAATATTTGGTTGCTTTTGCTGCTGTTACCCGACCCCATCCGAGTGATGGGGGCATGGCGGAAGACCATGGAGCCCCAGAAGCCGGGCAATTCCCCAAGGCCTGGATCAGAGATCGTAAAATGACAGAGAGTCGCCAAAGTGCGAGGGGCGCAAAGAATCCGTAGCTGAACAGTGCGGAATGAGATGAGAGGTGTCCTGGGACGAGTGTCCACAGGCGCTGCAGGAAGAATTTTCGATTCTGCCAATTCTGAAAAGATAAGCGCTTAACAGTAGGCTGTGTCCGTTGCAGCGTAGATGAGCGACGAGGGAGCACAAGTTCCTCGGTGGAAATCGAGGGAACCTGTGTGTCAAAGAATTTAGATGAGACAGTACACCTCCAGTCCGAGAAAAAAGAAGAGTCGATACGAGAGATCAGAGGAGAGAGAGACTACAAGGGATTGCAGAGGGCGCAAGTAGCGCTTCCCGTCTGGCCAGCTCATTGGCCGCGTCGCTCCCCGGGAGAAACGAGTGTCCAGGGACCCATTGTAGCCTGATAAAACAGGGGATAGAGAAGACAGTTCCTGCCAGAGAGTTTGAAGTAGAAGGAAAGATGGAAAAGAGGATAGGATGGCGAGGACAAAGCAAGAGTCAGATAGGAAGAGAAGAGAAGTGGCAGACCTGTTGATGCTTCAGAGACCAGCAAAGAGCTTGCAAAATGTCGCAGGTTTCAGCAGAAAAACTTGAGCATACTGGGCCTGCTGAAAAGGAAAGAGTGGCCTCAGTGTCACAGAGAGAGCAGTTGGCAAGTACATCAGAGCCGCCCTTGCCAAAAGAAAAAGGAACAGAGCCGTCAGTTCAAAGCACCAGAGCGTGAAGGGGGAGAGAGTCAAGGTGAACAAGAGCCTCACCTTGGCGAGAGAGAGAGAAAGAGAGATCATAACGAGAGCATGGAGGGTGGACTCCTCGGTGAAAGAAGGGAGGTTCCCAGGAGGAAAGGGAGGGCAAGCAAAAAGAGCCTTAATAGGGAAAGAAGAAGAAAGCAGGAGCGGGTGGGCGCAAAAGCTCTCCTGGACGATCTGCAGAGTCTTGGTTTCACTCTAAGTCTGGCCAAACCTAAATAGGAAAAGGAGGTTGGATGACGAAGTGCCCGCTCATACGATGTAAGAGTGAAGTGAGTCAGGGTGACTCGAAGGGGAGGTAAAGAAGCCTTTGAGAGGAGAAGAGGGATAGGGGAGGACCAGAGGGAGCCCGTGATGGCGCGACCAGCAGTTCGTTGGAGGCGTTCCAATTTGGTGATATTGGTAACGCTTAAGAAATGAAACCACCCGCGTGAAGCATATGTGAGAAGGGGCCAAGAAAAGATTTATACAGAACAGAGAGGAACTCCTTAGAAGGGCTCCATAAAGAAGCAGAGATACAGCGTAAGGCCTTGAGACAAGAAAAGAACTTTGCCTTCAGCGAAGATACATGTTTAGAAAAGAAAAGAGTGCGACCGAAGGTGACCCCAAGAAAAGTTGGAGTGGGTTGAAACGGAGGAGGGAGTTGAGTGAAAGGAGGTTGGGCTGGAGATTAGCTTGGTGGGGATCCACTGAGAAGAAAGTGGCCTCACGTTTGCTCGGATTGAGAGGAAGACACCAGTACTCATACCTGCGCTCCAATCGAATTAGAGCTCCTTGTGTGGCCTCCACCGCTGTGAGGACAGAGTGGGAGGAGGACCAAATGGCCAGATCGTCAGTGTAAAGAAAGCAGCTGAAAAAGAAGCAGAGAAGCAGGAAGATTATTGATGAAAAGTGAGAAAAGTACATGGCCAAGAATGGATCCTTGCGGCACACCTCAACGGACTCGAAAGGAACAACTTTTGTGATTTTGAAAAATCACGCAAGCGCGCCTATCGGAAAGGAAAGATTGAGTCCAACGGGCAAAGCAACGAGAGAGGCCAGCCGATATGAGTTTATGGAAAAGGGCGGGATGCCAGACAGAGTCAAAAACTTTTGAGAAATCAATAGAAGAGAGGATTGTCCGAGAGCCCGGCCTAGGTGTGTTAGGGTTCCTCGCTGGTGAAAATAACATAAAATACCAAATTTTTCCAATTTTTTATTCTCCATCATTTTGACCTATTTTGACTACACTGAATTCAATTTTGCTATTAGATTTGACAAAAAACAACCTTTTAGCAAAGATTTGACAAAGAAAAACAAGCTTTTCTTCATAGAGTTAAAATACAGTACCAGCACTTTGCCTTAATTTTTCTCGTAATTGTGTTTTTCGCTATGTTTTACAATTCAAATCATCAAAACTGCCACATTTCTGGTGCTATCATGTTGAAATTTTGTATACAGAATGTGCAACATATATGCTTCATTCTTTAGTCATGATTTTGCTCTACCACAATTAGTTTTGGTGGTATACTGGATAAGCATGTTAATTAGGCGTAATATTCATAAATCATTAAATTGATATGCCTCTCGAAATGCCACTGGTGATTTTTTTCAAAAATGCTGTCTACAGTTTGTCATATATGTTATTATGATGTACAGTTTGTCATATATGTTATTACGATGTGAATCGCAGAATTTGAATGCGTTTTATTGACAATTACAAGAGAAGTATGAATTTTTGCTAGCATACTCAATTTCTTCTCAATCCGCCATTTTGGATGCTAATTTGCATAATTTATGAAAATGACGCAAATGCTGCAAACAACTTCCTATCACCCAACTATGTGGACATACAATCGATCTTTGAACATGTTTCAAAATTTTCACCACCCAGACCACCAGGGAGGAACCTTAAACCTATCCGAGATGGACTGGGAAGATAAAGAATTTGATCTAGTGTAGACCGTTCAGAGTAAAAAACGGCCTGGCGGGGAAAGAGAATGGAGTTAGACTCCAGAAAGAAGAGTAGTCGGGATATTATGATGCGTTCAAAACGCTTTGACACGCATGATGTGAGAGAAATAGGCCGGAAGGAAGCAGGAGAGTCGAGAGGCTTTGCCATATGGTGGATGGGATTAATAGAAGATGTCTTCCAGATGGAAGGAAAGAAATACAAAGTCCAGGAAAGATTGAAAATGTGAAGAAGAAAATCCATGCCAGAGCAAGAAAAGTGCTTTAGCATGCGATAGTCAGCTTTTTCTGCGCCAGTGTCATTGAACGAAGAAAGATTGAAGGCAGCCGCAAGAAATTCAGTGAGAAAGAAGGAAGAGCAGAAGGACGAGTGAGACTCCTCAGGGCACATGGCTGGGTGGAGCTCTGAAAGGTAGCCTCTGGCTTTGCTATGCAGGGTCTTTGGCTGAGAGACAAAAAAGTGGAATCTCGGGTAATCGACAAAGATCGAAGCGGACTTCCTGAGAGAGGAACAGTTAGGGAAGTTAGGAGAGGAGGAAGATGAGGAAGAAAAGCCAGTGGCAGAGCGAAGTAGAGAGTATACAGATTTAGGGTTAAATTTGGGCAAAAGAGAAGAGCAAGTTGCCTGCTATGCCTCAGCCTTGGCGAGACAGACGAAGCACGCCGTGAGACGAAGATGTAAGCATGGCGATCTTCATCATTTCTGTGAGTGACAACGTAAGTCTTGCGTCTTTTACTAACCGCTCCTTCCACCTCAGCAGACCACCAGGCTTTAGGATGGCGTTTGATGCGTCCGAAAAGAATGGAATATTTGGTCGCATTCAGTGCGAGTAAAGTGAAAAAAGTAGCAACAGAGGAAAGAGAAAGAGACGAGTATTCTTCTGCAGAAGGACAGTGAGATCAAAGTAAAAAGCAAAGTCATCCTAGCGAGCTTTCTGAAAACTGAAATTGAGGGGATGCTCGTTGGGGCGAAAGACTGGAGAGAGAGGGACAAATAGAAGAAGTGGTAGGTGATCAGAATCCAAGTCCTGAAGCATGACCACGAGCAGAAAAGGGTAGGAGAGGAAGGAGCAAAGAAAATATCAGGGTAAGAGTTACTGCCAGAGGAGCGATGGAGAAGGGTAGGTATGCCAGGGTCATTAAGGGGAGGAGGTCAGAAGAGATGACCCAATTGAATACTTTCTCCTAACGGGGGTCGGAAGTAACTTTTGAGTCCCAGAGGGGGTAATGACAATTAAAGTCCCCCAGAATGAAGAGATTTCTGGAGGAGGAAAGAGTGGAGGGAGAAAAGGAGTCGGTTCTGCTATCCGTCGGAGAGAAGCGAATGGACATTAAGAAAAGAGAGCGAGGAGGAGTTGTTTAAAGAGATGTTAACCCCTACATAATCAGAGTAAAGATCGAGCGAAAAGAGGAGATAGAAAGTTTATAAAAAGATAAGCCCTGTCTGACGAAAATGATGACACCGCCGCTAGCATGCGTGGCGTCACGAGAGAGAATACCAGACCGGGAGTGGGTGCAATCAGATCGCAGAGTAGAGAATAAAGGGATCCGGAAAGAGGAGGATGAGTTAAGATTAGATTCCTGGATACAGATAAGCTCAACAGGATGGGAGGAAAAAAAAGTGTAGCAGTTTAGTGCTCCCGACTCGGTGACCGCCAGCATTCCATTGAAGAACCCTGAGGGAGTCAGGAGGAGGAGGAAGCAGGAGGCGTAGAAGGACAGCCAGAAGCAAGAGGCGATGATGAGGAAGCAGAGGGAGAAGAAACAGAGTGGAATGAAGGGGGATAACAGGTTTGAAGGAGAGGGTGGGGCGGGGGTGCTGCATTAGCAGAGGGGGGGGGGCAGATTGAACAGTGGAGAATATACAGGCCGGAGGAGTCCGGGGAGGAAGTCCCAGTGTTGGAATGAGTTGTAACGATGGAAGTCACAGTGTTAAAGGCAGGGACGCAGCAGGGGGACAGATCCTGGAATGATTGTTGCTAAGAGCCCTGAATTTCGAGAGGGATAGTCGTGAGCACTCTAACTAGACCCATTTGGAGCAAGTACAGCATTGAACTGACTTACCCCGCCAGGCCACATTTCCAGCGCACACTGAGTAATGATAGATGGGTTCAGGGTTGGGATCAACGTTACCGCTTATTAAAAGAAGAAAAGCTGTGTGCTTGACTTCTGTTGTCGTTCAGGGGGAAGCACGGTAAAAAAATGGTTCCAGGGGAGCGCCTGGGGTAACTGTGACCCTCGGGAAAGCCAACAGCCATTTCGATCCAACCCAAACGGGGTCGGCGACCGCACTATTACGTTGAGGCGGCTGTTGATTGATGCGGAAAAAAAATATTTTGATCGCTTTCCTTGTCGGTTTTGCCTAAGCGCAGCAATAGGTTAGGTAAAAAAAATAAAAGATTTTTGTCCCTCCATTTTAGTTGATGATTTCTTTTCTTCGAGATCTCAACGCTATTTTGGTGACCATTTTTAAAAAAACTTGATTTTTTTACATTAATTCGGTTTTGCCATCTTCAAAAAAGTCTTTCTTGATCAAATTCAAAAAAGTCGAGTGTGGGGCATAGTTCTTTCCGCCTCCAATTACGCGTTTGTTGCACACCAAGTACGGTAGTTCAAACAGGCATTGCCATGACGTTTGAAGAACCGTAAGATGTACCTATCACGCTGAACTGTTGAGATATAAATTTACAGACCTACGTGACGATCTAGCAATATCAAACAATCAAGAGTGTACGAGTACGTAATATGATAAATAGTTAAGGTGTGCTAGAAAAATGACTTCAGTGAGTGTCATGCTTGTTCTAAAGCCATTGTTTAAATGCGATCTCGCTGCTTCCAAGAGTGAAAGATTTCCAGACCATTCAAAAATCTATTAAAATATTTAAGCAAAGCTCTAAAATTTTTCTGGCTGGGTTATGAAGAGATGACGTAATTAACAATGAGCTTGGTGGTGGTTTAAGAAGCTTGGGGGCCGAATTAATCTGCCGTTATTCCAAATTAGAGTGTAGACCTTTTCATTTAGAGACAAAAGATTTTAACTCCAAAATTCCGTACACAACGGGAAAGGGGTCCCTATCCCCCAAAAAGAGGGAAAGAAGGCCGAGGCACCTGCTTTACTTTAAAATGCACCAATAAATAAGCTTAAAATGCTTTAAAACTGTAAATTTGTTTGAGGCAGAGGCGGAAAACCTAAAATACTTCCAAACTGTCTCTCTTACACAATCCAATGTAATAAACTATGACGTCATTTTGCTCAATGTTAAGTAATGTATTTTTTTGTGTTTAAACATTTTGCAACTTTCGATAAAGTTGGCCTTGCCCTTGTCAAAAAATATTGTTAGTGATCATTGTAGTTGAGCTTTGAAATAAGGTAACGTTCGCGCTGTCAAAATGGGAGTTCTTTAACTCGCGCTGCTTGCACACCATGTCAGGTAGCAAATTCTCGTCTCAAATTTTACTCTTTAATGTATGGTTGCTGTTCCTCGCTTCGATACGTGATATGCGTGGTGAGCTTTTTCTGAACATCACGTGTTCAATTAAAATGTACACTTTTCTGAAATAAGAGGTATTGTGTCCGTGAAATTTTGTGCCCCGCGGAAGGGTCTCGATTGTAGCCTGAATCTTGAAATGTATCGGTTTTGGACCTTTAATTTCCTAGTCAAGCCATCCAAAGACTTTAAAAAATGGTATTATTCGTTTCTTGCTTGGCGCTAAGCACTAAAGAATAGTGCGGAGAACAAGCACATTACTGTAGGTCGCTTTTGTGTCCTTGCGAAAGTTACTAAATGGAATTCCTCTTAGTTTTATGTGGTGGGCAGGTGTTGTGGTAGAGAAATCCACCAATTGTGACGAGTATGACTAAAGACGAGCAAACAAAGCACGAGCAAGTTCATTCGCACAAATAAATTGGCAAGTGCAATAAGCTGCAGTGCATGGGCGCTTGTAAGTCTGATCTGTGTTTGAAAGGAATCTTCCAGACCTAAAGAACAATACTATGGCTTTGTCAAAAAAAAAATAGGCATAGTAAAGAGGGACAAAGCAAATCCTTCCTTTCGATAGAGCATATAACAAATCCCGCTGATCCGACAAGTGGAAGAAGACTGTTTGTCGCAGTATCACGGGACTTAACTTTTGGAGCTTATACGATTCTCTTTGATCTAAGAGCCCTGAAGACATCCAAACTGGCCTGTCGGTAATTGCCTTTCCTTTCGGTGTTTAGTTTTAGAGAATAACTTGTAAAATAAAAACCAATTTTTAAAATTTCTAACTGTTTCATTCCTACTTTAATGTCCACAAAAGTTGAGCAATATAATAAACGTTTGTCTGATTTCTACATTATACGTAGGTGCTCTGCCGGCTGAGTGTTCTACACGACAGCATCATGCTGCGCGATATGTTTACGTCTCTCGTTAATTGCAGACTTCGAGCACTCTGCAATATGGTATGCAGAGGTTGCTACGTGTCATAAACAAAACAACTTTTCCAGAATAAAATTTTCAGATTAGCCAAACATTCCACAACACATAGTACTCTGCCGATAATACCACAAGAAGCTCTTTACAAATTGCACTTCTTTATCCAATTTTTAAACTCCCATTCCCCAAATTGACGCATCAACACGTTTATGTAAACCCCTCTCCTTCATGTAGCCGGTCATATAAAAAGTTGCTTTGATTATTATGATTTGCCACAAACATTTGTTCAATCAAACGACTGATAACTTTAATCGTTTTAAATATTATAGCAAGTTTTTCACATCATGATATCTCTTACCCTGGTTTTATTTCTCCCTTCCCCCATTCTGGAGGCTTTATTTGATATATGTACGGCTCCCAAAAGCAAAAACGCAGCCGCTCGAATGCTGAATATACTTCTTGTTTACTCGCTACACAAAACTCTTTGTATTGAGTTACCACAAAATACTACACAAAATTTACATCTCGAAATGATGACCTTGAAGTTTGAATGTCTGTCGATTTCTAGCTTCTTGAATAACACATGTGCTCTGAAATAAATGATTCTCAACGGTAGCGTTTTCAAAACATCTATGCTTAGTACCACAAACAGCTTAATACGTCGACGGGTACCAACTTCCAAATAGTGGTATTTGGACCCTTGCACACAATCAAGAAAATGGCATGTGCATATTTACGCATTAGCGAAGTCAGAAGCGAATTTTTAAGTGGGAAGAGGAAGCAAAAATACGCTTTTTGGTCTTTATAGTTCTCAAATTTTGTTTGATTTCATAATTTTTTTAAGATAGGTTTCTATACTCCACAATTTGTTTGATCACTTTTTTGAAGACCAAGACATTTGGTAGCTGTTATATCTAAAAATACATTCAATTCTTGATTGGGCTCAAGAAATCGAATGATATAAACCTGGAGGTTTCCTAGCTGCGCTGTGCTTATTTACGTTTTTTCAAATAAATGTCTATAAACAAATATGCAATTGAGAGAATCTATTCGAAAATTCTAAACTTTAACAACTATAATCGAAAGGTACTAACCCAAGAAAAAAAGACAGATGCTGCTTTGCTAATGATCTCTATGTTTTCTTTCTTAAAGCCGGTTATTAAATCATGGGCATACTCGGCATCATTTATTTCAATAGATTCCAAATCTCTCTCGAAAATCCGACGTTTTAAAGCGTCTTTTCCCGATTTACCAATCAACTTTTTCAAGCCATCCCAAGACTAAAATTTTGAAACAATTGGTTAACGTTTATATAACTTAAACTTTACTATTCATAAAGTGCTTTATCAAAAAAGAAAATGGTAATTGTCAGTAGGTCATTTTTAAGGCAAGCTCCAACATCCATTCACGGTCAAATCAGTTATCGGGAATATTTTAATGTTAAAAAACGAGTAGAGCTGTAAAGTTTGAAAAACCACAAAATACCCTATTTGTTTAAATGTAGTATGGTTAGATAAACAACATCATGAAACAAAATAACATTTCGTCTCTGTTTTTTTAAATAAAAGGACATCTTTTTACAGCAATGTCAGACGCGCTGAGTTCAAATCTGAAATTTTACACGCAGTAACTTTAGGATATCATCAACACCTTTACAGAATATCTAAAAGATCAATTGCAAATTATGTGAGTATTGACAAATTCGAAACAACGTCTCAAAAAAGGCAATATCATAGTAAAATTTATCTATTTCAGTCTATAATTGATGTGACTTTCATCCTCCTCCATGACTAAACGAAGCCTTTTCTTCTTCGCACAAATGCTTTTGCGTATTTCTTCTATCGATATCTCCTTCCATGATATTATTATCCTGTTTATTAACGCCTGCTCGGTCAATTTGCCTTGCACTCGCGATGGTGTCGGCTTCGTAGTCGATAGACCTAGGGTTTATTCTCTTTATCGAGTCACACCAAAAGACTTTAAGAAATGGTATCGACATCTTCCCTGCTAGGCGCTTGGCATTTACAGGAGGTTGTGGAGAACAAGCCAGCAAGTTCGCTTGTTGTGTCCTTGGGCAAAGCACTAAACGGGACGTTCCCACCTTTATGTAGAAAACAGGTGGCCCAGACATCTTGAAAATGGCAACTCCCCAGCGATTGCGACGTTCGGTCCAAAAAATAGCGATACAATTTACTTTCTCGTGAATGGAGGATAAACACGAACAATACACCGCTCGGTAAACTTTCTTCTTTAAAAGAGTCCCATATGGCACAAACCATCGGGCTGCAGTCCGAACTTTGCGAAGGCCATTTATCCCTCTTGATGAATTCTGGTGTAGCCTTCTCTAGATGAGCCTGGGTTACTTTATTTGGGTGGAAAGGAGCCCCATCTTACTGAAAAACGTAATCCAAACACAATTATGATGTCACAAAGTACTTATTTAAGAATTACTTGCATAATTTTACTCTGATATTGCATTGTTTGTGACCTTGTTTTGAATTTAACAATACTCACATAATTTGCTACTGATCTTTTAGATACAATGTAAAAGTGTTGATAATTCATTAAGGTTACTGTGTGTGTAAAATTTTAAAGAATTCGGCTTTATTATCGACGACAACATTCTTAACTGGAAGCGATTCACTTTTTCTGGTACACCCAATATTACTGGTATACCGTAAAATGAACTTTACTTTGGCTGTTTTGTGTTACTGTAACAATTTTTCGTTTGCACTTGAATAAATACAAGCAAAATTATGACAGGCTTAGCTGTATCAATTTCGAGTTTCATCACGTCTAAATCCAGAAACAATAGTTTACTCAAAAATTTAATACGCGTTGATTTAGTTTATGTCAACATTTAAATAAGTCTACTTTGCAGGAGATTACGTGCTGATCATATGCATAAAACATGCCCTCAAACTTTGCTGACATACTGCTATTGTCAACAAATAAGCTACTTCATATGGTTTCTGTAATTTAATTGATGTAAAAAAACGTTCTATTGTAAATAAATAAACAAATTTGCTAGCGGCGCAATAAAATAATACCCAAAGCCAGAGGATCCGTTCTTGGGCGTCGCGACGCCCTGGTGCGTTGTTCGGAAAATGTAAGGGCGTCGCAAGTTTGCATCCTTTGTGACATCCTTAATGACTGTCGCAAGTTTGCATAAAAAAGATTGCGTTGATAGCTTTTTGTCTTTATTATTGAGTTGATGACCTCTGTATTTAGTGGGTCAACTCATTTTGAGGGCTTTCTTGTCCCTATTTTTGACTTTTTAGCGTTTTTGTTTCGAGGTCAGCTTATGGAGTGCGTCGTTTGATTTTATAGATGGAATTACTGCGTCGGGAGTTCGTACAAGTTGGGAACTTTTGCCTAAAGCAATTTTTTATTGAGCTAAACACTAAAAAAATTGACCCTATAAAAAAGAAATGGAAAACCAGAAAAATTACGAAGCTTGTTTAAATTGTATTGGAACTTAAATTGTAATGCAATCACACATAAGTTTCTACGTTTTTTGGTAAGAAGTTTGTTTCTGTTTTTGAACAAAAGAAGCAAAATTGCCATGTGCTTGTGCAACAAATGTGATGATAGTGGATAATTTGTGTACGTAATAAATTCATTCTTGCTTCCTAAATGCATTACGTTGATGGCAAAAACGTTGTGCGTAACGTTAGAAGCCCACCTCTTTTTCTAATCGGTTGCAATTCCAAATCTAGCTTTACTCAACTTTGCAAGAAAACTGAAAAATATAAAAGCAAATAAACAGCACCAAACGTTTGCAATCTGAAGGGATAACTGTAAATTGACCAAACAAAAAATTGACCAATGCAAAAAATGTCTACCTTTGTTAGTATTGATTTAACGACCGTCAAATTAAGTTTTCACAATTTTTTGTTACATTTTTTAAGTATCAACAACAAATTGACTTTATAAACTATAAATTACCCCAGAAAAAACTAAACTAGTAAGATCAAAACTGAAAATAAGTGAAAAAGTAATGACAATGAAAAAATGCTGCTATTAATCTTGAAATCGGCTGCCGAAAATACATTAAGTCAAAAAGTCCATGAAAAGAATTGGTTGATACGTCGTGTAATTCGAACATGATGAGCAATCTACTATGGAGGCATGAGTACAATAAAAATATTAACTGTTAAGTGTTTATCCGCTTAATTATCCAGTAATAATACCATGCACTATCAAGAGATTTTGATCCTCTATTTCTATAGAACAGATCGAATCAACCCACAAAAATCTAGAATTTTTTATGCACCTTTGTGCCCCCTTCCATTTTAAACACTTCATTAGATTTGCAAATGATGTTTCTTACCTTTAGTTCTTTCTTATTTTCTCCCAGTAATACATAAGTTGCTTCCATAACATTTTGAATTGCTGGAGGAGGTTTTGAATAACTTCTTATTTCAGAAATAGTTGGTTGCTTCAATGACATAACAACTGATTTCATTCTTTCAACTTGCTCGAACAACAACAATAAGTCGTTAGCTTTATCTATATACTCTTTCAATTCTTTGTCTTTGGCAAGGTTGTATTCTTTTAATTTGTTTTCCATTGCATAATCTTTCCTAGCAAGAGCACTTTGAAGCATTTTTCCACTTCTCATACCAACTGATCTTTGCAACCCCAGCAATACAATATAACGTTCAATATCAATCTCTATTCTGTGAATATCTCGTTTGCTAAGCTTTCCAAATTCTTTTTCGAGGTCACATATAAGACCTTCAACACTGAAACTACACAAAAAATATAAACTTTTATAAAACTACCTTATATATGAAATCATAGCAAACTCGTGTTTTAGCTCTATTTCACGGAGAGTCATTCTTCCTTATTTTATTTTTTGGATGGATTTGTTTTGCTCTGCTTTTTTAGAGCAAAATTGATTTTCAACAAAAAGCAGATGAGATGTTATTACAACAAGACTTTTCGTTGACTCTTTTTCTAACAAATTTTTTAAAAATTTATGCGAGACAACTTAAGGAGACTTTAGGTGTGCAACAAGTTTATCTTAAAGATACAACTACATATAAATTATCTTACTTGTTGAGATCCATTTTGGACATCGCAGCTCGCAATGCATTTCGAATTTGTTTCATCACTTTCTTGCTGACGTCATACTCTATTTCTTCGTCTTCGCTTTCTGTCTCAGAAGCTTCTTTCAAACATTTTTCATTTTCATCGTTATCGACTACTGAATGTTCTGAAGAATGTTTTTGTAGATTATCATTTAGTTGGCTGAATTCTTTTGCACCAGTGCAAATATCTATATTGCTGCTGTCAATATCTACATTTACTATATCATCTTTATGTTCGTCGTCAACTTCATTTACTTTTTGCTTGTTTTCTTGAGATATAGCTTTATTTTCTACATTCTGTGAATCGTCTTTTTCACTTTCTGTTGTTGCGTTTTCCGAAGAGTCTTCATAATCATTTTTTTCAACTTCTTTCATAGAGTTTAAAATCTCTTTATTATCGGTTTCTTCTAAAGGTGGGTAGTATTTTTCTTTGGTTAATTTTACAGCTTTTATATCTTCTTTATTTTCCATCAACTCACGTACATCTTCTTCAGTCAGTAATTCATTATCGTCTTGATCATTGTTTGATTCTTCTGATTCTTTGTCCTTGGCGGTTTCCATTTCAAGAGTATATAATTCCATATCCACATTTTGGCTATTCTGATCATCTTTCTTTTCTCCTTCGGATTCTTTAAAATTGTTTTCGCCTGAATCAATGCAATCATTCTTTTTTATTTCGTGCTGTTCGTTTGTATTAAATTCTGTAACCATATGGTTTAATTCATCCGTTTCCCTATTTCCGCAAGTTTCATATTTTTTCTCATTTGCATTGCTTTCTACAGTGCCACTAAATTTGTCTTCATTGTCTTGTACAAGCGACATTACTGTGTCGAATGTAGCACTGTCGTCCAAATTGAATTGGGCGCCTTCAAAAAAACTTCCATTTGATGATTTATCTGTTATCTGATCAGTTTTCAGATAAGTATTCTGCTGTGTAAAATCTATCGCACTAACACTAGCATTGCTGAATGCGTCTTGTTCCAGAGATATGATTTCAGATTTTGACACAACTTCATAAATTTTTTCCGGTTCTGTAATGCTTTCTTCAGTTGTTGAAGAATTTTTTTTAGCAAGAACAAAAAAACCATCATCCTTTGGTTGGGGAACAACGGTAGGAGGAGTAGGAATTTTTTCTTTGGTAGGAGCGGTTGGACTGACACAATTTCTAGACAAAGATTTTACCTCGCTCAATAAATGTGTTGTTTTGGTTTCTTCATAAATTTCTGATTTTTCTTTCTATTAAGGAACATCAAAATCAGAAATCATTAATTACATGAATGAAAAACTTAACTAAATAAATTCATTCAAGGGGCCGACGATGCACTCAGAGCAAATTGCAAACAGTGCCACTCTTTCGATCTATCAAGTTTTATCAAAGAAGAAAGAATCAAGGCTGTGAGGTCATGTCGGTCACCAACTGCACTGATGCGACCTGAGAGGTAGAAACAGTGTCATTCTCTTCAGTTTGTTCAAGGTGAACTGTATAGCATTTCTAAAAAGATGTCTTTGGGATTTTTAGAACAATGGATTTCAATAACATTTACTTTTAAACCGGCTTATGCAGTAAAAGCCATTTTGACATAATGTGACGACTATTTTTTTTACAGACTCACACGCAAGGTTACTCTAAATATGTTTACCTGCAAGGGTAAGCTATCATCTGATTCAGAGAGGACATGAACATTTTCGCCCTTAAAATATGAGAGAATATTAACTTATTTAAAATAGAATCACAAACTAATGCTCATTTTTGTAATAGTCTGAATTTAAAGAAAGAATCATACCAATATTAATCGACTTTGTAAATCTTTAGCTGCTTCGTATGATTCAAGTAAACAATTGCAAGGGAAATTTAAGTCTTCTGCAGCTTTTAAAGCCTCTTGCAAACGATTTAAGTCTTTTACAGTTGACCCAGATTTCTGACATAGTTTAGTCAACTCATTTAATCTTTCTTTTATCTGCAAAACAAGGAGCAAACTCTACTTATTATAATTTACAGGTACAAGTGTTTATTGATACCATATTAGAGAACAATTAAATACTGATATCGCGCAAAAATGGTTGTAGCAGGCCTGTAATATCTTAGGACGGCACGTTGGTAAAGTCGTTGGAGCGTCCGTTTTGCAGTCAGTAAACCTAGGTTTATTTCTCTGTCGAGTCATAGCAGAGACTTAAAAAATTATATTCTCAGGTCGCCGGTTTGGTGCACAGCGTTGGAAGTAGGGTGTAGACTAAAAGTTCGCTAAGCCATTGATAAAAAAAAGTGTAATAAGACTCACGTAGCCACAGTTTGCGCAGCAACAACAGGTATTTAACTTTAATGTAATTTTTTTATTAAAACAGACTAGCAATAAAAAATGCATTTGTTTGGTTTCTTGAAAGAAGCGCTAAATACACCAGACATAGCCAACTCACAATGAGACTTACCAATAAGCCAATAACATTATAGTTAGATATTTTGTACCTCATCGATATTCTTTTGTAGCATATTCATCACTTTGCGAGCTTTTTCTACCATTTCAAATGCATTTTTGTGGGACTCAGCTTCATCTATATGTTGTTGAAGAGTGGCTAAAAGAGCAAAAGCGTCTTGTGGATGTTCAGCAGCTTCAATAGCAACTTTAAGTTCACGTTCTTCCTATAAAGTTTGTAAAATTTCTTGCATAGACTACTGTGAATCATAAGAGTATAAAAGACTACGTAGGTGTTATAAAAGTCTACTACTATAGCCATAGTGTACTTAAAGCGAGAGAGTAAACCATAGCCCCATTCTCCTTATACTCTTTGGTTTTGGCTACACAGCAAAAAAGTGAAAAAAGTTCTGTATACGAAAGATCTAAACAGACTCTACTCCTTATCTTTACCTCAAAATATTTATTTATAACAAACAACCAAATCACCTCTAGGCACAAAAGGTTTTCTCAATAATTTTGTCTCCCAAATGCCCATTTCTAAAAAAATTCTCTGTAATCTCTAAGATCTTCAATGGGTCTATAGTTTATGACCCCTTTTCACAAATCATCTGTTATGCTTGTGCCCAATATTTTAAGGTTTACAATATCTTAAGGAGTTTAAAGTGTGCACCAAGTTCGTTTTGTTTTACTAGCCGAAGTTTAAATCACAGTTCTACGTACTTAACGAATTTGGTTCGGACTACTACTAAATCGGTTAAGTTCTAGCTGTTTTTATCTTACATCAAGGCTGTGCAATCTGCGATGCGAAAGGTGACCGCAAAAAGACATGGGTTTTGGCTTACGGTCACAAGTTGATGTGCCACAAAAGATCTTTAATGTGAAAACTCTTACTGCCAACGGTTGATCTTCAAAAAAAGGCTTGGGCACTAGTTGTCTACTTTTGAGTACAAATTAAAATTATTTAATAGGACCCCTCCACGAAAATGTTTGCACATTTTTTTGTTCTAAGCAATCAGTTTGCGTAAATCAAGCTAACAAATCGCTCACTTTATCAAATTGGTTTTCCAAATCTTTCTTTTTGTCATAAAACTTGGACAAGTCATACAGTGGGAAATGCAGCTTTTCTGCCACGGCAATTGCTTCTTTTAATTCTTTCAAATCATTCGGATTGGCGTTTGAAAAATTGCAATTGTTTAAAGCATCATTCAGTCTTTTTTTGACCTACGTGATTTTAACAACTTGAAATGTGACTAGTAAAACTTATTGTGAAGCAGGCAATTTGGATCAAAAACCGAACCAAATGACTTGCTTCACTGCAAGATCATAGGCAACATGGCCATAAAGAATGCATATCAAATAAATTGATTTGGACGCCTGGAATAGAAAATTCTAAAACGCTTAACAGATTACAATTTACTTATATGCAATAAACTGATCAGGATAAATATTAACTTACTTGTGCCACCATCTCTTCCATATCTGATGCAACTCTGTGAGATTCTTTTAAATTTTCAGATGGGATACCAAGATCTTCAGCGAGTTTTAATTCAGCTTCTAGTTTGGCCAATAAATCTATTGTGGAACCAGGTTTTTTAATAATATTAGTAGTATTGTGAATGCTTTTCAACAATTTCAATTGTTCGTGTCCAAAATCATCCTAAAAATATTTATATGAATCATTATCATTTCTTAACGGTTAAAGTAAACTAAAAGCTTAAACCATTTTAAAAATGCTTTTGCCAGTTTTTGATATAAACAGAACTAATCTAGTGATATGATTGTCAGGATCAGAGATGTCTTCATCACGCTAGCAAGCCCACAATGAGGTGTGTTGCTCAAGTTCTTAACACATAAAAACTAACAAAAACCAAAAGTCCTGGTAAACTGACGAATCCACAAATATAGATTTTTACAATATGCAAATATACATACCTGCTCTTTCAGTTGATGTTTCAAAGTTTCCAAAACCGTATTAGGATCTTTAAAAAACTCTGCTGGGATATCTTCTTCTTCAGCAAACAAAACTTGTTTTTGCAATTGCTCCAAATTGATGAGAGATGGCTTTGCAAGTTTGGCATCTCTTGTAACGGTTTCTAATTTTTCAATAACCTAAATAATCATAATTTTCGTAGCAAAATAGTATTTTTCTTTACAATTTAAGGAAAGATTCGCAATTAATCTATAATTAAGAAGAAATATTTACTTTGTTATAAGAAAATTTTAAATAAATCATTACTTTGGCATTTTTTTCAGCTGATCGAAGCTTTGCTATTGGTGCTTGAATAGCCACTAAAGGAACATGTAGCTGCTGAGCTTCACCTATTTTCTTTCTAAAATTCTCCAACGAAATTTTTGACAGCACAGCATGATCGTGGTTTTCTGCATAGTCTTTAAGATCATAAATCTAAAATTTTTACATTTGACTGGTTGGCTTGCACGGAATTGTAACTGCGTTGAAATAGTAGCATATAATTGAAGCTTAGATTTTCTTCAGTAGCCGACAGTTTTAGATAAATTTCTACAGTAGTGATAAGTGCCAAACAAAACCCTGAGAACAAACTGTTACAGACATCATTGTTTACTCAGGGTTATCGCATTATACAGCATTGGCAATTCAACTCAAACATAGTTGTTTTTTATGCAGCGCATCACTCCGTTATCCTCTGAAGTGGTTTCGCAGAACAGGATTTGCGGCGTTAGATCTAGGACGAGTTGTCCAAACCTGCTCGTAGAAATTCAAACTCGCTTAACTCATGCACTTCGGTTGTACCAAATGGCAGCAAATTATGACTAATAGTAAAAACAAAAATTTTAAAATTCTAAATATGCAAAGGTCGTCAATTTCATGAACTACTTCTAAGTTATATTAAATAAAATGCAACAGATTAAAATTAACATAAGTATTTTTTTTGATCATTACCGCTTTTTTTTGAGCTTTTAATTTCTGCAAGAAGTCTTCTGACTCTGCAATCTGACTGGCTGGCAACTGACTTTCCACAGCAAGAGCTATTTGGTTTTCCAATTCCTCAATAATTGAAGAATCGTAGTCCAAATTTTTCGCATTCCTCATTTTGGCATTTAAATTGCTTGAAATCTAAAGTCAGTCTGCATTGATTTCGTTTAAATTTTTTTAGTAAACTTGTCCAGTTATCTAATACTGCAGTGCAGCCCAGTAAACAAGCATCTTTTACATAAAAATTACTAAAAATTTGATGGACCAAAATCGTAAATTTCCTATCATCGCCGGTGTTTTTATTTATAAATTCATGTTTCTACAGCAGTAGTTTTGAAAAAGTTTATTCTCACAAATTTAACCCACAGATGAACTGGCACGGTAGAGATCTGAGGTTCATTCACTAGCTCGAGTCATACCAAACGACTATAAAAAATGGTATTCACAGCTTCCTTGCTTGGCACTCAGCATAAAAAATAGCGTGGAGAACAAGCCAGCAAGCTTGCTTGTTGTCTCCTTGGGCAAGGCACTTAACGAGATGCCTCCATCTTTATGTAGGAGACAGGTGGCGTACCCGTACTTCACCAGGTTACGATTGTGAACCTCCTCACCCAGCATGTCGTAAGAGGCGACACTTGGGACCCACCAGTGGCAGTCCGCCTTGTTGGTGGTGGGGCTACCCACTTATTCATGGCTGGTTCGAAATGGGCTGCCACCTTTCCCCCAGCTTAATTCAATTAGGCTGACGGCGTGAACCTGGATTGCCGTTCGTGCCGTACCTCCATCCTGCAGAAGAGGAGGGACAATCACGACAGCAACACACAGATGAACCGTACTTCATATATTTGATTTCTTAATTTATTAATTGTGTCGTAATTACTCAATTTTTATATTGTTGCACGGATGCGATCTTATTTTCTTTTACAGTAGATAAATGTTTATTTTCCTACGTCCTTAACATCTTATGTTTTCTTGTGTTGCTCTCTTGATTTATTAGCTTTAGCCGAATTTCCGAGTAACATCCGTATTACGGTACTTAGCTTCAAATATTTACTAATAACCTAAGCAGTAATCTCTCAAAAATACATGAAGCAGTATCTCTCAAAAATACAAAAATACTTGAAAATACATGAAGTAATAAACACGCGAAGACGCAACGAAAATAGCTCTGATTACGTCTTTCGCTACGTCAAATATAGCAGGTGGTGTGAAATCAGAGAGATAAATTTTGCATATTTGCTTGCTAATTTTTGCATAAATTTTGCATATTTGCATATTGCTACCCTATAATGAGGTGAATAAAATAACAAATGTAACTATTGAAGCAAGACAACTAACTTTGTTAGTCAAAATACTCCTTAACCAACCAAACACATCAACGATTACAGCATATTCTGCAAATCAAACAAACTTCAACAGAAACATGTCGGAAACTTCGAGTCAAACTAACTTGGATGACGGCAATTTTACCAAATACAATCCAGCGTCTGTTTTGTTAGTTAAAATTAACTCAACTTACTAAAGAAAATCCTTTCGCATGTGTACAAAACAAAATTCAAATGAAGGTGCAAATGAATGAAGCGTTTAAAGGTGTTGAAGAGATTAATGCTCAAGAATGAGATTTCGCACAGAGAAGAAGCGCTGTCAACATCGCTACTATGAGTACAGTTTCGACACCGCACCGGCAACATGCACTCCCTTTTCACTTGAACAACAAAATGAAAAAGACAAACTATAACAAGACAATAACGTCAAACTATCACAGTAACAATGCACGAAAGAGAGAGAAATCCAGCTTTTTTAAATCCGGTTTTGTCCGCGTCAACGCAGGTGGCCGGATTCCCCTCGTGCTTCTCGACAGTTTGTAAACACCATTACGCCACTTTGCTCTGTCAATGGTATCCTTCCTTTTCAGTCCAATCTGATTGATATGCTCCTCCACTTGTCTCTTTCACGTTATATCTGGTCGCCCACGCCCTCTTCTTCCTTCCACTTCAAAATCCAACACTCTTCTCAAAACATCACCATTATCCTTCTCAAAACAAGCTGTCCACAAATAAAACCTTTTGCCAGAGTTGAAGTCACTTTCGTCATTTTCGTACATCTACCATGTACCCATTTACCACACTTTGTACAGATCATTGAATTTGCCATCACGCTCTTGCCGCACTTGGCACATGGATCGACTTTACTCTTAAGGACCTCACCTATCGAACCGCTCACCACCACTTTGGTTTTCTTGAGGTTCACCTTTAGCCCATTGCTTTCAAACGCCTCTCTCCATTTTAAAAACTTTTCTTCCAAATTCTCTATATTTTCACTCAATAAACCAAGTCATCCGCTTACAAAATTTTTCTCTGGACTTCTACGACCTTTTCGCAAAGTTCTTCTTTCACTAAAATTTCAATGCTTCCTATTCCATCATTATTTCCAGACCACCACAGCATATATCTCCTACCTCTGCAACCAACAAATCGAGCTCCTTGCCCTCTCCATCTTACTTTCTGTAGACAGCACATATCCACTTCTCTCTTTCTTAACTGTTCACACTTCCGTACCTCTTCCACAATAGCGTACAACATTCTTACTTCCAAATCTTACCTCAAATTTCAGTAACCCGGAGATTCTTCGCACTCCCTACCCATTTTAGAGCTGCCGGGGACTGGGGGCCAATTCTTTAACAAACTCTTTCATTAAGTAATTTTTGGAGCTTTGTTTCTACGGAGAGCATGCCCTTGCTTACCTCCAACCTCGGTTTTTAGGCATGAGGGAGTACCCAACTTTAGTTAACATAGGCTGGTACCCAAAAGTCGCCTCTTACGACATGCTAGGTGAACAGCCTCACTATTTTATTTTTGCCGGTGGAGCACGGTGCATGAAATTATTATTTGTCGACAGACACGGTATACATGAAATCAGGATTCTATGTGGAAAAAACGCGAGAACCCATGTGGCAACATCAGTTCTCTCAACGCAAACCTGCGATGCTATCACGTGATAACAAGTGTCGCGATCTAACTACTAGGTGACCAAGTAGCAAGAGTTAAAAAAGGTTACATAGAAACCACACCAAAAACCATACCTTTTCTTTATCACGAAATTTCTATAATGTGTATCGCTTGCAGTTGCGCCTGTAAGCGTTGTTACAACAGAAGTGACCAGGTGCCAACATAAAGTGCAATATTTTGAAATCAAGTTCGAGTCAGGTGCGCGACCGGAGTGCTACATTGGTGGCCCAGACAATGCTTTGTCCTCCACGAGGCTGTAGCAACGCTCTTTTGCGCCCACGCAGCATTGGCCATCTGGGAGCTCCTCGCAGGCTCCTACGTAAAGACATCGTCTTCGTATAACTGGTTGGCGAAACCATGAATGCTTATTGCACACCTGACTGCACGCACAATGCTATTGACTCTTTTGCCTGATATTCGACGTCTCCCCTTCCTAATAGGATTAAAGCACGTCTGATATGCAATACATCACTACTTCTCTTTTCTACCAAATCCGGTGAACTTCACTTTTTTAAAAGAATGGCGGGGGAATGCATGATGCAACCTCTATTGAGTCTATTTTCTCGATGCGAAAATGCATAGCTATCACGTGATAACAAGTATCGTGAGTTTGCTGCTTAGTGACAGAGTAGCATCAGTGGAAAAAAGTTACTTAGAAACCATGACTTCAATGTTTAACAGAAAATATTTAACTTGTAAAGTTTACAGGTACAATAATGATTGCTGTCATGACAGAAGGGACTAGTTGCCAACATAATGTGCAATTTTTTGGTACTGGGTTTGAGTCACATGTGCGACCGGAGCACTACAATACGTTAAAGCAGATCTAAGTTTGTTTGTGGAGGGACCAGGGGGCCACGAGTTTCGAGTGTCTATTGAAAGGGACCACAAGCTATAGAAGGTTGAAAAACACTGGTGTAAAGTTTTATTTTATTTTGACTTTAGTTGAACGCTAAAGAGTACTTGGGTGTGGAAAGATAAATTTTGTTTTACAACCATTAAGGGAAACCTCCCTCCTTTCAGAATCAATAATTTCTGGACTTCTGCCTGTAATCACTGGCCTATGATGTGATTATAATTTTATTGTTATCTTTTGATTAAAAACGCTACAAGGTGGTGTTAGTCCTGTTACAAAATGATTTCAACAAAGAACCACTCTTTTCATTATTAAATTTTTACATAAAACCCAATCAGGACTTAACTAGATTCAGTGTTAATATAGTAACGTTATGAATCCATGCTGGTATGATGTGTGGTTTTTATCAATTATCTTTAATAATTTTATAGTACAACCCAAAATGTGTTAGGAGGGCCTTATTTGGTGTAGATACTTCATGATATAAAGTTTTTCTTCACAAACGCGCAACGCGTAAACTGCAGCCCCCTAAAGTTAAAAAATAATCAAAAGCTCACTTTCACAAAATTGACTTCAAAAGAAATGATCTTCAATTTTGTTTTAAGACAAAACTTGAAATAAGCACTTTGGTGGATTTGATCTCTCAAAGAAAAAATCAAAAAAGGTCTTTAGACATCAGCGGTTCTGAGCGTTATTGCCGTGAAAATCGAGTCCAAATGACTTCACGGATGTTAGAAGTTGCAATATAGTCCCCTCATTGTGCTCAGTGTCGCGTAGTATGAAACGAAAAATTGAACTCAACTAGAACGTTAACTTTCTCTTACTCTACTGCAAAAGAGGGCAGAAATTTGGAAATGAGTTAACTGTTATAATGTAAAAAATATTCGATTCTTACATATTTTCCCACACGAAAAATTACTCACTAATGCTATAACCAAAAAAGATAGATATGTATTCTTTCGCTGCATCAAGTCAATGTATTGAAACACTTTGCATTCCATGTTTTAGGAAATAAACATTGGACTCCCCTAAAAGGCAGTACCATGTTTATAGTGGGGCTATGTCTGTATACCGACGTTGGGAATACTGTAGAAAGTCATGTTAAAAAAGTTTGATTAACACGATTTCATAGTTTTCCTAGATGAAAATAGTAGGTTTAAAGATCCTATTGGTTTGGTTTAAAGAGAGCATATGCCGTTAAAATTAATTTTATTAAAGACAATACCTGATGTCATTTGCTATAAAATTATTAGGATCGTCAAACAATAAATTACATTTTGGTTCTACCTCATCCACTCTCCTATTCAAGTCTTCCATAACTTTGTAGGCTTCGTCCAACTGTTCTTCTGATAAATTAAAGCTACTTGTGTTTTTTAGCCTTTCTTTAAGCTTTTTCAATAACACTGCTGATGTTACTACTTTGGCCTCGGCAATCATTTCTTGTAATTCATCGCTCTAAAATGTAAAATACTTCACAGCACTTGAAATCAAACTTTGTACACAACGGTACTATTGCTAAGAGCAATGTTTTTTAATTAACGTTAAAGAAAAACATTTAAATCCGAAATCTTCACACGGAATGTTGATATTACAATACTTCAAGATTTAGGCCATAAAACAAAACATTGTTACCAAATATTGTTGACGTAAGCAACAAACAATAAAAGCTGCAAAAAATTGAAGACCAGAAAACCTTAAAATTAGTATAACAATTAAGATTTACAAATATGCATTCGAAGAAATGTTGCTTCAAAAATGAATTTTTTTCGGTAACAGCAAGCCTAATGATCCTCACAAATTCAAAAAAGTTTGTTCAATAACCGATTACTCATTTACTATTAAGCTTACAATACTCTAAACGACTAACCCCAGGATTGACTTTTTTTGTACGTTTTCCTTTCTTCCAATACATCAACAAAATAACTAGAATGACTGTCACCACCAAGCCCAATAGAATATACACAATGGCGAAAATGTCTCCGTTATCTGTTTGAAATCCTGTTTGTCCTACATTTCCATTACCAGATCCAAAAACCGAAAAAGTTCTCTGAAAACGAAACCTTTTGAAGTCAATTTGTAGAATTGCCAACACTCTATAAGTTAGTATATTTAATTGATATTGCTGACAGCAGTTTTGATCAATTTTTTTATTGGTACATTGAACAGTTTATTAATAATCTTTATGTGCAAAGAATAAATCTCTTTGATAAATGTGCAAATTTATTATAAGTCTTCGACAATATGAGGCGCTTTTTGTCAAAGTGAAATTTTTCGTTTTATACGGAAATAAATCACTGCAGTATGAGGAAATTGACTGCAATACGTACAAATCGACAGTAGTATGTGCATATTGACTGCAATAACTAAAGTATATTCAAATCGACGACGATATGTTTCAATCGACTGCTAGAGCCGCGTACAAATTGACTGCAATAAGTACAAAGCGTCAGCAACACGTGCGCATACCCTACAAAATGAGTAAATTTACCGCAATACTTGGAAAATCGACAGCAACATGTTGCATCGACTTCACAATGTACAAAACAACAGCAGAGTACATGCAGTAGACAAATATTGAAAGCTGATTTGCAGTTAACCTACCACTTATTTTGAATAGAAGCATTAAAAAGGACTATGGAGCACCAAAAACCAATATACAAAACAACAGCAGAGTACATGCACTAGACAAATGTTGAGTGCTGATTTGCAGTTAACCTACCACCTCTTCTGAATAGAAGTATTGGAGAGGAATATGGAGCACCAAAAATCGATCAACTTTCCCACGGGTTGCGCCAGAGGTCGTAAATAGATGAAAAGTCGTCAAAGCACCTGTACCCAAATAGTTTGTAGCAAGGGAAGATAGAATGAAACAAGAGATGCCTTGAGATCGATGATCACAAGCGCTGCATAGATTCCCAATTCTTACGATTCTGGAGAAATAAGAGTGTAAAAAGAATCTCTATCCGCTGCAGTCACGACGAAAGAGTACGCAGTGAGTATGACACGAGCGCACAAGTTCTACAGTGAATACTGGGCTGGGGGGGGAGGGACTTGCGCGTCTAAAAGTTTTGACGAAACAGCATTCCTGCAGTCCGAAAGAAGAGATGAGTTTGTACGAGACATAAGGTGAAGGACTACACGGTGCTGTAACTGGCTGAAGTAGGCCAGTTATCAACCGTGTTGTCATGCAGAAGTAACGAATTACCTGAGACCCTTTGCAGCTAAATAGCTGAGGTAGAAAAATGGGTGGATAGTTACTGCTAAATGCTTCATGTTGTGTAAAAAAGAAGAAAAGAAGAAAAAACAGCAAGGACAGCGCGAGAATCTTACAGAAGGAAAGAGAAGAAGTGGCAGGCTTGTTGGTGCTGGGACTAGCAAAGGTTGCAAAATGGCTCGGGTCCCACCAGAGAAATTTTAACAAACTGAGCCTGCCAAATACAAAAGACTGGCTTCAGTGCCACAAAGTTCAGCAATCAAAAAAAGCCACGAATCATCCTTTTCTGAAAGAAAAAGGGACTGAAATATCAAAAAAAAAATCACCAGACTTTGATTTGGGAGAAATTTAAAACGGGAAAAGCAGCAACTTTGGTAACAAAGAAATTGGTCAGAGCTAGAGCACGTCGTAGAAAGAGTTAGCTATTCCGCGCTGAAGAAAATGGAGTTTCACAAAAAATTGAAGACAAGAAGAAAAGTCAATGTATGAGTGAATGAGTGGGTACAAAAGCTCCAGGATAATCTAGATAGCCTTTATTTTACTTAATGAGAAAAAAGGATGGTAGAAAAAATGTCCCGCCAATTCTAAAATGGGGAAAGAGGATGGTAGAAAAAGGGCCAGCTCGCTCATTAAGAAATAGGGCAAAACAAGTTAAAATGACATAAAAAAAAGACAAAGGATCCTCAGAGAAAAAAAAGAAACAAGAGGGGATGACAGGTAATGAGTAATCATGCGACTGGCTGCTTGACAAAGGCGTTTCAAGTTGGTAACGCAAAAAAACGAATATCCAAGTCAAACACTTTAAAAACGGGCCGAAAATACGCTTTAATCCTCAATGCATACAATATTTTGCAAATGTTTTTGCATGAATGGGTTCTCGGAAACCCAATCGTTTCTACATAAAAACACAACACTTTTAACGAAAAAAATTGTAGGGAAACAACAGATTTTACGTAGCTGACATGAAAGTCAACATTAAATTGTTTATTTTTGTTCAAACAGAGCACAATAGGCATTTTGCATTTCTTGCAGATGGAGCAGGTTTCCCAAAAAACACAAAATTCTTGTAGCTAACATGGAGGTCGGCATTAGATTTCTTCAGTCTTGGTAGAAGAGTGCGCACAAACAGTTTTTTTGCACTTTGTGCAGATCCGAGCAGACTTTCGATTCATAGCGTACCTGTAGCATTTCTTTCTCTTAGATTTTGTTGGACTTTGTTCATCTTGGCTGTAATCAACAGAAGCTGCTGGTGTAGTGCTACAAACTAACATCGCTCGTTGTATTAGCTTAGCAAGGCCAACGAAAGACATTGCTTTTATTTCTATCATTGGCTTCACCAAGTCTAAGCCCAGATCTTCTAAGAACTCCTTTCGTTTGTGAGATAATTTTTGGACCTTTGCAGATTCCGAGTAATTTAGGTTATGTAGAAGTTGATTCCACCAAGATTAAACAGATTCATAAAATATGCCGAAGACCGTCTTTTAGCCTTTCTCTGCACGCTGTAGGTGTGACACATCTGATCCACTGCTCCCTTAGTTTGATTACAATACAAAGTGATGTCAGGCTTGCCAGTTTGATCATCAATCTTGTCATCGTGGTGCATTGTGGAAACAAGCAAAACACTTTTAGACTTTTTGGGAACAAATGACACCAGTGTTGTATCGTTATCAAAACCAAACAAAGTTGATCCAATTGATCGTGTTTTATTGGCTTGGAACTCTGGAGAAATATCAGACTTGTTTTTTCGCAAAGCGCCAACATGAGTATTTTTTGTGAAGTAGCTTAGATGCCAAAGCAAAATCAGCGAGATATATAATTTTCTGCAGTAATGTTGCGTCCAGCATGGTACAAGGTTTCTGCTAGCGATTTAACTCCTTTTGCAGCCAAGCCTCGTGTGATTTCGTTTCTAACCTTACCAACGTATGGTTGGCCTGTATAGATATAACCAGTGTTGCAGTCTACAAGCAGGAACAATTTCATGCCATTCTCATCCGGTTTGGAGGACAAGTATTGTCGAAATGGGCAACGACCACAAAATGGCATGAGTTGTTCGTCGATGCAAACTCCTGCCGATGGTTTGTAGTTTTCTCTGCATTTACTCTCGACACAGTTCCAAACTTTTCAAGAGCTCAGGTGCAAGGTGCAAACTTGTCTAGAGCTCTTCTCTCTTCTCAGTGTATCCATTGAATCAAATCTCAGAAGGCAGCAAATACTTTCAAACCAATTGATAAACATGTTTGCTTTGAAAACAGGTCTTGCCATTGGGTCATCACTTTACAAGTTCCTGATGTTTTCGTGATTACCTTTACTCACGCCAAGCTAGTATAAGATACCAAAGAAAGCTTTCAGTTCTACCATATCTATGGGGTCCCATTGCACTTTTTTGCTTGCATAATGTGCAGCAGAATGCTGATTTGTATACTTCAGAATGTGGCGTAACATAGCTGGTGAAAAGAATGAATCGACACATTCTACTTTGTTTTCTAGACTGATCCGAACTCCCCAATTACCTACAGTAAAAATATTGCTGCTCTTGTTCGAAATGTGGGTGGTGGGGTATCCGAACAACGCCGCCCTGATTTGCCTAAGCATTCAACTGATGCTGTAAAAACCGCAGAGTTTATCAAAACATCATTTTCTTCCGCACTACTTGAGCTGCTATCAGTCAGTTTCTGCTGCATCTTCAATCAAAATATCATCTACTTTGCCATCACTTGATTCTGCTAAGCAACAGTAACTATCGTCGTCTTCAGATTCCTCCCCTAACCAGTTCCTGATTACGTTCGCAGACTGAGAAGCAGAATATCTTTTCCTTTCCATACTAAATAATAGTATTGTTATATCTGCAAGAACAAAATGTAAAAGACTAAAACAGGCTACGGTGTTTGGTTGTTCCTGTCATTCACACGTCAACAATAAATTTCGTTCCAAGCTTGAAATTGACTTTTGCGTCATAAACGTGTAATTCAAAGCCAACGATCATGCTGTCATAGATAAGCTGCACTTCAGAATGTAGTTTGTAAGAAAAATAATCTACTGTGACGTTAGGGTATGAAATGGGTCGCGTCGGACCTAGATATTTTTGTTCCTTTTGAGCTTATAATTTTTTTCTATAATGGTGACACAAGTGTGACTTTGGGAAAAGTACAAACACATGTTACGAGAAGAATACAGGAGTAACAATTAAATCGCAGTTCCATAGCAGACACACACTAAAAACCCAAATGTCTCGGGTGCCATGGGACCCATTTCATGTATTCAAGGGTTAAACAAAAAAGCAAGGACTCTATGAAGGAATCCAATAAGGAATCAGCGATGCAGCCTAAGGAACTTGAGACGAGAATTAGACTTGGTCTCCAGCCCAGATACTTTTTGAAAAAGAAGCGGTCGAAAAAGACGTTACGAAAGATCGAAGCAGGGTTGAAGCAAGCAAAAGATTTGAGCAGAGAGAGATGGGGCTGGAGATTAGCCTGATCAAATGCACCAAAAAAAGGAGGCTCCACATTTTTTCAGATTGAAAGCAAGACACCAATAATCGGACCAGCGATCCAGTTGAGCCAGGTATCTTTGAGTAGCCCTTAGAGCAGCATGTTCAGAAGGAAAGTAAGACCAAAGAGTCCGTTTGTCAGCATAAAGAAAACAACTAACGGAGGATAGAACAGAAGCGTAGAAATTATTAAAAAAGAAAGAGAAAAAAAGGGGCAGAGTCAGATTCTTGAATAACACTTGATGGATTTGAAAGGAGTACGTTTTGCGATTTTGAAGTAACATGCAAGCGCGGTCGTAGTAAACAGAGCTTGGATCCACCACAAAAAGCAAGAAGGAAGGCCAGCAAAAATAGTCTTGCGGAAAAAATCCTGGTGTTAGGCCAAGTCAAATGCTTTAAAAAAGTCGATAATAACAATAATCGATGAGAAGTAGTTTGCGTTTGTGAAATCTATCCAAAATGGACAGAGATAGATAAAGAAATGATCGAGAATAGACTGATCGAGGCGGAAACCGCACTGACGAGAAAAAATAGAGTAGCGCTCCAGAAAGGAGAGTACAAGCAATAGCACGATGTGCTTAAACAGGTTTGGTCTCTAAACGGTGGTAAAGGTAGGTTGGAAGAGAGCAAGACATTCAAGAGCTCCATTTTATACATGGGAATGGTAAAGACATTCAGATGTAAGGAAAGGAATGCACAGACCAAAAAAGTTAGAGATGTGAAGAACGCAATTTATTCCGGAGTGTTTTGGGTGCTTAGCAAGTGATTCTCTCTGGGCCGGTGGCAATAAAAGAGAAGTTGGTGGCACCCGCAGGAAATTCAGCGAAAGTGAAAGAAGAACAGGGCAAGGAATGAAACCTTTAAAGGCAAAAAGCTCAATTTAGCTGACAAGTTTTTATGGCTTTGCTATGCTAAACTTTTGGCGTAGGTAAGTTCGCCGGTAGCTGACAAAAATAGCTAACAACCCCCTGAAAAAAAGTACTAATAATGTCAAGAGAAGAATAGGAAAGACAGAACGAACCATGGATTAAAGAAGAGAATAAACGGATTTATGAGAGATAAGAAAATGTTTCATACCACTTATTTAATCTAGGCCTCGGCAATGGCAGATAAAGCTTGCCGAGAGACAAAGATGTAATCCTTGCTTTCTTGATCTCCCCCATGTGAGCGGAATCAAATTCCTTACGTCTTTCACTAACGATTGCTTTCACTTCGAATGACCACCAAGCTTCAGGTTGAAGTTTGCTGCGACCAAACATAACAAAAAATTTGGCTGCAATCAATACCAAAAAATTTTAGATAGCAGCTGTAAATACCAAACAAAAAGAAGCCTATTCGGCTGCAGAAAACTGCATTAACAGTCAATGTCGAGAGCGCAGTCATACAAACATGCTTTTTGAAACTAGAAAGAAGGAAAAAGCTAATTGTAATTGGACTGCAGAGAAAGAGTGAAAATGATAAGACTAGGAAGATGGTCAGAAACCAGGTCCTGAAGCACCCTCCAAGAGATGAGAAAGCAGCATAGCTGAGTCAAAAATGAGGCCTACGTGACATTGCAAACTTAGACTTTAGCAAACTGTAGCATTGTTCACATCTAAACATCACAAACAAATGAAATCGCAGCTAGAATTCTGACAAATTGAAACAAAAGTACAAGGTTCTTACTGATGACTGCACGAGATAATAACCATTTGATAGCAGATCGAGCAACAGACAGTAACATGCGATCTAGCATTAAAAGCAATTGCTGCATTAAGCGCCGGCAAATAAAGCGACTTAAAAGATGCAAAGCGCTGCCGCAACATAAATAAATAGTCAGGCAAATGTAACTATTGCCACTTAATTATAAATTAACCACAAAATGCTCCGAAAAAAGCAGCAACCACAAAAACAATGAAGGAGATTTGAAGTGCTCGGATCATTGAGAGGGAGCAAATCTTAAAAGATAATCCAATCGAATATCTCATCCAAACAAAAGTCTGAAATAGGCCTTACCAGTTTAGTCCCCAAAATAGAGCTAGTTCCAACAGTCGCTCAATAACAAAAAGATTTCTCCAGAAAAAATTGCTGGAGAAAGAAACCAAAAAAGTTGGATATAGTGTCATAAGAAGAGAGGCAAGTATATGGAGCATAAACGTTAAGAAAGGCAAAGACTGGAGACTTTTTCAGAGAAATGTTGATCCAATGCACCCAGAGTAAAGGTCAAGAGAAGAGACAGAAGAGGAAAGCTTCGTCAAGAGCAAAACCTGTCAGACAAAAATGATGACTCCACTGCTAGCCTGCCAAAAGTAGTTCCAAACCGAGAGAGAATGCAATCAGATTGCTAGGCCATGCATCCAAAAATCCTGAAAGTGGATACAGAAAAGTCAACCGCAAAATGCGCGATAAAGTAGATTGGTTCTTCACTTCTGGCATTAAGACCTTATTAATTCCATTGGATAACCTTAAGGGTTTTAGGAAGCTGGAGAAATTTTATTCTTTTAAGAACTAAGATGACATCAAAACTAACAATTGGATGTATAAATTTTTTTCTTCATTTCCTTAAAAAAATACAGACACGAAAAAACACGAATAAAAGCTTTTCCAGGAGATATTACAGAAGTGCTACCGATAAAACCAATTCTCCAGCAATCTAAGCATTGTCGACGATACTACAAGCAACTACGCATTTAAGCGTTTTTATGCAATCTTGTTTTTGTTTGAACAGTTCAAAAACTAGGCAAACACTACATTTTGGTTATAATGATATATGTTACCAAATAACGTAATGACGACATTTATTATTTTAAAATCCACGCTGTTGTTAAAGCATGCAACTTTGATAAATTAAAATTCATTTTAATTCGTAAAACATCTTAAAATTCGAACGTTTTCGACTTTCATAAAGCCCTTTTCAAGAATTACATCTGTAAATATGACGTAATAAATTAAAATAATCAACGATAATTTCAAATAATACACATTATGAAAATATAGTACTTCTAACGGCTGTAAAATCGTAGCCAACTTTAAAATAAATAATAGCTGGGGGAGATCGGATGCAAAAACCTCTAAGCTCATCAAAATTGGGACCGAAGCCTTACAGAAATGGCAAGATCTTCAAAGTAATGCGAAAAGTTTGATATGAAATGTGTTGCTACAATTACGTGCAGTAAGTAAAGTTGTTGTAAAATTTTTGTTAATATACATGTTTAGCAAAAACGAAGCTCCACTTGAATAGCATTGTTTACTAAGGCTAGGGCTATGACGTTCTACAAGCAAAGCTTCATGAATTTTTGGGTCATAATCTGAATTGCATTTCCTCAATATGGTGAAAGAATTAATGTTATATTGTAGATTAGAGCAGGTGGGGATGACAAAATGTGATCCTTATTTGCACTTTTTCTTGAATCTACTAAATTTGGATGCTCCTTCACTCTGGTGATCAAATGTCGGGAAGACATACCAATGTATGTCAAGTTCGTGTCACACGAACAAGTAAATTTATAAATCACATTTGAGCATAGAGGCTAAGGCATTTGTTTGCACTACTTTATTTGCACTTACTGTCCTACTTTATTTGCACAATACAGAGGAAGCAGCCTTACATCAAATTGTTTCAAACATAATCGAGAAAGAGCTTTCACAAAACGAATTGACGCTTCACCAACATACAGAACAAAAGTAGGAATAACTCCACGGTATTTACTACACTTATTTCATCAACAGGTATATCATCAAGTTTGGCTTTAAATTTGTGGTAAATTTTGTCAAAAAACCAAGTCGCATAGTTATTATCATAAAATAAACGCTTCAACTTTCCAATCTCGACTTCAAATAAATGCTGGCAGGAACAAATAGATTTAGCTTGATTAAGTAGGCATAGCACAAGGCCCGATTTCCAAGCATTTGGACATTAGGCTGCAGTGAAAAAAGAAAAATTTTAAATTTTAAAAAGTGGTGTTTATATATGTCCCTAAATATGGTGTAAATGACGTAGAAACCAATTTTAGGTTAGTGCACCCTCTAGTGGTCGTGCACATCCGTCGAACAGGAGAAAAATTGCTATTTTTACCATAACTTGAGAACCGCTTAAGCTAGAAAGCTGGTTTTTGGTTTAAAAGATGCAGAAACACCACTTTCCTATCTTCATTAAGAGAAACTTTTCTTCTAGAAATGCTTTCTAAAAAAGTTACAGGCAAAAAACACATTTTTGAGAAAATTTATGCACTTTCGTATCTAAAATATGGTCTATTTTGGCATTTGCAAGACTTCTAAGATGAATGTTAGTGATTAATTCAGTTAACTTCAAACAGACCTGGGGCTGTTTGGATGTTTCATAGAGCAAGTATCATATAAGCAATATGCAAAAAAATACTAAATGAAACACACGTTAGCATAAACATGGAGAGCTGAATGATAATAAAACACTGTTCACAAATAGCATATGCATGAAGGAAGATGTACATGCAGTAAACACATTGCAATGACCTTAGCAGCTAAATTTTCTCCTTCCAATATCTCAACAAATCTGTCATGGACTTAGTAGCACCAACTGACTCTTCAATGTTCTATGGTTTGAAGATATCATACCAGCAAGTTCATTATATTTACGGTGAAGGGTTCAGGTGGTTAAGAAACTTAATATTTTGTTAAGTTTTCATTGTGAGCGAAGACAATTTCTGATGCTAATGCCTCACTTTAGCAAGCATCATAAGCAATCAGTGTGTCACTTTGGCAGAGTGGTTAAAGTCTGTCCTATGATTAAGGGCTGACATGATCTCAGAAGCCGCAGGTTTAAGTCACTGGTTGGTGTGGGCATGGGTTCGAATCCCATAGGCATATGTCGCCATATTTTGCTGGCATACCCTGAAGCCAACCCATATTGACTTTCTGTCTTCTTATTTCAGAATGTTTGTGCAAATAATTGTTGAATACAACAAAAAGTAATAGGACTATGATTGATAGGATTATTGGCACAGCTTTATAACAGAACTTAGAAAGTATTTGTTTCGAAAGTTTTATTGTTTTCACAGGTAAAATACCAATATTAAGCTGTAAGTGAATAAAGTTTAGTGTCTGCATTTGCTGTTGCAAGGTTATTGATCACTTACAAGTTCTTCCTTTGGTTTCAATAATAATATTCACAAAAGTGGAAAATAATGCTGACAAGGAAAAGAGCCTATTCTGGTGCTGTCATAAAAAAGTTGCATTGTGGAGAAATTTTTGAAGTTGTCAAGTTGTTTCCTCCAGGAGAATTACCGACGAAAAGACACGTGATTGAACGAATGCTGGATTTACCTGATTTTAGAACATTGAGTGCTGCTAGAGAAGTTGCAAAAGAACTGCATGAACGATGGATATGGTGCAATGTATATCCTCAGCATCACTATACGATTGCAACTAAAATGCAACAAATGATGACAACCTTCAGCAATGTTACACGGTACCCAAGAAAGAACTCGGAGCCATATAAGAAAATGGAATCTTCATTCCTGCAAGACATGGATCAACTTTTCGACGTGTACTGTGTTGATGAACAGCAAAGAAGACAAATGGAAATCCGACATTGTTTGAGAATGGCAAGGGAAGATTTTACATTCTATGAAGACCAGAGGACTGAGCGTAAACGTAGGTGTGTAGATGAAGTTGTTCCTCTAACACAATCTGATTTGAGGTTCAGCCGTGATGCCCAGCGACCTTCTATTCCAATGTCTACGTATGCCTCAGCCTCACCAAGTTCAGAACAATGCTCTGCCTTTGCTTCAGATTCTAACAGTGATACAGCAGATGGTTCTGCATCACAGTCGTCAGAGACATCTGAGAAATCAATTATTACTCCACAAGATAGCCACCCAAGTTATGCACAAAATCGTCAAAGATGGACCAACTTAGCAAGAATGTGCGAGAGATATCAATTATCGGATAGAGCGGGAGCTGCTATTGCTACCAGCACATTACAAGACATGGGAATCGTCACTAATGAAGACAAATCACTTGTAATTGATCCAAGTAAACTGAGAAGAGAAAGAGAGAGATGCAGAAAAGAAATTTGTCAAAAAGAAGTTTTTAATTTTAAATATGTATCTGGATTGTACTTTGACGGCAGAAAAGATGCAACCCAGTTTATGTTAGAAGGACCAAATGGAAAAATGTACAGATCTACTCAACTTGAAGAGCATTATGTGCTGATTGGTGAACCTGGGACATACTATCTCACACATTTATCCCCAACTGATGGCAAAGGTAGAACACTGGCTCAAGAAATATTTGACTTCATATCAAACACAATGCTGTGCCAAAAACTCAACATTGTCGGTACTGATGGAGCTGCATTGATGACTGGTAAGTTTAATGGTGTCATACGTTCTCTGGAAGAGTTGCTTAAAACTCCATTGCAATGATCAATCTGCCTTCTGCACACCAACAAACTGCCACTTCGTCATGTGTTTATGGAACTTGATGGTACAACTAATAGACCTGATAGCTTTACTGGACCAATAGGTAAACAACTAGATGGATGTGTTTCGGAATGGCCGGTTGTTAAACTCAAAAATATCCCCAATGTGCATTTCCCTGATATACCACAGTCAGTTGTTGATGAGCTGAGCAGTGACTAGCGTTATGCTTACAGAATTTGTATGGCTGTCATGGTTGGCTCAGTAGATGAAGATCTTCAATTTTTGGAAGTAGGGCCAATTGTCCATTCACGATGGTTAACTCTTGCCTGCCGGATTTTGCGTCTGTACGTTTCAAAAGAAACCCCTTCTGCAAATTTACAAGCAATTGCCCATTTTTGTATTAGTGTTTACTTTCCAACATGGTTTGAAACCAAAAAACAGAATCAAATAATTAATGGTGCAAAAAATTTCTTCAACTTGGTCCATCGTATACAGCAGTTTCCACACAGTGAAATTCGTTCCATTGCATCTAAGGTTGTGCAAAGAAACGCTTTTTTTGCTTATCCTAAAAATGTTCTCTTGGGCATGCTGGGAGATGATGATGAAGAAATTAGAAGATTGGCAGTTAACAAAATTCAAGGTTTGCGAGGAAAATCATTACAACACTCAATTCCAAACGACAATTTCAGAGGAGGTTACGTTGAAAACTGTCAAAACACCGAAGATGCTGTTAGTAAAAGCAACATTAGAATATTTCAAGTTCCCATCATCAATTTTAATGCACGGTCTTTTCATCCAATGGTCAATCTAAATGGAAGAGAAGTGAACCAACCACCAGCGATAAAGCACCACAGTGACTCAGAAATTGAAGTCATTCGAAAATATTCCTTAAAACTAAATCATCCATGCCATAACCAGCATGTAGAAAGGCATGTAAAACTGGTCACAGAGGCATCTTCTCAAGTGTGTGGCATTGATCGCCGTGATGGACTTATTCTGCAGAAATTAAAGTCTCGACAGATTATGAAAAAATTTCACTCAAAGCATCATTTCACTGTTTGACTGTATCTATTCTACATGATGATTGACACAGATCTGACATTATTTCTTTTTGCGGTGTACCGGTACCACTGTGTGCACTGTGCAATACCGATATCAACATGTTGACAGGCTAAGAGTTTTCATTGTATGCTTACTATCTGCTCCAACTTTTCACTAAATGCTGCGTTAGCAAATAGTGTTTTATTATCATTCAGCTCTCCATGTTTATGCTAACGTGTGTTGCATTTAGTATTTTTTTGCATATTGCTTATATGATACTTGCTCTATGAAACATCCAAACAGCCCCAGGTCTGTTTGAAGTTAACTGAATTAATCACTAACATTCATCTTAGAAGTCTTGCAAATGCCAAAATAGACCATATTTTAGATACGAAAGTGCATAAATTTTCTCAAAAATGTGTTTTTTGCCTGTAACTTTTTTAGAAAGCATTTCTAGAAGAAAAGTTTCTCTTAATGAAGATAGGAAAGTGGTGTTTCTGCATCTTTTAAACCAAAAACCAGCTTTCTAGCTTAAGCGGTTCTCAAGTTATGGTAAAAATAGCAATTTTTCTCCTGTTCGACGGATGTGCACGACCACTAGAGGGTGCACTAACCTAAAATTGGTTTCTACGTCATTTACACCATATTTAGGGACATATATAAACACCACTTTTTAAAATTTAAAATTTTTCTTTTTTCACTGCAGCCTATTTGGACATATTGGATTAAAGTTCAATAAAATGCCATTGTTAGTCGTTTTTCGCCACACACTTAAATCTAATTGATTTTCTCGAATTTGAACATGAACATCCAGAAACGGGAGCGCCTGCATTGACTTTTCGATGATAAACTGCATGTTTGAATGTTGTTTATTTAACAGATTCAAAAAATTTTTTTATCGATAGACTGTCATTGAAAATTGCAAAAATGCCATCCACATATCGTAAATAACATGGCAATTGGCAATACATTGGGATACATCAGTACCTTTTCTAAGGAGATTTGCACGCAATTTTTTGCAAAAAATTGTTGGAGAACGCGCTACGATCCTCTTGATGGTATTGTCATCTCATGCAGTTGTTTTTGTGGCCTACCACTTTTTTCCGATTTCCATAAATTCCTTCAGAGTTAAGCGGCTAGTGGTAGTTGTGAAGCGGCAGTTACAGCAAGAGTAAGAATCGGTTGGGTAAGATTCAAGGAATGTGGAGAATTGTTGCTTGGAAATAGGTTTCCTATGAAGATGAAAGGTAAAATCTATCGTTGTTGTGTAAGATCAGCCATACTGCATGGAAGTGAGACATGGTGTTTAAAAGAAAATGAAAAAGCAATTTTGAGAAGAACGGAGAGAGCTATGGTGAGAGCCATGTGCGGTCAGAAAGTGGTAGACAGGAAGACGACTAAAGAACAGATGGATATGTTGGAGTTAATGGAAACTATAGACCGGTTAGCAACAGCAAATGGAGTTAGATGGTATGGACATGTGCTGAGGAGGGATGACGATAGTGTTTTGAGGGTTGCTCTGAATCTTGAAGTGAGTGGCAAGAGAAAGCGAGGACCACCGAAGAAAACATAGAGGAAGCTAGTGGAAGAAGAGATAGAGAAGATTGGTTTGAAGAAGGAGGATACCCTGAGACGAGACAAGTGGAGGGACGGAAGGCGAGCAATTGCCGAAGGAATGGGGTAAATCCGGCCATTTCTGTTAAAGGGACAACGGATAAAAACTGAATCACTACACTACTTAAATTTTTTTATTGCTTTTTAAACGAATGACCTGTTGACACCAATTTGCTTCGAAATTTGGCGTTGAGACAACCCATTTTGCGGAGTGCGACAATCTGAGCACGTCCTACATCTGTATGGTACCGATTTTTGCCCATTTTTAAATAGTTAAAAATAGAAGAAAATGACTAAAATTCAACAGAATACTCAGCAATTTTCGCCTAAAACTTGAGCTAAAACACTTCTAAGACCATAAACCTGCAATAAAAATAACATGATGCAATATTAGCCAAAGAATTTTTGCCATAACTATTAAATGTTGCTAATTTTGAATTTTATCGTAGGTGGTTCGACACTTTTGCAAATGACTGCAATACAACATATTTTTATTAATTTACTCATTTTGCTGTCGTTTTGTACATATTACAGTCAATTTGAGGGGCGTTCAAATATCATGTGACGTTTTCATAGGGTTATGAGGGAACAAAACTGTCATATAGGTGTTTCATGATAAAAGGAGGGTTGATAAGAGCTTTCGTTATATGACAAACTTGTTATTATATTTAAATAAATTAATTTTCAATCGTTTAATCAACCTAGTTTTTCAGGCGAATCCCAATAATTAAAGTTTACTTGAGTGCTTTTTATATGACCCGTCAAATGAGGGGAAAGTTGGTTTACATAAACTCCATAATGCGACACACTGGAAAGGGGAAGCTAAATATTGGATACAAAAAGCTTGATATGATTTATGAACAGCCACATGCACATATTAATTTAATTTTCGTTCCACTAAAATGAAAAATTTTTTAGAGACAAACAGCGCTTTATTCCCTAAGGAAAAGGATACTAAGAGTGTTACTATTTTTGGTCAGATTTAATGTGCCTCACCAATTGATCCTGTTCTATTCCAGCTACTTCATTTGTAAAAGTTGAAGTGGAAGCAACTTGTGGTGTCGTAATTTTCTTTGCCAAAACACAAGATGAAGTCAAGCACAAACTAACCACATTTTCGATATCACTCAATCCCTAAATATGTGAAAATTGGTTATCAAAACAAAAAACAATTTCGAGATTTGTCAAAGCAACGTTTGATTTTTGAGACAAAAGTAACAAAATTTACCCAAACAATAATTTTTGCAGAATAGCCGTTATAAACTTCATGTTCCATTGAAACAAAAAACAATGACTTTACAAGAGCAATTGTAAAGTTGTAAATTTCATTCAAGATGAATTCTGCGTTTGGTGTTTTGTAAACCTCTTTTATGGTGATTTTCTCCCTACTTGATTGCAATTCCTGTGAAAGAAATGCATTGCTCCGCTGCCAGCAATGCTTAAAATTAAAAAGCGGGTCTAAACACGTGTACTTCTGGGATGTAGGATAGCATTGCTACCAAAGTGAAAAAAGAAAAAACAGTGCTAATATAAACAAGGAAATTACTCTAGCAAAATTGCTTCTTGCAACTCCTGGACTATTTTGTCGGCTAGACTTCGAGAGTAAGTCTTTGTTTTTGAATTAAAAGCGTTGCAGTAAAAAAATCTATTAAGCATAAAAAGAAATTTTAGACAAAAAATATGTACAAGGCATTTCTATTACACTTCAACCCCAATGCCATACAATACCACAAAGCATAATCTTGTTAATTTTTTTCCAGAAATTACCTGTGGTTGTTAAACACCTCCACAAACTCCATTATTTTAATGCAACATCTGAGTCCAAATTCAAAATAAACTCGTTTGTGCATTGCATCTTAACAGTTAAACTCACAAAAATAAAAACAAATGCTCTTGTAAAAGGACTTTGTTTGCATATTGTAGGCCTATAGCTAATCACTTTTCCTAATCATTATTATTGCTCTGTGAAACTGATCCTACCGATCTTTTTTTTTTGACATTTTACACTGACTGGCTTAGTGTAAAGTAGGAAGCATGACCTGGCTACTTCTATCCCACATGAAGTTAAGCTGGAAACTGGCTGATCGATCTCCGGAGGGATTAGCAATTGAGTGGTTGCGGGTAAACGTTGATGGTTGCAAGACTATCAACGTGTGCAAACCTCCAACTTCGCGGCTAATACCAACAGACATTTCAGCATTCTCACACCCCTGTCTTTATGCTGGTGACTTTAACTGCCAGCACACGGTATAATTGTTGTTATAATTCTACCAATCCAAACAGAGAATGCTTGGTTGAATGAGTGGCCAAGGGGAACCTCATTCTTCTGTGCAATCCTAAGGATGACCCCAGCTTTTTCTCTGGTTGTTGAAACACTGAAACTAATCCAAACCTGGCTTTCACGAATGCTGGTCTTGACAGTAGCAATTGAGTTGACGCACTGTGGAGAAGTTTCCTAGGTTTCAGCCTCGACTATCCTTTGCCTTAAAAAATCCAGCCCCAGTCCCAAGTGATCAATTTAAGAGTTGAAACATCGGTAAAGCCAAGTGGGAACTGTACAGCCTTCTGAAGAATTATCACCTCCTGACTCTGGCCGTTGATGAGACATACCAGGACTTCTCTGCAATACCATTTTTGCAGCATCAAAAATTTCAATATATCGTTGTCGTAGGAATAACCAGAGACTGTGTTGGGCTGGAAAGTGGGAGCACTTATACCAGGTTATTCTTCGGGCAGGGCAGGGTGAAGCAACTAGCAAAAATACATCCGCCTTGTTTTCTTGGCTTGAAGAAAATTGGAGACCACTGGACCGAGGCTGCCAATTCTATCAACTTTATGCACTGTAGTCGGAATCGTAGTTGGAGCACAATGTGATTTATAAGACGAAAGATCACGAGTCAGCCAGAATAGTGCTGCAATAGGTGTCTGAACTTAGGAGGATTTCAACACCTTTTGACAAATGTATCTCTGGAGATTTTTCTCCAGAGGAATTCGCCAGTGCCTTACAGCTGCTTAAGTATGAAAAAAATCCGAGCTCTGATTCTACTGTAACTGTATATGCCCAGAGATAATACTCCAAGCCCGTGATGCCCTGATTAAACGTACTCCTGTCTTTGTGCGTGCGCCAACTGAAGCTTCCTAAACTCTTAGAAGAGTATCCGTGGTTACTATCCCAAAGTCGAATAAGCCAACAGTGCACCCGAAGAGTTATAGACCAATCTCTTTGTTGTAGGTCAAGCACAAGTTTTTTGAGACTCTTCTATACCGGCGTGGAATCAATTGTAGACCAGCTGCTACCTCAAAAGCAAGTTGGGTTTCGACTTGGAAAGTCTACCGTATACCAAGTTACCTTCCTAAGTCACGAAAGATGTACTGCCTGCTTCTCACAAAAGCAATATTGTTTACCAATACCTGTGCCACTGTGGTAGTCGGTACGTGGGCCGTACTTCCCAAAGATTGCAGCAGAGAATCACGCAGCATGTGCCGAAATCTGTTCGAGGTGGGCACACTTTTCAAGATCGAACCTCATTGGCCCGTTCCTGTAAGCCAACCAAATCCCTCAACACCGAAATTTCTTCATCAGCAATTGGACAACATCTCCTACATAACCAATTATGCGCACAAAACTACTCAGATGATAAATTTTCCATACTTGCACATGGCCGAACAGCTTTCCATCTTTCAACTCTTGAAGCTACTTATATCAAAACATCAAAACCTAATTTGTGTAAGCAAAAAGAATTCGTATACAGCTTAAAAATTTCACATTAGTTTCCTCTCTTTTCATTGGTCGACCCATCGACCAATCACTATCGAGTATTCCTCTATATAAGCGAGTAACACTTCTATCTTTTTCATTCTGACGTATTTCTCCTGAAGACGAGTCAGACGAAAAGCTTCGAGAAAATGAATGTATTACTTTCCGCAATATTCAAGTTTTGTACCACCAATCAACTCTTCAAATATTTCCGAAGAAGGTACAGCAACCAGCAAATTAACATCTTGAACAAGCTGGTTAAAACTCGTGGAAAGATCAGAAGTGCTATTTCACAAACAGCCTTTCTTAAGGCTTGCATTGCTCAACGAACACTTCCAAAGTTCGTCAAGTTCAGAATCGAAAAATCGTCAGCGCGCCATACTGCAAATATTGAACGTGCGTTTATGCAAGATGAAACGGAAAAGAGTGAATCACTGTCTACATTCCTGAAAACCAAGTTGCGCGCATTATGGCAAGAAGTCAGACAATTTTTGTCTTACTTCGATTTTGTTCGATTCTGCAGGTATATTGCTAACATCGATGAACGAAAAGAAAAAAAACTCTCCGTCAAAAACGAGCGAAATCTGAAACTTTTGTTTCAACAACGTTTTGGAAATATGGCAAAACCCGACAAGGACACGATTATTAACCTTTCCAGTTACACCCTTTCGTCCAATGAAGAATTCGTCCTCTCGCATGGCTTAAATTTCTGTTTACCCCCAAACAATATCCAACGTGAAAAGATTTTTGCGGAGTTTGAAGTACTGATCGGCCAATTGCTCCACCATGTCCCACACTCCTCTGAACAATTTTCCGCTTTGAAAGCCAGATTGAGCGATCTTGCCCATGCCTTTTGTGGTACCCCCGTCGATATTGGCAACTTTCTCATTTTGAAAGAATGCATCCATGCCATTAAGTCCTTACGTAGTAATGAAAGTATTCTCATCACCAAACCTGATAAAGGATCTGGAGTAGTTATTTTAGACAAAAGTGACTACGTTTCAAAAATGAACTGCATTTTACAGGATAAGTCGAAGTTTGAAAATCTTGGTCCTGCTAACGAATTTGACAATACGGCAAAAACTGAGGGTAAAATACAAAAACGCTTACTTCAACTGAAAAAAGATGATCTTCTTCCCGCCAAAATTTACAACTCCATTCGACCTACTGGTTCTCAACGACCTCGCATGTATGGATTACCGAAAATTCACAAGAAAGACGTGCCACTACGCCCTATCTTGTCAATGACTGGCTCATCCCAACACCAATTGGCTCAATGGCTTACGTCAGTCATTGACCCAGTACTTTCCCTTTATTCTACTTACTGCATCTCAGACTCTTTTACCTTCGCTAATGAAGTTAAAACCTTCAAATTTCCGTCATCTGTTTTCCTCTGTTCCTTTGACGTCAGCAGCCTCTTTACTAATGTTCCCCTATCAGAAACCATCGAAATTTGTGCTGATGCCCTCTACAATGGCGACCTCAAAACACCTCCTTTTCCCCGCGAAATCTTTGTGGAGCTGATGCAAACTGCTACTTCTTCAGTTGAATTCAGCTTCAATGATACCATGCACCGGCAGATTGATGGTGTAGCTATGGGTTCACCTCTAGGCCCAGCCCTTGCCAATATTTTTGTAGGCTATTATGAAGCCGAGTTGTTTAAAAAAGTGAACAAACCTATGGTTTATTATCGATATGTCGACGACACTTTTGCTGCATTCAACAACGAAGAGAATTGCAATGCTTTTTTCTCCCACTTTAACTCTCTTCATCCTTCGCTTCACTTCACTTTTGAAAAAGAGTGTGGTGGAACTTTACCTTTCCTGGACGTGCTAGTAGAGAAAAATGATTGCCATTTTATTACTTCAATATACAGAAAACCGACTTTCACTGGCCAATATGTCCGCTGGAATTCTTTCAGCCCTAAGAAACGGAAAATAAATTTAATATCTACGCTTGTACACAGAGCTTTGGCAATCTGTTCAAAATCTACTCTTTCAGCAGAACTATCAAAAATCCGTTCCATTTTGATAAACAATGGCTACCCTGAAAATATTATTGACGCAGTAACAAAAAGAAAAATCATTCAGTTCTTCAAACCTATTCCGTCAGGTCCAAAGAAATGCCCAGTCTATTTACACTTACCTTGGCTTGGAAACGTTTCGACGACGTTCGAAACGCAAATCAAAACAGCCGTTAAACGTTGTTACTTTGCTGTCGAACCGCGAATTGTCTTTACCACCAGACAGCTTCTCCCTGCAACCACGAAAGATGTACTGCCTGCTTCTCACAAAAGCAATATTGTTTACCAATACCTGTGCCACTGTGATAGTCGGTACGTGGGCCGTACTTCCCAAAGATTGCAGCAGAGAATCACGCAGCATGTGCCGAAAATCTGTTCGAGGTGGGCACACTTTTCAAGATCGAACCTCATTGGCCCGTTCCTGTAAGCCAACCAAATCCCTCAACACCGAAATTTCTTCATCAGCAATTGGACAACATCTCCTACATAACCAATTATGCGCACAAAACTACTCAGATGATAAATTTTCCATACTTGCACATGGCCGAACAGCTTTCCATCTTTCAACTCTTGAAGCTACTTATATCAAAACATCAAAACCTAATTTGTGTAAGCAAAAAGAATTCGTATACAGCTTAAAAATTTCACATTAGTTTCCTCTCTTTTCATTGGTCGACCCATCGACCAATCACTATCGAGTATTCCTCTATATAAGCGAGTAACACTTCTATCTTTTTCATTCTGACGTATTTCTCCTGAAGACGAGTCAGACGAAAAGCTTCGAGAAAATGAATGTATTACTTCCTAAGTCAAGAAATTGATAGCTTTTTGACTAAAAAGAGGATCGGTGCTATGTTGGTCGATCTCATAAGAGCCTACAATACTGTATGGCATTGTGGCTTTACTTGAAGTTTTTCGGTCTGCTGCCGGACAGGCACATTATTTGAATGATCATGGAACTTGCGTGCAATCGCAGTCTAACCCTCACCACAGGTTCTGAAAAGCAAAGCCGGTTGCGACGCTTTAAGAACGGTGTTCCACAGTGATCAGTCCTGGCTCCCTTCTTGTCTGATATCTACATATATGACCTGCCAGCGACAATCTCAAAAAAGTTCGCACATGCTGACCATCTGGCAATCCTAACTCTGCAAGTAACTGCAATCGCTACTGGGGACTCTTACTCAGGACATGGCAACTCTATCTTCTCACCTTCTCAAAGGGAGCTCAAGTTTAGTAAAACCGAAACGATGTCGGCAGCTTCCACTTCTACAACAAGGAGGCACGGTGTGAGCTATGTCGTTGGGCAGACTCTGACATTTTGAGCCGAACCAATCTATATCTCCGCATAAAGCTAAATTGAACACTCATGTTTCGTCAACATGTGGAGTCATTGCGCAAGAAGTTAACAATTTAAATTGGGCTTTCGAGACAAAAAGCGGAAACAAGCTGGAGTGCGAGTGCCACACCAACGCGAACAGCCGCTTTTGCCTTGATCCACTCCATTGATGAGTACGGCGCACCTGTTTGGTGCCGCAGTGCTCACGCTTGCCTCATTGACAAATCGATCAATAACTTCTGGCACATATTGTGGACATCTGCGGCAACTCGAATCAAGACACCCATTTGTGCATTCAGCTCTGGAACTACTGAACCATCTTGCTTAGTCGAGCACCAGTGTAGCACAGCGGGTAGATAACCAATGGAACATGGAGCGGCGTAAAAGCACTTCCGGACTTCGTGCACTGATTGCAGACTGTCACGAATAGGTAAATTTGCATTGAAAGAATAGTTTTATATATGTATAGTTATTGTAATCTGTTGTTTTATTTTGCAGTGATCGTTTTATTTGTAAACCTGAATTGTCTCAAGCCCTAAACTTGCTAAACTGTTTTTGAAAAAAGTCCTTTTTTTCTTTCGTATTTATTAATAGATTTGTAACTCACACGTCTTTTCTGACGTCACAATTCTGACTACATGACTAAGTTCCAGTGATTCTTATTTCTTCTCGAAGATTTTTTGTTTTTTGTTTATTTTTACCAATTACGTTATTTATTAACGGTGTTTTTTGTGTCACGTGATGTTCTAGCATTTTCCAGAAGCTCGTATTTTTGTATATAAGGTGGCAAGACTTTTTTGATTTTGAGAGAGAATAGTTCAGTAGTGGTAGTTAGTGGCGGAGTAGAAAGAATAGTAAAAGTGCATTGTTCTGTGAAGACTGTTGTGACAAGAATCAAGCGATTATTTTGGTGGTTTTAGTTTCAGTTAGTCTTTGATATTTATATATTAAAGTGCTTTAGTTTCTGTATTTGACAAGCGAAGGAATTCGAAGTTTTAAAGTGGTTTGTGAATATACATGTATTTGTTCTGTTCTTGATCGAGAAGTGCGTGAGTTAAAAGTATCTTAGTGGAAACCAATCATTTCCTAGCTAATAAGTTGCAACCAAACTTAATTATTTGAGCGATACTGCAAGTCGCCTCAATTTTAAGAAGTAAAATTAAGATTGAGATAGAACGAAAATTCTATTGAAACGCGACATTTGGGGGCTCGTCCGGGATCTTTTTTATCGGTTGGTAATCTAAAATGTCTGCCGAAAAACTTAATATGGAGAAGTTGGAGGACTTGAAGAGACAAGTAAAATCTTTGGGCTTGGATGAGAAACAGAAGAACAAGCTTATAATGGACTAATGGCGCCGAATGAGAGAGGTCGATGCTGAAGAACGAAGATTAGCAGCCCAGGCTGAAAAACCGTGAATAGTGACTGAAGAACGGAGAATAGCAGCTGAAGCTGAAGAACGAAGGTTAGCAGCTCAGGCTGAAGAACCAAGAATAGCGGCTGAAGCTGAAGAACGAAAATTAGTAGCCCAGGCTGAAAAACCGAGAAGAGCGGCTGAGGAAAGGAAGGCTGAGCTCGATGTTGAAAAGCTGAGGTTGGAATTGGAAGCGAGGAGGCTCTCCCAATCTCAGAATGGTGAGCAATTCAATCAAGGACTGGTTGAAAATGTTGTGAGGAAGCCACCGCTACCATCTTTCGTGGACGGGAAGGATAACTTGTACGAATATCTTCTGAGATTTGAAAGATACGCTAATGCGGTTAAATGGAATAGAAGTACTTGAGCAACCTAGTTAAGCTGTTAACAGGCAAGGCGGTAGAAGTATACATTAGACTGTCGCCAGAAGAAGCCATGGATTATAGGCGTCTTAAAGTTGCTTTACTGGAAAAGGTATGATTTTACTGAGCGCGGATACCGCGAGAAATTTCGAGAAGCTAGACTGGAAGGACACGAAAGCCCGAGTCAATTTATATTCAGGTTAAAAAATTATTTCATCAAGTGGATAGAGTTGGCCGAAGTGGAGCAAACCTTTATGGGCGTGGTTGACTTGATTGTACGCGAGCAATTCATTAGTTCCTGCTTTAAAGATCTACCGATATTGCTGAAACAGAGCAACCAAAAAACTTGAATGAACTGTCGCCGTTGACTGATTAATATTTGGCAGTACGCAATCAAAAGCTGTTGAGTAAGAAAGGGATCAAACGTGATAGCGCAAGAGCTAGTGTAAAGACAATCATAGTGGATTCCCTCCTGCGAGTACTCTGAACTGCTTCTTATGTAATCGCGTTGGTCACCGGGCAATTGACTGTCATGTAAAACCAGAAGGAAGACGCAATGAATATAACAGACCAGCTAGACGCGCAATCACGTGATACCAATGTGGCGAAATTGGGTACGAGAAGAGGTGCTGTCGGAACACCCCCCGCCCTCAAGCTGCTCCTCGGAGTGGAGACAACACCCCTAGACCCACCTCACAACCCTACCGAGTTGGATGCGCCGCGCAAGTTGGAAAATTATCGGATGATGACAAAGCGAAGAATAAAGAATATTTGGAGCTCAAATCTGGAAAGAAAATTAAAGTCGTGCGTAATGGTTCCTGCGTGAGCAATGAAAATAGGAAGTGTAGGCCTCTTGCGACCGGAAAAGTGGGTGAGAATGAAGTTGAGGTCCTTCGTGATACAGGCTACAATGGCGTTATTATCAGGAAAGAGTTGGTGAAGGAAGATGATTTTACTGGTAGAATGGGTTACGTGATGGCTATCGACCGGACATTAAAAGAGGCACCCATTGCTGAGATTAAAGTGGACACGCCTCATTATACGAGAGTGGCCCGAGCCATATGTTTGCGAGACCACTTGTTCGACCTGGTCATTGGAAACATTTCTGGGGCACGGAATCCGGATGACCCTATTTCCGGTGTGGAGACGTGTGCCGCTGCGGTCACGAGGGCTCAAGCTCGGAAGGATGCCACAATCAAGCCTTTAGCTGCAAGAGACGTGACAGCTTAGACTTCCGTCACGAAAGATACTTTGGCAAAAATGCAACAGGAAGACACTACTCTAGAAAAATGCGTAAACCTGAAGGATGCTGTTAGAAAAGGGGACTACAAAACAAGTATGAAAAGCGTAGGAGCATCCTATACAGGATTGGGAGTCGAATTGATGGATTAGGCGAGTTCTCAAAGCAGATTATGGTACCGAAAACGTTGAGGAGGAAGGTTATGGAAGTTGCCCACGGCTTTATTTTCGGAAGATATCTTGGGATCAAAAAGACTAAAGGCCGCATTCAAACAAATTTCTGCTGGCCTGGCATGCAAGATGATGTTGCTAGTTTCTGCAAATCATGTGATGTAGTCAGAAGGCAACTGCTAAAGGTTCCTTTCCCTGTGTGCCACTAGGAGATATGCCTATATTGAAACAGAGACGGAATGGCGGAAGCAGAGTGGCGGAAGCGTTGCTGGATATGTACAGTCGTCTGGAATACCAGAGGAAGTCCTGAGTAATCTTGGCACGCAATTTGCATCGATGTGTATGGAGGAAGTATCAAGATTGTTGTCCATAAAGCAACTAACAACTACGCCGTATCATCCTATTTGCAATGGATTGGTTGAACGTTTTAATGATACACTAAAGAAAATGCTAAGACGTTTGTGTAATGAGCAGCCCGCCAGTGGCATCGTTTCGTTAACCAACCCTTTACTATTCGCATACAGAGAAGCGCGACAGGAGGCCACCGGATTTTCACCGTTTTAATTATTGTACGAGAGGACATTAGGCAGACAAGTACAAATCTTGAAGGAGCTGTGGACAGGAGAGACAGATGGGACAGAAATCAAGACGAGCTACCAGTATGTTTTGGAATTGCGAGAACGCTTGAACAGCACCATGAAGATTGCTCAGGAAGAGTTGCTAAAGAGCCAGAAGAAAAAAACGCTGTATGACAGAAGAGCTAGAAGAAGAGAATTTCAAGAAGACGACAAGGTGTTACTGCTACTGCCGACGGACATGAATAAGCTCTTGATGCAATGGAAATAATGAGCAGATGTGAAAAAGGTAATGATTATCGGGTAGAAGTGAATAAGAAGGTGAAAACGTTTTATGCAAACATGCTCAAGAAATACAGGGTGTCTCAAAAGTAAGTATACACTTTAAAATTTGAATAACAATCTAATGGCTTGTTCAAATTTGTCAAAAGTTTACAAAAATATTCTATGAACTACTAGAAACAGATTACCGTCCTAATATCTCGTTGAATTTATTTATTGACAGAATGTTAGACCTCAACGTGGGAGCCACCAATTTCGGGAGATTTCAGCCACCTTTGGATGCATTCTTGCTTGACACTTTGCAATAAATCTTGTGTAACTAGTCCACATGATGCTCTAATGTTTTGTTCCAACTCTAAAAGGTTTTGAGGCCGTGTGGAGTAAAGTTGACAAAAAATGCTTCGGTTGAAAAACTGTTACTTTCAGCAAGATGGAGCTCCTGCACATTACACCAGGAAAGTCAGAGATTACTTAAATCAGTTTTTTCTCGGTAGGTGGATTGGGTGCAGAGGTCCTCTAGAATGGGCCGCTCGTTCACCTGACTTAACCCCATGCGACTTTTTTCTTTGGGGTTTCCTTAAGAGCAAAGTTTACTCCACATGGTCTCAAAACCTTTTAGAGTTGGAACAAAACCTTAGAGCATCATGTGGACTAGTTACACAAGATTTATTGCAAAGTGTCAAGCAAGAATGCATCCAAAGGTGGCTGAAATCTCCCGAAATTGGTGGCTCCCACGTTGAGGTCTAACATTCTGTCAATAAATAAATTCAACGAGATATTAGGACGGTAATCTGTTTCTAGTAGTTCATAGAATATTTTTGTAAACTTTTGACAAATTTGAATAAGCCATTAGATTGTTATTCAAATTTTAAAGTGTATACTTACTTTTGAGACACCCTGTACATCGAAAGAGCTGACCAGGACGGAGAACCACAACAAAATTCAGACGATAATTAAGCAATGTCTTGTAATGTTTGTACCGGGATTATAGGAGGAAATGAAGATCTGAGTGTGAATGACGACGAGATGGTAGAATAACTAGTTGTCATTAGAAGGAAACAGTACAGGACGTCAAGTTGGGGGTCGAACTGACTAAAACACAACAGGAAGAGATGAGCACCTTGTCAAGATAAGAAGGAGTTTTTTCAGATATCCCAGGTAAAGCTAACATGATCAAACATAAGATAGAGCTTACTAAAAACAATCCCGTCAGGTCTCGGCCGTATCCTTTGCCGTACGCCATGAGAGAGAACCTTAAAAGAGAAATAGAAAACATGCTTAGTCTCGGAATCATTCGAAAATCGAACTCATCATTCGCGTCCCCAATTGTAATCGCGAAGAAGAAAGATGGATCAGATCGCATCTGCTTTGATTATCGGAAATGAAACAAGCTCACAGTAGCAGATCCAGAGCCAATGACAACGGCAAAAGATTTTTTCCAGCAGTTGGGGAAAAGCAAGTACTACTCCAAGATTGATCTCAGCAAAGAATACTGGCAAATCCCAGGAGCGGAGAAAGACATTAAACAAAGACTGCATTTGTAACACCTGACGGCACGTACGATTTTTTGAGGATGCCCTTCGGAATGAAAAATTCGGGGGCAACATTGGTTCGCGGAATGAGGAAGATTTTAGCCGAAATCAATAATATTGATAGCTACATTGATGACCTCATAATACATACTATTGACTGGCAAGCGCATCTACAAGTGTTGGAAGAATTGCTTCGACGTTTGCAGAAGCAAGACTTACAGCAAAGCCGTATAAATCCGTTGAAATTCTCGGACATTGTCGGCTGTAACTAGATTACAATCAATGAGGACAATTTAGAGAAGATACGTACAGCACGAAGACCACCTACGAAGAGGTAAGATTTTTGGGGTTAGCGAATTATTACCACGCTCACATCCCCCCATTTGCAGCGGTTGCAGCGCCATTGACTGATCTAACGCAGAAGGGACAACCCAACAAGATTTGATGGGGGCAAGCTCAAGAAAAAGCCTTCAGCAGCTTGCGAGACTGTTTGTTGAAGCAGCCAATTTTAAAGCTGACAGTTTATAGCAAGCCTTTCATTCTACGAATTGATGCGTCAAACTGCGGGATGGGTGCCGCCCTCATGCAACAGCATGACGAGAGACTATATCCAGAGGCGTATGCCAGCAAGAAACTCGCATCAGCTGAGACCAAATATTCAAGTTCAGAAAAAGAATGTTTGAGTATTGTGCGGGGCATAACAAAGTTCCGGCTATACTAAGCTGGCAAGCCGCTTATTTTACAAACTGATCACCAGCCCCTTGTGTATACTCGTATAAACAAGACCCAAGTATGAGAACGATCGCATAATGCAATGGCCCTTAGCTTTACAAGGGTACGACTATGCTGTACAAGACATTCCTGGAAAGGATAATGTATCAGCTGATTACCTTAGTCGTGTGATGAACCAATCGTGCAGTGTTTATGTGTATTGTGTGCTATGCCTTAATTTGTATATGTGCGTCTGATATGGAAATCGAATTTATTTTGTGCGTGATTAAGGATTTTAGTAGTGAATGGGACTCGCAAATTTTGTTATTCGTAGTTGTTAATATCATTACTATACTATTCTTAGGGGGGGGTATGTCACGAATAGGTAAATTTGCATTGAAAGAATAGTTTTATATATGTATAGTTATTGTAATCTGTTGTTTTATTTTGCAGTGATCGTTTTATTTGTAAACCTGAATTGTCTCAAGCCCTAAACTTGCTAAACTGTTTTTGAAAAAAGTCCTTTGTAACTCACACGTCTTTTCCGACGTCACAATTCTGACTACATGACTAAGTTCCAGTGTATTCCAGTGATTCTTGTTTCTTCTCGAAGATTTTTTTTTGTTTATTTTTACCAATTACGTTATTTATTAACGGTGATTTTTCTGTGTCACGTGATGTTCTAGCATTTTCTAGAAGCTCGTATTTTTGTATAAGTCGCCTCAATTTTAAGAAGTAAAATTAAGATTGAGATAGAGTGAAAATTCTATTGAAACGCGACACAGAGGTCATTTTTGTACCATCGGAAACATCTTTTTCCATATCTATATGGATCAGGCTTTTAACTGCCTTCGCACTGGCGTTGGGTTATTCCGCTCAACAATATGCAAATAGGGTTGGCTACTGCGTCTTGTGAGTATGGTGCAAAGGAGCAAACAAGTGAGCACGTGATGACATCCTGCCTATTTACCACCGTCCAAATTGATCTTGTGTTCTGTCAGTTGTTGACAAGAGTTTGGTGCTTTCGCTGACAGACACATGTCCAGCCATCTGTGGACTGCCTTCTAAACACATTTCTCGAACGGAAAAGGAGAAATTTTGCTGCATGATTGGGGAAAGTTTCCAAGATGCTGGCCCAAAACCCCATGGAGTCGTAAATCATAAAGCTCTTCTTTCAAGTTCACGACACACTTTTAAGTTCTCCTCACTTTCAGGTTCACAAAAAAAGTAATTTCTTATTAACTAATGTGGCAGATTAACCAGAATAATGTATTGTGTTATCTAAGCAATTATGATGTCAGAGGTATTGCAACATCACAAACACCAAGTAGAAACAAATGAACACCACAAATTAGGAAATTGAAAAAAATTCTATTGCAACTGTTGATCAAAATTATACCGCCTCACGGTAACCTACCGCTTGTATGCCGCTTATATTCATTGAAAGAAAAGTAGCCTACAGTTGAGTTTTAGAAATGTTTTACAGACCACCTGAGATCGACTCATGCAACCGAGAGGGAATCAAGCACCACAACTAGAGAATTCCTATCAAAAAAAATTCATTCCAATATTTAAAGACAAAAAAATTCTATTCATACTTTAAAAATGCTTTAGTGCCAACGGGTTACAGTCTACATAGGAATATCAGGATACCTGTTTGGTTTTTAAGTCAGACAGTATTTGTTCATATTCATTTGAGTTATCCACAGTAGCTTGAAGAAGAGCCAGCAAGCCTTTCAGTGTGTCAGAGCAAGATGAATTAGTAACTGTATTTCCACAATTTTTTGCAAGCTTTTCAATGTCTTGAACTACCTAAACAAAAAATTAACACAAAAACTTATATATTGCGGTGAATCTTTAACCTACATCCTACCAACACTTGTTAAACCTTAATCGTACCAAGTAAGGTCCAAACGGACCCCAGTAGAAAAGGAGCAATTATTAATTACAAAAATGAACTTCTTTTGCTGCAAATAAATGTATAATTTAAAAAAGACTCACAAAGTTGTATAACGACCGAATGAGTCAACGTTGTTCTAAATTAAAGCCATAATCAATAAAATATGTGACAAAATGCTTTTTTAAACTAACGCAAGCATAAAATCTCAAAATTTTAATCAGTATTCCCTTTTCTCAGAGTCCTCAATCAAGTTAAAATGTTTTCGCGAAATAAGATAGTTTTTGACAAAACTCTTCTTACCATGTCGCTTTTGCTGACATTCAACCCAGACTCTTTACTGTGTGCTATGAGCCGGGCATATATGTCTGTTAGAAGACGCGCAAACGATTCGAACTTATTTGACACCTTCACAAGAGCAAAAGCAGCACCTCCTTTTTTTACCGATTGACCCATGGTTCTGTACTCCCACTGCAGCAGTCTTAACCCCAATCATACTCATAGCCATTCTAATAGAAACTCGTAAAGTTGACGCTGCAGCCCAGCGCTTGATATTATTTTGGCAACACTAGCTCATGATGTCCAGAAATCACAAAAAGACGCCAGTTTGTGCATTGCACGCTTCTCTTCACGAGTTTCTTGATTATCAAACCGCAGATATTTTAGAATGTCAGTAAACCTATTCTTGGACATAGTTGCAGTGTAAACCAATCTGCCTTCTTTTTCCGACCATAGTAATGAAGTAGGCTCATGATTAGATTTATGTAGGCCTGCCAACAAATTCAGTCTAATAAAAGCTGTCATTTCAGTGTCATCAACAGGTATCCAATTTTTCAAAACTTTAGGGTGTGCTGTGCTCCATTCATCTTATTTTGCGGCGATCAACTCGATTTGTGTTGTAGCAACTTCAACCACAAACCACTGTAGCGCAACGGCAGGCATCCGACTGTAATCCATGTTTAAATGAGTGCACTCCTTGTGGTGACTAATCACTTCTATCATGATAGCTACTGAACGTAGATAGCGATCCATATGTAAAGTCACGAGTTGTTGGCGACTTTCTACTTGTGGTTTGTAGTTGAAGTTGTTGAGGTTGCTACAGTGTCCACAAAAAGATCAATTATTACCTGAGTTATCAGAAAGAATTGAATGCTTGCTTAGGTGAAGTGCAATTGATGGCAGATATTATGCCACCGGCCTGTCTGGTAATATCTTGCGTACTACGTCTTCCAGTGACTGACTGGTGATTTTTTTGCTAAATTTTTGCCAACTATTATGTCTTGAGATTGATCAGTTCCACTTGCATCTGCTTCTACCACTCTTGCCTTGATCTTGCTCTATTACATTATATTGGATTATTATGTTCACTCTGGCCTCTTTCTCGACTACTCTGATCTTCATCATCACAGATAGGACGAATGCTTCTTTCATCATTATCTTAAAACGGATTGTTTTAAAGGTTCAGTAACACTATAGCCCAAACATTCAATTTAGATACGCAATCTTCCTCTTCACTTAAAACATCAGAATCTTCGAATTCTGAATATTTTTCCTATTGAAAAATAGCTTGCGGTATTTCTGATTCGACATATTTCGCATTTCTGTCTCTATTAGCCATTATTTGCTCTAGTATGATAAAATAAATCAAGATTTGAAGCAGATAACAGAGTAGAAATTCACATAATATTCTGAGGCCCAAGCAAATCTCAAAGCAAAAATAAACGTTAATGTATCAGCTTGCAATCTAAAATTAATAAAATTAAGAAAGGGGTTAGAAGCGGCGCGAATAATCAAACAAATCTTGCTATCTCAAACCTTTTGAATCACTAGTTTGTTTTTTGTGCATGTTAACACATAATTGCTGGGGTCAGATCGGATCCTGTTTGATAGGAATAGAATCAATTACGCAAACTGTACCTTTGCTTGCTTTTTTGGTTGCAGTTACTCTGCTTAATTTGCTTTGTCATTGGGTGGTAAAAGCAGCAGTACCAGTAATTGTTTTTGCAATTCTAGACTACATGTACATGTTACGGGCAGTTGCTTACCGTATTTGACGGCGTATGGGACGTACTGACGTGCAAGACACATCCCCATTTCACAGGTCAGATTCGAGAAAAAGTTTTTAGCATATTTAAGCACATATTGTCAAAAACAATCTAGCAGCACATTACACTAACAGAAAACAATGCTGTATAAAAGCCAGTTGTCTGTAAAAACTAGCGATAAGAGTAAGATCAGGCAAGATATCCAAATAGGATTATAGAAAAACATTACAAATGAAACCAAAAAATTTAGCAAGAAACATTGTTACACATTTAAAAACATGCCTTAGTCTCAAAGGTTAGATTGCTGTTATTTTAAAAATAAAAATTCGTTTTGTAAGTCATTAATAAACTCCAGCAATAAAAACAATGATGTTAGGATAAAAAAATACAATAAAAACAAGGAGTTATGGTATGAAAAAATACTGATCATAAGCCACATTAGTGATCGCCGAAGAGAAGATCAGCCCAGAAAAGATCTCAACTTTCCATATTAGACGCAGGTCAATTTCTAAGCAAAAAATTTGGCAAAAAATTCCGTTCTATGTGCCAACAAATACGATAATTTACACTGAGAAATAGCCCCCTGCTTTGTTTCAATTTGTCAAAATCCTGCCATGGCCTACTAAAAATAGAAGATGGCCAGACACTCTACCTTACAGCGCGAAAATTAGACGGGTAACATTTACGCGGCACTTGTTTACTTTTCCTTAACTGTAGGTTTCCAGCAGAGGTAATCCTTCACAATCTTTCAACTAAGTGCTTTTCATCCTGGTTTTCTCTAGACGCTTAACAGAGCTAGAATGCACAGCACAGTTTAAAAAGTCCAGTTAGGTAGCAAAAATTATCTTTATTATCTGCAGTTCTAGCTATTGTAGTTAGTTGTTAATTTTGCTGTAAGTCATTTATAATGTAAAAGTGTTGGGAGGACATTTACGAAGTAGATAATAGTACCGTTAGACAAACGTTATGGTAGATGAAGTCTTATATTTTGATGGCATAGCAGTTAAACTAAATTCTTTATATTTATTTTAAAGAATATTTAGCTCGTTGATTTGAGCTTTGGCCAGCTAGCTGCACGTAATATAGCACTACTAAAATGCAAGGCCAATTTTGATTTCCACTTTTGTAAGTACGATTGTTTTTCAAGTTCAAAGCAATCTATGCAAAAAGAGTTTGCTTTGTTTTAGGTACTTTCAATGATTATTTTGGCATAATTATGGTGAATACATGTGTTGTCGCCTATTGCAAAATGGGATACAAAAAGCGTCAACATAAAATTAATGTTCCTGAAAAATTCCCAGTATTTCGTTTTCCTTTGAAAAACCCAGAATTAAACAGAAAATGGATAAGATTTGTGAATAGAAAAGACTGGGCTCCGACACGACGTTCTGGTGTTTGTTCTAAACATTTTGAAGAAAAGATTTTGAAAGTTGGCAAACGAGTAACCTTACGATGTGAATTACAACCAGTTCCTTCTATATACTCGGCAATGAATCCATAAACCCGTCAGTTATGCCTACACCCAAAACCCAAAGAAAGCCTCCAAGTAGAGTGACTGCACTACCTGATCAGCTTGATGATTTTAATGACCATGACAAAATTTCAGATTGTTCCAGCATTGGTGAAAGCTTGTGTCCCAGTGGCTACAAGTTGCAAATTGATAAAAGTAGAGCAGTGTTTTACAAACTGGAAAATTGCAAGACATTCGACATTCCCACAGTTACTGAAGCAGTCGTAATTGATGATGACTTCCATGTTAAGCTTATCTTTTCTGGTTCCCCTATACCCCTCCCTCCATGGTTTGCTAAAGGAAAGGATTGTCGACTGACAAAAAAGTCTTATCTGGAAAACTTTTCACCATACATCAGAAGTTTTTCAGATAACAGAGCCACAAATATCATGGATGAACTACAGCAAATCCGATACAAAAACCCTGAAGATTGACCAAATTTTACGTCAGAACTTTTGCAACTTGCCCTGATGTTGCGCTACACTTTGTTGCCAGCATACCAACTACTTGTCAAACATTTTCCTTTGCCTTCGGTTAGCCTTCTAAAGAGATTAAGCCAGGGAGGACTGAAACCATTGAAAGCAGTCAAAGTATTGCTAAACGAACGCAAAATTGATAAAGACATTGTGTTGTTAACCGACGAAATGTATCTGCAAAGTAGTAGTTATTCAGTTTTTATCCGGTGTTTTCCCTTTAGCAGAGATGGCCGGATTTACCCCATTCCTTCTGCAATTTCTCGCACTCCGTCCCTCCACTTATCTCGTCTCAGAGCATCCTCCTTCTTCAAACCAACTTTCTCTGTCTCCTCTTCCACTTGCTTCTTCCAGGTCTTCTTCGGTCGTCCTCGCTTTCTCTTGCCAGTCACTTCAAGATTCAGAGCAACCCTCAAAACACTATCGTCATCCCTCCTCAGTACATGTCCATACCATCTAACTCCATTTGCTGTTGCTAACCGGTCTATCGTTTCCTTCAACCCTAACATATCCATCTGTTCTTCAGTCGTCTTTCTGTCTACAATTTTTTGACCGCACATGGCTCTCACCATAGCTCTCTCCGTTCTCCTTAAAATTGCTTTTTCATTTTCTTTTAGACACCATGTCTCACTTCCATACAGTATTGCTGATCTTACGCAACAACAATAAACTTTACCTTTCATCTTCAGAGGAAACCTATTTCCAAGCAACAATTCTCCACATTTCCTGAATCTTACCCAACCGATTCTTACTCTTGCTGTGACTGCCGCTTCACAACCACTACTAGCATTTAGTCTGTCTCCCAAATAACAAAATCCATTCACTGTCTCCACTTCATCGCGCAACTTCTCGATTGAGTCCATCGTCCCTTCCATTATTCCTTTACATTTCAAGCAAACAAAATGCATTGCCAACCTAGCGGTAACTCTCTTTATTTTTGCACATTTGCCATGAACCCAGTTTTCACATTTTGTGCACAACACTGAGTTGGCCATGACTCTCCTCCCACAAACTCCACATGGATCTATCTTGCTTTTGTATAGTTCGCCTTCTGACCCGCTTACCATCATTTTTGTTTTTCTGGTGTTGACCTTTAAACCTTTACTTTCCAGTGCATTCTTCCAATTCCAAAACCTTTCCTTCAAGTCTTCCATGTCTTCACTCATGATAACAAGGTCATCTGCATATAGTAATTCGTTAACCACACCCCTTCTTGCATTTTCGGTAACAACGTCCACCACTATTGCAAACAATAGTGGCGACAGCACAGATCCTTGATGTACACCAACATTTACTTCGAATTCCTCTGAATATGCAGATCCCACTCTCACTCTTGTCTTTGCACCATCATACAGGCTCATAACTGCCCAAACTATTACTTCTGATAGACCCTTCTTTCTCATGGCCCATTCCATCACTTTTCTTGGCACTCTATCAAAAGCTTTTTCCATGTCAACAAAACACATATACAACTTCTTGTCCTTCTTTTGATATTCCTCCTGCATTCTTCTCACAATAAATATCGCATCCACTGTTCCTTTTCCTGGCATAAATCCAAACTGCATTTCATTCAAATTGACTAGTGTTCGTATTCGCCTCTCTAGCACTCTTTCAACGATTTTCATGGCATGTTCTAGCAGTTTCACTCCTCTGTATGATCCGCAGCTCATCACATCACCCTTTCCTTTAAAGATAGGTACAATCACACTTGTTTTCCACTCATCAGGCATTCCTCTACCACCCAATACACGCTGGCACAGTTCCATCATCACTTTAACCCCGATTTCACCACTTGCAACTATCATCTCCACACTTACTTCAGATGGTCCGGTTGCCTTTCCTGATTTCATCCTTTGCATTGCCTCCACAATTTCATTACGAACCACTTTTTCCACTGATCCTTCTACTACATCAGTTTCCACCATGTGGTCCCATTCGTTCTCTTCATTCATGATCTTTTCCATATGTTCCTTCCAAATTTTTGCCCGGTCTTCTTCAATAAAACCCAATCGTCCGTCTCCTCCTCTCAAGCACCTTCCTCCTTTCACATCCTTCCCTTCCTTTTTCATTCTTCTAAGGAAGTAGAAAACACTATTAGAATTCTGATATAAATTATTCAATTCCTGATTAGCTTCCTTTCTCATAGCTCTAGCAACAATTTTCCTTGTTTGATTTCTTATACGTTTGTATTGATTCTTATTTTCTTCTGATGGGAACCTGCACAGCTCTTTAAATGCCGCCTTCTTTCTTGCAATGGTATCCTTGACCTCTTTATTCCACCACCACATGTCTCCTTGATCTCTCCTAGACTTCTTCTTTCCACACACTTCGTCACAAGCCTTTAGAACACCATCCTTAAAAGTTTTCCACAAATCAGGTGCATCTGCATTCACTAGTTCTTTTACTCTTTTTTCAAATCTCACTCTTGTTCGGTTTTCATTCAACTTCCAAATCTTTCTTCTTATGATTCGTTCCTTTCTCACACCCTTTTTTAGAACCTTTTTATCTAGATCTACGACCACCAGCCTGTGCTAAAGTTCCCATGGAATCACTTTTACATCCCTTATATACTTTCTATATTTTTCCCCCACAAGCACAAAATCAATTTCTGTTTCACACCCACCTCCACTATAAGTAATTTTCCTTTTGTCTGTTTTTTTAAACCAAGTATTTGCCACGCACAGCTCTCTTTCATCACAAAACTCCAGCAATCTTCTTCCTTCTGCATTTCTTTTCCCAACACCATTCCCCCCGTGAACACCTTCAAAACCCTCAGCACATTTCCCCACATGTCCATTGAAATCCCCCAAAGAAACAATGATTTCACTACAACTTCCCAAGTCCCACTCACTCCCCATTTCATCATAAAAACGAACTTTCTCTGCATCTGGTCTTCCACTTTGTGGCCCATACGCACATATTACGCGCATCACCTCCCTACCTAGAGTTAGCACAATCACGATTACTCTGTCACTTTTTCTTCTAACTTCCACAACGTTTCCAGATATTTCCTCTTTCACCAAAATTCCAACCCCTCCAAATCCTGCATCATTTCCTGACCACCACATTTTATACCTTCGTCCCGAAGCACCCACAAAACGAGCTCCTTGGCCTTTCCATCTTACTTCCTGGATGCAACACACATCAACTTTTCTCTTCCTCAGTTCTTCACACACTTCCGTTTTCCTTCCACAAAGACTTCCCACATTTAATGTTCCAAATCTTATCCCATGACATTCAGATTTAAACCCGGAGATTCTTCGCACCCCCTGCCCATTTAAGAGCTGCCGGGGACTGGGGGCCATTTGTATATTTTTTCTGGTCATGGGGATTTACTGGAGCAAAATTCTTCTACAGGGAGCATGCCCTTGCTTACCCCCAACCTCAGTTTTTTGACATGAGTGGTCCAACCAAGCAATTAAGCTGGCAACCCCACCGTTAACAGTTAGACTGTAATTGGTAGGTACCCAATAGTCGCCTCTTACGACATGCTGGGTAAACAGCTTCACTATTCTGATAACCGGTGAAGCACGGCAAAGCACGGCAAAAGAGTTGCAATTTCAGCAAGGTAAGCTGATCGGCTGCGATGACGATGGTAATTTGTTTAAAGGAATTATGACATTTATGATTGTGAGAGTACGGAAGAGTGGGCCTTTCCTGGTCAAAGGTGTGCCAGAATCGAAAATAGAAGGAAAATGGTTGTCTGGCCAAATAATAGAAACCATACAATCTCTCCATGAAATAGGCTTTCATGTGCGAGCAGTAATTTCAGACAATCACCACAGCAACGTGTCTGCCTTTAACGAACTTTTCTCAAAATATGGAAGTGAATCGCATGAAAATGCAATTTTGCATCATTCTACGTCAGATCGAAGAACATATTTATTTTATGACTCCGTATCTGTGAAAGAATGTACAAAACAATCTATTAAACTTCAGGCGATTTATTTTTCCGGAATTTCATTTCTCTGACTTTATTAGTCTTCCTGCTGGAAAGATTTCATGGAAGCTGCTTCACTCTGTCTTTGATGAAGATGAGAAACTACAGACGAACTTGAGAAAGGCCAACAAACTCACACACAAAGTTCTACATCCAGGAGACGACAAGCAAAGTGTATCATTAGCTTTGGCAATATTTGACCCGACCACTTTCGCCGTCATAGAAAGCTATTTTCCAGAAAGCAATGCTGCGGCACAATTTTTACGCTGAATCAATCTTTGGTGGACGATAAGCAACAGCAAACAACAATTTCACATGAACTTTCATCGTGGAGATGCTGCAAAAGCAAATGATTGCAAACCAACATTTCTCCGAAAATTGGCTAATTGGTTTTCTGAATGGAAAACTCCGCAACCTGCCAACACGGAAAAGTTTACCCTCAGCAAGCAGACCACTTCTGCATTGGTAACGACTTTGAGATGCACCGCTACACTGATTGAAGATTTGCTTCAAGAAGGCTATGCTTATGTTCTCACGGCACGATTTCAAACTGATCCTTTGGAACGGCAGTTTTCAAAATATCGTCAAATGAGCGGCGTTTGATTTTTAGTTGGACTGCGAGAAGCAACAAATAATGAGCGAATATTAGCACTGAAATCTCTTCTCAAAGAGTCGATTTTCTTCTGGCAAGAAAATATTGGTCCTGACAGCAGCAAAGATCTCGCCCTGCTGTATTTCAATCAAAACCTAAAAACATATCTTCTGAGATTGAAAGCTGTTGTTTGGATCAAAACTCAAACGAAGTTGCTGCCGTTGTATCGGGATATATTGCAAAAAAGATGATCAAGAGGACCTCCTGTTTAGACTGTAGGTCATGTTTAATTTACAACACTGAAAACCAGTCTGCCTCTGAATGCTATGAATACCTTTCAACGTCGTCTTGAGGTGCTTTGACGCAGCCTGCCACTGATTTAACGCATTATATCAGCAAATCTACATGAAAGAGTTGCTGCAGAAAATGTATTGAAATTTAATGATTTGCCGCAATCATTTCTGTGTGACAATCACCTTGAAAACATCAAGTCTATCAACAGCACAACTTGTAACCTCTTTTTCAATAATACCCAAAAACTTGTCAATAGCCAAGTGCGAAGAGAAGTTGTACAACAATTCAAAGAAAGGCAAAGGAAGCGATGACACATATGATTGGAATAAAACTTTGCAACTACCGTATTGTCTAGTTCTAACTTAGAAAGCGACACAATGCACAATGTAGTTTTTACCTGATGATGTTAATGCGCTACGTATCTTATGCTGTTGCGCTGTTCTGAGCTGAAGTAAGTGCTGCTTTTTGATAAAATTTTACTTTTAAACAACCTATTTGATCAATTGATAGTCATCAAATATTAGACAGTGGCGTATTTAAACAATTTTGCTCCAACAAATAAAATAAGTTCCCAATACCATGGACTCCTAAATACTATTTAGAGGTCCATGCCCATACTATCTCTCTGCACGCTAGCATAAAATCTCGTAAACGCGAAAAGTAAACAAACCGATGCTCAGGTGTTACCCGTCTAATTTTCGCGCTGTAAGGTAGAATGTCTGGCCGTCTTCTATTTTAAATAGGCCATGATCCTGCTCTTTGGGCTAATTTGTTTATGATATGCTTTAAATGTGTTAGTTTCTTTGGTTTAATAAGTTTAAATTTAAGACAGTCAAACAAGCCATATTCATGAGAGACATCAATAAATTACTATCTTTGCCAGCCCAGATTATTATTGAAATTACGTTTTGTTTTATAGTTATTTTGATGATAATAATGAAAACTTTTTCAACTCTTCGAACGCAAAAGAAACGAAGAGGGTGAGAGACAGTAAAATGTCCTTACATTCTAGCAGTCGGCTCAGTAACCCATACACATCCGCGTCTGGCCCAAGCGGTAGTTTGAACCCAAAGAGTAAGCTTTAATGCAAAGGACAGTTCAGCCCCGTCATGCCGCATTCAACACAACACTTTGAGTGTTCTTTTCTCCGTTAAATAATAGGTTATGAGTTTAGTTTATCATGCTACCTTGCCAACTGAATGATTTGCAGAGAATCATGAGATAAGTGAAGACACGTGATGTCTGCAGTCATCATTAGCCTAAGGATAATTTTTTCTTTTTTTGTTTTATTTGCCATGTTTATTCTCCATTCACGAGAAAGCGAATTGTATCGCTACATTTTGGACGGGACGTACGCACTCGCTTAAGAGTTGCCATTTCCGAGGTGTCTGGGCCACCTGTTTTCCACATAAAGGCGGGGGTGTCCCGTTAAGTGCCTTGCCCAAGGACACAACAAGCGAACTTGTGTAAATCGTGTAAAATTTGATTTGTAGGAGCAATTTGTCTCGAACGTAGAGCCGTAAACGCTAAATTTTCGAATAAAAGTATTCTTGATTAGCGGTCAACAGAGCAAACAGATTTCTGGTACCAATGTGCGTTTAGAAAAAAAAAACAATATTGCTTTTCATGTTTCTACAGAGCATGTGATTGGTAACTGATGCTGTAAAACAAGCCATAGTGATAACCTGTACAGAGTGGCAAATGATAAATAAGCTCTTACCATTTCTGGTGATTGGTTGCTATGTTGTGGTGGCACAGTTGTTATGTTTTCATTAGCGACAACAATATAAGTAACAACCAGTTCTTCATCTCGTAAAGCAGGGTGCTGTTCCATAAGTTTCTCAGGATCAATAAACACTCCAGTCCATCTCTTCAAAACAGATAAAAATCAATGAATGTTTCATGGTGCAATCTATACATAAAAGCAGTTTCAAAATTTGCTAACTGCAGGGCATCCTGTAAATAGCTGGTAATCTACGCAAAGTCCTTAACTAACATGTTTTTTATGGACCACGTCAGGATAGTAATATTTAGGTCAATATAAAGCTTCACGGGCTTTTCAAATGATTTTCGGCCGGAAAGACTTCCACTTCATTTCTGGACTTAGCAGTTTCTGTTTGAGGAAGAGTAGGCAGTTTGTATCAAGTACTCTTTGGGGAAAAACATTTAATACTTCAGCATAGCGAAAATTTTAAATAAATTTTGTGATGAATCATTTAGTAGTAGATCAACACCAACCTGTTTTAATACTACAGTCTCCGTAATACCAAGCCTGCCAACCAAATGGAAAATTCCTCAAGTATGCTAATTTTAAATAATGATGCAAGTGGTAGTAGCACAATTTAAAATGAAGGATGGGTTTTGCGATTACTGAAGTACCACATAATAGACATGGTGTAGGCATTCTACTGGAATAGCGATGTCAAAGTAAACATGGTATAAAAAGAGGGGATGTTGTAGGCTCGGTTGACATTCTATAGGTTTAGTAGGCATATTAGGCATAGGAAGCATACAATGGGAACAGCAAGCGTAAAACAGGTTTTGACGTAAAAAATCTTACAGGGATAGTACAAGCACAGTAGATATAGGTCAGGCAGATTAAGCATAATGCAGATATAGTAGCCAAAATACAGCAATAGTAGGTATAGTTCAACGATAGAAGGCATAGTAGGCTGACGTAGTACAGGAATTGTAATCTATAGGGATAGTAGACATACTGTAGTGCAGGTATAATCGGTAAAATACAGACATGTTAGGCATAGTAAGCATGAAATAGGCACAGTAGGAGTATTAGCCACAATGCATGCATACAAGGCATAGTACAGACAGACAGGCCAACATGGTTGTTGGCCTTCCCCAGGGTCCCAGTTACCCCGAATCCTTTACTCGGCGACTCGGTCGAAGTGGTGCTACTTAGCGACAAAGCTCAGCCGGTGGAATCCCTGCGAGGAGTGGCAGTTAAGCCGCAAGGGTAAAAACGTTGACATCCATCAGCAATTAGCATGGCATTGTTGATTTGGAGGGCAATAAGATGGGTATGGGCGTTGGGGCACCAAGCTGGATTGAGTACTCAGTGACAGAGTAAACCAAGGATAGAGTTCACGGGCGCAGAGTGTTGGCAATGTCCCTCAACTTGTTCCAACCACTTGTCTCAACAATACCGCACAATATTAGTGGTAATTTACCATTAAAATAGCATTGAAAAAAGTGTTTTGCTTAATAGTAAGATACACCAGTGTAAATATCAAAACTGTTCTCACTTTTTACCTTGTCCGAAGTTACTCGGTACGTGTATGAAATTGAGCTATTCGTCTTGGATTGAACTGTTATGTACAGCATAACTTCCCCCGGCACATTTTTTGAAATATTTAATTGTAATTTTTCGTTGTATTTGACTACAGTCTCTTCCTTCATCTTTTTGCCTGATTTTCCTGCGGTAATTTTTGTTCCACTTTTCTAGCTCAAATTTAAAATATAGTAATTACAAAGCAAGCCATATTAATGGTGATCTATCATAGATAAACATTTTATTATCAACAGTTTACTTCGCTTTCGTAAAAAATACTGCCGTCACATCAATATTTACTTAACTTGAACTAAACTAAATGAAAAGGCCAGAAGCATCAAACAATCTAAAGGTTAACCAGTTTACATGCTTCCAGACAACATCTCGACCAGTGGCTAACTACGGGTACTAACGACCGAGAGGCCTAGCTTCAGCCAGGGTAAAACGACGGGCCTGTCACGACATTAATGAAAAACCTTAGAAAACTTTTATAGAAGTGTTAGTAAAAAAACACTCTTAAAACTCATTTATCTTTGCATTAGTACGGCTTTGCATTGATTTGTGTTCAGAATGAACTCCAAAGACACCGAACATGAATAAGGTATAAGACCTAGACTTACTCGCATCTATCTGTATTTATCTGGAATGCCCACCTTATCAAAGCTTGAACATGACAGATGTTGACTACACAGCTGATGTCTTTTTATAAATCTGAGAAAATTGTTACACCATATCGTCAAATTCGATCAATCAAAATTAAAATGCTACTATACTCAACAAAAGCATATCACTCATATCAAACTACACTAAAAACCAACATATAAATCCTATCAATTTATACATTGCCTATAAGATCAAACAACTAATACCTTTTCACAAAGCATTTTGAATAGCAAATCCACAAAAGTTAGATTTAAAGCAGTGGAATCAGCGACTACATAAGCGTTATCTCTACCCGCCAGTTGGTCGAGAACAGTTTTGTTGCATTCATCTCCAACTCCCACAGCAGTCAACTGCACGTGTTTTTGATCTAGCTAAACAAAAAATTGCTTCAAAATACATAAGTAAACAATTAATAGTAAAAAAATGCAGACGAAGCTACGAAAGCTAACGATCAGTTGAAAGCTATTTATTTTTTTTTCACTAAAATGTTTAGGTTGAAGGTGCATGTCATTTGCAGCAAATAAATCGAATAAAATGTGCAGTCAAAGCCAATCAATGCCATCAAACATGAAAAAATTTCCCTTAAAAATTGTAAATACTTAAGATTAAATAACACATTTGGTCAAAATTTCTTATTTAGATTTTAGGGAAAAATCTTTTCCCCGATTTCGCTTTGGTTTAAACCCAGATATACAAATGGTTAAAAGAATTTCAAAAAATTATCGCCTTGAAAACTGATTTTATTCACCAAGCATTTTGAAAAGTTTCCAAAGGCGTTCGTTATTGTTTCAACACTTTGACCACTTACTTGTTGCCTAATAGCTTACTCAAGAATCGGGTCAAAGGTTGAAGCAGAGTACACTACTTAGAGTGCAGGACAGACTTCAGACTGTTGAACTGTTTGCTGTGTTTTCTACTGACTGCCAAAGTTAGAGATCATCTTTACACAATACCCTAACAATGTTTCAGGCTTACTGAATTTCGTTGTAGTGGAAGATAAATTACTACTTTCAGTGGTGGGCAGTGACTAGCTACTATTGCAACTAGTTGCTAGTTGTAATTAGTTACTGTAACAGTAACTGGTTTTTAAATAGACAATGTAAAATTTACAACTTTCAGTTAATTACGGTTTTCAGCTTTCATAGCAAAAGAACAGATATTTCATTAATTTGTCATTAAACAATAAAAAAACAGATTATGTTTGTGGTCAAAAAAATTTATTTTATCTGGTGCCTTTGACAAATTGGGAATTTTGGACTCTTTAATCTCGACCAATTAACTTAAACTTGTCAAAAATCAGGAAAGGTAAATTAAATCTACAAAAAGAAAGTATGAAAGTAAAATCTTTGGTCGCTTTAAAATGACTTTATAATGACCTACAGGGAGCGGAACACATTTGCTACCCCCACTGCCAAAATAGGGTTAAAGTTGGTCTTTTACTCATCTAATCGAAAAGCAGTGTGATTACCATAGCGTTGGTCGTGCTAGCAATCAGATGTGAGCTGCACCAATCAACAGCCGCCTCAACGTGGTGGTGCGGTCCCCGGCCCCGTTTGGGTTGGGTCGAAATGGCTGTTGGCCTTCCCGAGGGTCCCAGTTACCCCGGGCACTCCCCATTCATTTTTTCGCTATGCTGCCCCCTGAACGACCGCAGAAGGGCAGCACACAGCATCTTTAAAATCGGTCGCCTGTTCTCACTTTTTCTTCTCTCCTGCCTTACTCTTGCCCTCCTTCGTATCCTCATTCTTCTTCTTCTCCTGATGAGCGGTAACGTTCATCCTAACCCTGGCCCCATCTTTCCTTGCTCTGTGTGCGCTGGAAATGTGACCTGGCGGGGCAAGTCAGTGCAATGCTGCGCTTGCTCCAAATGGGTCCATCTAAGGTGCTCACAACTTTCTTTATCTAACTTCAGAGCTCTTGGCAGCTCTCACTCTTGGAGCTGCCCCCCCTGCCGTAACACTGTGACTCCCCCCTCCTCGGACTCCTCCGGCACGTATAACTCCACTGTGGAATCCGGCCCCCCCTCTGCTAATGCTGCACTCTTTCCCCACCCTCGTCTTCAAACTTCTTATCCCCCATCTGCCCATCTTATATCTCCTTCCCCTGCCCTTCCACCACCGTCCCTTGCTCCTGGCTATACTTCTGCACCTCCTGCCTCCTCTCCTCCCCCTGACTCTCTCAGGGTTCTTCAATGGAATGCTGGAGGTCTTCGAGCCAGGAGCACTGAGCTACTTCATTTTCTTTCATCCCATCCTGTCGACCTTATTTGCATTCAGGAATCCAATCTTAACTCATCTTCCTCTTTCCGGATTCCTGGATTCTCTGTTCTGCGTTCTGATCGTACCCACTCCCGGTCTGGCATTCTCTCTTCTGATGCCTCGCATGCCAGTGGCGGCGTTGTCATTTTCGTCAGACAGGGCCTATCCTTTTCTGAACTTTCTACCACCTCTCTTTCTTCGCTCGATCCCTACTCTGATTACGTAGGGGTCAACATCTCTCTAAACAAATCCTCCTCGGTTTCATTTCTTAATGTGTATGCCCCCCCTATTTGCTCCTCCCCAACGGATGGCAGAACCGATTCCTTCTATCCCTCAATTCTTCCCTCCTCCAGAAATCTCTTCATTCTGGGGGACTTCAATTGCCATCACCTGCTTTGGGACTCAAGAGGTACTTCCGACCCCCGTGGGGATGAAGTATTCGACTGGGTCATTCCTCAGACCTCCTCCCCCTCAATGACCCTGACACACCCACCCTTCTCCATCGCTCCTCTGGCAGTCGCTCCTCTCCTGACATCTCCTTTGCTCCCTCTACTCTTGCCCTTTCTTGCTCCTGGGAGGTGCTTCAGGACCTGGGTTCTGACCATCTCCCAATTCTTCTATCTATCCCTCTCTCTCCGGTCTTTCACCCCAACGAGCGCCCCCCTTCCTTCAATTTTCAGAAAGCTCGCTGGGATGACTTTGCCTCCTACTTTGACTCTCATTGTCTTACTGCAGAGGAATACTCGTCTCTTTCTCTTTCCTCTGCAGCTGCTCTCTTTACCTCTCTGGCAATGAATGCGGCCAAATCTTCCATTCCTTTCGGCCGCATCAAACGCCCTCCTAAAGCCTGGTGGTCTGCTGAGGTGGAACAAGCGATTAGTGAAAGACGCAGGGCTTTCGCTACTGCTCACAGAAGTGATGAAGACCGCCAGGCTTACATCTCCGCCTCTCGACGTGCCTCGTCGGTCATTGCCAAGGCTGAGGCATGGCAGACGACCTGCACTTCTCTTTCACCAAAACCTAATCCTAAATCTGTGCACTCTCTTCTTCGCTCTATTGCTGGCTCTCCTTCCTCGTCTTCTTCCTCTCCTAACTTTCCAAACTGTTCTTCTCCCAGGGAATCGGCTTCGGTTTATGCCACTTACCTGAGGTCTCACTTTTCCGTGTCTTAGCCAAAGGCCCTGCGCAGCAGAGCCAGAGGCTACCTCACTGAGCTCCGCCGAGCTACGTGCTCTGTGGAGTCTCACTCGTCCTTTTGCTCTCCCTTCTCTCCCGCTGAATTTCTTGCGGCTGCCTCCAACCTCTCCTCATCCACTGCCACTGGCCCAGACAAAGTTGCCTATCCCATGCTAAAGCATCTTCCTCGCTCTGGCATGGATTTTCTTCTTCACATCTTCAATCTTTCTTGGTCTTTACATTCCTTTCCTTCCATCTGGAAGACATCTTCCATTATTCCCATACATAAGATGGGAAAACCTCTCGACTCTCCTGCTTCCTACCGGCCTATCTCTCTCACCTCCTGCGTATCAAAGCGTTTTAAACGCATCATACTATTCCGTCTTCTCTTCTTTCTGGAATCTAATTCCATTTTTTCTCCCCGCCAGACCGGTTTCCGCCCTGGACGGTCTACACTTGATCAAATTCTGTTCCTTTCTCAGTCCATTTCGGATGGGTTTAACAAACCCAGGCCGGGCTCTCGGACGATCCTGTCTACTATCGATTTCTCTAAAGCTTTTGACTCTGTCTGGCATCCCGCCCTTTTCCACAAACTTATTTCGGCTGGCCTCCCTCCTTGCTTTGCTCGTTGGACTCAATCTTTCCTTTCTGATAGGAGCGCTTCTGTGGTCTCTCAAAATCACAAAAGCCGTTCCTTTCGAGTCCGTCGAGGTGTTCCGCAAGGATCCGTTCTTGGCCCTGTACTTTTCTCTCTCTTCATTAATGATCCTCCGGCTTCTCTGCCTTTTTCCGTCAACTGCTCTCTTTACGCTGACGATCTGGCCATTTGGTCCTCCTCCCCCTCGGTCCCCACTGGGGTGGAGGCCACACAAGGAGCTCTGTTTCGATTGGAGCGCTGGTCTGAGTACTGGTGTCTTCCTCTCAATCCGAGCAAATGTGAGGCCTCCTTCTTTTCAGTGGATCCCCATCAGGCTAACCTCCAGCCCAACCTCCTCCTACTCGGCTCCCGCTTCCGTTTTAATCCCACTCCAACTTTTCTTGGGGTCACCTTCGACCGCACTCTTTTCTTTTCTAAGCATGTATCTTCGCTGAAGGCCAAGTTTTTCCCACGTCTCAAGGCCCTACGCTGTATTTCTGCTTCCTCATGGGGTCCCTCTAAGGAGTCCCTCTCTGTTCTGTATAAATCTTTTCTTCGGTCCCTTCTCACTTACGCTTCACCCGGATGGTTTCCTTTCCTAAGCGCTACCAATATCACCAAATTGGAACGCCTTTACCGAGCGGCCAGTCGCGCCATCACCGGCTGCCTCTCGTCCTCCTCTATCCCTCTACTACTCACCGAGGCCTCTCTACCTCCCCTACGAGTCACTCTGACTCACTTCACTCTTTTTTCTCAAGAGCGGGCTCTTCGTCTCCCAACCTCGTTTCCCATCTCAGGTTTGGCCAGACTAGGAGTGAAACCAAGACTCTGCAGATCGTCCCGGAGAGATTTTGCGTCCACTCACCCGCTCATGCTTCCTTCTACTTGTTCTAGGGAGGCTCTTGTTGCTTGCCCTCCCTGTCCTCCTTGGAATCTGCCTTCCTTCACGGTCGAGTCCACCCTTTCCTCTCCATGCTCTCGCTCTGATCCCCCTCACTCTCGCCAAGGTGCGGCTCTCGCCCACCTTGACTCTCTCCCCCTCATGATCTGGTACTCTGGACAGACGGCTCTGTTCCTTTTCCTTTTGGCAAGGGCGGCTCCGGCGTTCTTGCCAACTGCTCTCTCTGTGGCACTGAGGCCACTCTTTCCTTTTCGGCAGGCCCAGTTTGTTCCAGTTTTTCCGCTGAAGCCTGCGCCATTCTGCACGCTCTTTGCTGGTCTCGGCAACACAATAAAGTCTGCCATTTTTCTTCTGTTCTTCTCCTGTCTGACTCTCGTTCTGTCCTCGCCACCCTGTCCTTTCCTCCATCTTTCCTGTTATCTCAAACTCTGTGGCAGATCTGGCAGGAACTGTCCTTCTTCTCCTCCTGTTCTATCAGGCTACAATGGGTCCCCGGACACTCGTTTCTCCCGGGGAACGACACAGCTGATGAGCTTGCCAGACGGGGAGCGCTGCTTGCGCCCTCCGCAATCCCTTGTAGTCTCTCTCCTCTTATCTCTCGTATCCACTCTCGTCTTATCTCGGACTGGAGGTGTACTGTCTCTTCGAAGTTCTTTGACACACAGGTTCCCTCAATTTCCACTGAGGAACTTGTGCTCCCTCGTCATGCTCGCTGTGTTCTCTCTCGTCTTCGCTGCAATGGACACAGCCTTCGGTTAGGTTCCTATCTCTCCAGGATTGGCAGAATCGAGAATTCTTCTTGCAGCGCCTGTGGACACTCGTCCCAGGACATCTCATTCTGCACTGTCCAGCTACGGACTCTTTGCGCCGCTCACTCTTTGGCGACTCTTTGTCTCTTTATGACCTCTGGTCCAGACCCTGGGGAGTTGCCCGGTTTCTGGGGCTCCATGGTCTTCCGCCATGCCCCCATCCCTCGGAAGGGGTCGGGTAAACAACAACAACAACAACATCAGATGTGAGAACGACTCGAAGGCTGTATGACAGTGGTTTTGCATTTTTTTGAGAGCAGCCCAAATCTGAGTTAGGTGAACATCTCGCTACCCAAGATACAGACAACTTAAAGATAATGTACATGCATTTCCTATGTCAGCACTCCACCATTTTTTTCAAATACCGATGCTAAAGACAAGACATAGACAACCAGTTGTAATGTGGTCTACTATGAAACAATGTATTTAATTTCAATCAAATTATAATTCAGTGCAATTGGTAAAACTAAATTTTTTCCTTTATAATATTGACTGACTTGTTTGATTGGCACTGCGAATCCCTGTCGAGCACCAATCATCGCGGAAGCACCGTTAGTACAGACGCTGACGCAGTTTTCCCTGCTAAAGTCTTTTTTTTGTTGGAAGTTGTCCACAACGTTAAAGATGTCAGCGGCAGCTGCCGTTGTTGCCAGTTGTGTGCAAAAATGAAACTCTTCCGCCAGGTCGGTCTCACCTCGTACCTCACGAAAACCTTTAGCTGCGGGTCTTTTCCAGTGTCAGTCGACTCATCGAGTTGATAGCTCCACTTTCCCGCTTTCTTCATTCGGGCCACCACTTGGTCTGTTATATTTAGTGAAAGGTCGGCAATGCAGCTTTTGACTGTGTTGTTCAATAGCGAAATGGACTGCAATTTCGTGGCCACGCCGTCGCCACCTATGAGTTTGACCGTGTCAATGGCTGCACACTTCTCGACCTGTTCTCCCTTTGTGTCGGCTTTATCTTTCTCGCTATGCGCAGCGCGACCTCGTACATTGTCAGCGTGGCTTGCTTGGAGGCTAAAAGTGCTGGGTTCGCTGCTGAGTCAAACAGGCTTCGCTTCAGTGCCACTTCTCGGTGCTCAAAAAACTACTTCCCTTTTTCACGTGTTCCGGGTGCTTCGCGTCCAGATGTCTTTTCGATTTGTTCTACTTTAGGAATTCGTTCGACAACACTTTGCGCCTTCGCAGTACGACGATTACTGTTAGAAGTAAATTTCAAATCCAAAAATTTTTGCTTGTAGCAACGCTTAGTCATGCTTTAAAATGCTTGTAGAATTTCCAATTGCTATCAGCAACAATGTTTACGTGCTTAGGAAGTGAAAATGTTTCAAACTACTCAACTACTGCATATATAGCTAAACTTTCACACTATCAACCCTGATACCACGCAACTTTAACTTTTGCTGCGCTAACGATTTGAACTGGCTTATTGGCTTTTTACTCCACTGACCTATTTACTGAACTATTCAGCTCCAAAATAGTTCCGTAATCAACTAATCTTGACTTGTGAACTCATAAACCACGTTACTATATTTCTTATCTGTTGGCTAGTAGCTGCGCTGCAATTAAAACTCTCGGAAAAACTGTTTATGATGCAATAATTCAGTTTAAAACAACATGAAGACAAATGAAGCGTAACATGCAACAATTTAGTCTATAATGGGGTAAAAAAGAAATTGAAAACAAGAAAAAAAGTTTGTTGCAAAATGAACAACAGTCCCATTTTTGACAGATTTGGATTGCCTTGACGCGACCCATTTGAAAACCGCTGCATTAGAAGAAGCAAGGTGATTCAATCTTGTTTGGAAACACAGATAGAAGCTTGTCTCAGTTTGAGAGTTAATTAGTTACCCAATAAGATTTAGACAATAGAAAAATTTGCTCAAAAATCATCACCAGCATCATACGGTACCATACAGCAATCTATTACATCATGTCAATAACCCGCAACCGGTTTCGACCTTATTGGATCTCATCAGGCGGGTGTAAAAAACACTCAATAATAAACATGCTAAAAAAAACAAACTTGCCATTGGGTGCAAAAAAATGCAATACAAGACAATATGATACAGCAATACCTATATCATGGGGGTCACATTCAAGGACACACACACATGACATGGACAACAAGTCACATCGGTAAGCCCTAATAGGGTTGCGGGATCATTGTCAAGACTTATCATTAATACATGAGTTGCTAGTTGCTAGCCAGCAATTTTCAAGGCAATCTCCTATCAAGAGGGATCTGCCTCCAGCATCAAAGTATAATAGAAAAATTTGCTCAAAAATCATCACCAGCATCATACGATACCATACAACAATCTATTACATCATGTCAATAATCTGCGACCGGTTTCGACCTTATTGGATCTCATCAGGCGGGTGTAAAAAACACTCAATAATAAACACGCTAAAAAAAACAAATTTGCCATTGGGTGCAAAAAATGCAATACAAAACAATATGATACAGCAATACCTATATCATGGGGGTCACATTTATCACATTCACACATTCACATTCACACATCCTTGAATGTGACCCCCATGATATAGGTATTGCTGTATCATATTGTTTTGTATTGCATTTTTTTTTGCACCCAATGGCAAATTTGTTTTTTTTAGCATGTTTATTATTGAGTGTTTTTTACACCCGCCTGATGAGACCCAATAAGGTCGAAACCGGTCGCGGGTTATTGACATGATGTAATAGATTGTTGTATGGTACCGTATGATGCTGGTGATGATTTTTGAGCAAATTTTTCTATTGTACTTTGATGCTGGAGGCAGATCCCTCTTGATAGGAGATTGCCTTGAAAATTGCTGGCTAGCAACTAACAACTCATGTACCAATAAGATTTATGTTGATTTACTGAACAAAAAGGCTTATTTTTTTGAGCTTTGTATGTAGGTTTTTTAAGTATTAAAACAAAGCGGTTTCCATTTAAGATAGTTTTCTGGTTTCTAAACATTCTGATTAAGTTTATAAAAAGTACAGGTTTTTTGTCTTAAGTACAGTAAAGACAGTAGAAAAAGTTTGGGAGCAAGAATTGTAACCGGTCTTGTTTAGAGTTTTTTTTAACTTTATTTTAGTTAGTAGTTAAGATTGTTACTTGTTGTTCTGTTAATTGCTGATAAACTTTAACCTTAGTGCTCGAAATTGATGAATTCGATCATCCTTTTCATTTTGATAAATTCAATCACATTAATTCAACTTGCCATTAGATAAGCTGTATGGTGTTGCTCCTGATGGCGCACCAGCTATGGTCGGCACACATAAAAGGTTTGTATCATTGCTAAAGAAGGAAATGAATGCAAAGGAATTAGATATGATAAATTGGTTTTTTGTCATTGCATTGTTTACCAGCAAAGTCTTTGTGAAAAATCTGTGAAGTTTGATCATGTGGTGTTGGTGGTTGCACATTGCATTAACTTTATTTAAAACAAGACATCTAAACAACCACATATTCAAGCAAGTTCTCAAACACTTTGATGCTGCTATGACAACCTTCTTTAATACTGTGCTGTTCGTTGGATTAGTCGTGCAAATGTGCTTGGGCGCTATTATTCTTTTCTGTCAGAAATCACCGAGTTTACATATTTGAAAAAGTGTCATCTTCCTGAGCTGGAAGATGAAAACTGGTTGCGTGACATAGGATTCATGCTACATATCATTAAGCATTTAAGCGACTTGAATGTGCAACTTTAAAGAGCCAGAGCAAGTACTGCACTCGATGTTTTTTAAGATCGAACCCTTCATGTCAATGCTGAGCCTCTGGAAAAATCAGTTGAAAGATAACGATTGCGCGCATTTTCCCACATCAAGAAAGCACAATCCGACTTCTTGTGCTTCGTATACTTCAAAATGTTCGGATCTCTTGGAAAGCTTAAATGCTAGATTTCAGGACATCAAAAGCAAGCAGCGAGAGCTTGATTTCTTTTTTATCCTCTTTAATGTTACAACCGCGTCTGCATCTCGTGAGCTCCGACTCCAACTCATAAAACTACAGAGTGATGACACGCTGAAAGCGATGTATCAGAACAAGCCGCTGCTTGAATTCTATGGTGTTTATGTATTAAAAGAAGAGTTTTCAATCTTGAAAGCTCACGCTCTCAAATGTTCATCAGTTTTCGGAAGCAGGTACTTATGCGAGCAATTCTTTTGTAAAATAAACATCACAAAAAGTCGTTACAGGACAAGGCTGACAGACGAAAATCTTAGTATGCAGTTGAGAGTTGCTACATTGTCAGTTCGACCTAATATTGAGCGCTTGGTAAAGCAAAGAAGTTTCCAAAAACCTCACTAAGGGTTATATTGGTAAAGCTAGTTTAATTTTTCATGAAATGCTTCTTGGTTTTTTATTATTTCATGCTTCAATACCACGTTACATAACTAGCTGTATGGTTCGCATTGATTTTTGAACTATTCTGTGTACATTTTTATAATTTTGATTTCTTGCTTCATACCCACGCCAGAGCCTTCGTAGAGTAGCGGTTTTAGGTGACAAACTGAATTTTTATTGTTTTCGTTTGCTGTAGAACGTTTTCTTTTTTAAAACAGTTTCTAAAAGATTTATAATTTTTTTGTCACAAATCCTTTGTTGACTGGGTTCTTTACTTTTTAACACGCTTTTATTTCTAATAAAAATTGAACTTTAAACAGGAAATTTGATGTGTTGAAGTTTTGCTAACATTATTTTATTTTATCTCCTTCCTTATTACTTTTAACATAACTCAAAAGGTCGCTTTTTGCTTTCTAATTGTGGAAAAAAGTTTCATATTATGACTAAATACTTGTGCGGCTCGATTACTCAGCTGGAACTGACAAAGCGACCCTCGACAGCAAATAGGTTCATCATCCCTGGTGCAAAACATAATAAAAATCAAAAATGCTTTCTGGTCTTTTACACCCAATAAATTTTAAATCAGAGTTTCAAAATCACTATACAAGCAAAAGATGTAATTAGAACAATAATGGCTGGCGCCATATCTGGAACATTTAGTTACAGTTCCAATTCTGTTTTTCTCAAAAAAGAAAACCAACCGCTAATTACAATGCAAAGTAGATAGTAAAGTAGCCCAAATGGGCGTCTTTTTACCTTTTGCGCCTAAGGCAAATTTTCAGCGCAAAATAGAAAGTAGCCACATCAGGCAGTTCTGGTGTTTGAATGTTTGAGGATTAAATAGCATGAAAGCATAGCAGCGACAACTTAGCCTTCCTAATATCTTGACTGCGGTTCCGCAGTTGGTCGTCTTATCGAGATTTCACCACTAGTTACATTTAGTTGTCAATGCTATAGCATTAATTACGTACATTGGCTTTGCGTTTAAGAATTTGCTCTGTTACTCTTCCAAATACGAGTAACACCAAACGTCGTAGTGTATTTGACGCTAAAGGCCTGGCTCCCGCATCCGTGTTGAAACAAACATCAGCAATGTAATCGAGAGCGTTAGCCAGTTTTACATCTGAAAACAATTAATTCTTTGATTTTAAACAAAAACAAACTGAACAACGTATTGAGTGGCACATTTCCAAAGTTTGCTCAACTTTCTGCTTTGAATATCGTCAACAAGACAAAAATATTGTTCGTTGCAAAAGCTATAAATTGGCTAGGCTATGTCATTACGAACGTATGACTATTATGTCTGTTTTTCAATGTAAACAAAAAAATGTAATTTATTTAAAAAAGAGGCACTAAGTAAAAATACATCGGATAACTAAAGGAACGAATTTAAAGCTTTTTTACAGCTGTTGTTTTCTTTCGGACGATATTTCTGGCAAAAAACTTTGGAATGCTTTACTCAAGGCAAGCATCAAGTCTTGTAGACCTATCACTACAAATTGTCAATCAAAACTAAACATTTTATTGGACCCAAGAAAAGACAGCTATTTCAAAATTGAGCAGATTTTAGCAGAATATCTTTGACAATAGCTGTAGTCAATGAAGTTGTAAGAAAATTTCAGGCAAATAAACAATCAACATATAGTTTCAAAACCATTGATGTTTTTTTTGCGGAATAAACAGACAGACTTTTGCTATTACGCGATTTAAATAGCACGATGAACATGAAAAATCAATAAGCAGAGGCATTGCCCTGAAATTTTGAACTCGAAAAAATGTGAAGATCAAAACAAGGAAAAATTAAAATCGATGAGATAATACCTGAATGCAAGAGATGGTAAGAAGCGTTCAACTTACCATAATCAAAAGGAACCAAGAATTCAGATGACTGCAAAGTAATCGTAACATATTTCAATTCAGCATTACCTAGAAACCTATAAGCTCGCTGTGGTTGGAACAAACGGTGTTTTGAAGCCTAAAGGGTCATGTGTTGCCCGGAAAGCCCAATACACACTGCCACCTTCATTGCGTTGCAAACGGTAAAGACGTGATATCGTGTATTTAAAACCGCTTTGTGCGTCACGCAGCTGAATATACTCGATTGACTATAAGCGTAAATATACGCAGGCAGCCTGGTTGAGTTTTTTTTGAATTACAGTAGAAGCAACAATAATTCAGTAAAAAAGAATAGATTTTCGTTGAGCTCGAAATATCATATAATGGTAAGCAATAAAACTTGAAACAAGATGCTGAAAAGTTGTTCAAAATTATACAAAAAGCTGTCGGCATCTTTCTATTTAGTTAGTTTTAGATAAACGAGCAATATTTCATTTCAGATCTTGTTACTACTCACTGTAAATTTTTGATCAACGTTACGTGTCGTATTATAAAATATTGACCAACGTTACCACACACACAAGATGTCAAACCGCAAACATTAAAACATCTTACTTGAAGGACGTTCTAAACCTTGAATGGTGTCAAAAAGTTCTGATTGATTTCTGCTCTTGTTGTAATCAAAGTGAGAAAAATCTGTGTAGTCATTATGAAATGATAATCCGAATTTAACGTTTGTGGGAGAAATTTCTAAGAGTGAAGTGATATTTAGAATGTAGTCCAAAATAGTTTTGAAATCATCACCGTCTGCGTAATCAAGGCCATTGAGTAAAATCCATATATCAGCCAGAATCAATTCTTCGCATGTACTGGCTGAAAATCAACATTTAAGCAAGATTATTAAATGAAGTTGTTTACCCTCTGAGAAAAAAGATAATATAACAGATAAGATTTGCCGCACTCAAACTACAATATCATCATGAGCCTCATAATACAACTAGCCTACAAATTCAACTTGGTTCTTCTGTAGTTTTTTTTTACTTATGACGTCCAATTCGCTTGGTTGGTTGGTTTAGCTCTCCTCCTTCTTGGAATAGATATACGGCGCGAACGGCAATCTTGGTTCAAGTCGTCAACCTAATTGAATTGGGCTTGGGGAAAAGTGGCAGCCCATTTCGAACCATTTATGATTGCAAATTACTGACTGGTAGCCTCACCACCAACAAGGCCGACTACCATTTGTGCGTACTTACGAGTTGCCTCTTACGACAAGCTGGGTGAGCAGCTTTACAATTCCGGTGAAGCACGCGTTGTTTATTAGATATTTGACTACATCGATAGGTCAAGTCTTGTAGGTTCAGTTTCTTTTTTACAGTCTTTCTTAACCTTTGTTTATTTATAAATATTTTTTGCAACAACTTTGCAAGTTTGATGTTTTTTAATGATTTTAACCTTTTCGGCGGACAAAGCGCTAGCCCAACAGTCACACGTGCACCACCAATGCAATTTCAATAGTTTACGCCTTCACTGATGCAGTTTTGTAAAGTGATTTTTCCTTCGACTACAAAAAAACATTCGGTCATCTATACAATAGACATACTTAGATTTTGACCCGCTTTAGAGTTATTAGGATTGGTGGTACTGAGCATTTTCTTCAGGTGACAACACCACAGTAATAGTAATGTTTGAATGCACGTTCATCGGAACACCACAGTTTTAAATAACGATAAAACCGAAGCAACCACATGGCCAACACATACAGTATAGCACGCGAAAAAAAAGGTTTAAAGAAATTAATCAATAGCTTTTTAGTAAGAAGTTCAAACTAAGTATAAATCTACAGCATCAACATTACAAAGATTCCGTCTAAATATTCCGACAACTTGTTGAAATGAAAAGAAGTATTGAAAAGTAGTAAAACAGAGAAATCAAACGAAAAAAAGTCGCGGTGTTCTTAGGGATGAGTTAAATGTTGTAGTTACAAAAATTATTGAACATGCAATAAAATTTCTTAATTTCAACCACCAAGTTGCATTAGAGAATTCACGTCAGTCATTTTTATTTGGATTTTTAACTGTTTATCAGATAACCACAGCAGATTAAAATAAAATTGTGACCTATGCTTAAAGCAAAAGATAATTTCTTTACCGTTTCCAATGCTCATTTCCCCAGTATCTCCTTCCTCGCTATTATCCAAGCCTAAATTTGTACTTGGATCGATAGCGCCAGGAGCAGGCATAAATCGATTAATCTTGTCAGCCATTCTGGAACCTTCAGGTATATTCGTGCTTTGATTAAGATAATATTGTTGTTCAACGTCGCTGCAAAATAGCTGCAAATTAGATACAACATTATGTAATAGGATATAAAGATAAAGGTATTTATAACGGGGATTATCGAATTCCTTAGGAAGCTATTAAACTCCAGAAAGCGGTTTGGCGGAGGCAAGTGCTTAATCTTGAGTTTTATTTGAGTATTTGGAAGCACGGAGATAAAAAGGTGATTCTAAGAATTTTTTTAAAAGTTTTTGTAGTAACTACAGTAGCAAAATTCAATGCTCTATCACCCACTTTATTAAAGATTTGAATTTAGTTTTTTGAAAAACAATTCAATGCAAAATGAAATATTAATATTATGCGTCTTTTGGGCGCGTACCAAACACCGGCAGTAATTTTAATGTTAGGACCATTTCAAATCATGACTGTGTAACCAAATCTTAGCATTTACCAAAATTCCTTTCACAACCTCTGGTCGACCTCACAACAAACAAGAAATGGACTACAAGGTATATCTTTGATCATCGCATCATCATAACTTAAAGCCATTTCTCGCACTTTATCTCTGCTGATTTGTGTTGTATAAATGCTGTTGTAAACAGCCGACCCATGTCATTTGTCGTAAACCAGGGTTTGGCAAACTTTTCGGATAGTGGGGCACTTTCAACCGCGAAATCTTCGCATTAGGTCAGAAAAATTGTGCAGCTTCACTCTTTGTGCAGCTTCTCTCTGTGGTAGCTTCTCTCTGTGGCTGTGCGAGAGCTTGACATTAAAAATGTCCAGTGAGATAAAAACATGTGAAAGTGTTTTCGGTGTCATTGCACAATTAATAAAAAACTTTTCGCTGCGTTGCACGAAAAAAGTCGTCAGTCTATTTGGGATTGAAGACATGAGGTTTTAGGTCAACCTTTCGGAGATAGCTGGCTGGTTAGTTTTTGACTTCAAGCATGATAAATTTGTTGTTTGCTGCAGTGGTTGCAAAGATCACAACAAAATTGAATGGACTTAATTTTGCATTTAGTAGTAAGGTTTGCTTTTGGATTTAAAAATTTGCATTCAGCTTTACTTTATAACAAGTTAGACTGTACTAAAACTACAGAAAGATAGATCTTTCCTATGGTCAACAATATTAAGTTTCAAATACCGAGAACGAAATTAGAATATAAATTCAGCAAAGCTGCACAGTATACTTGCCAACATACTCTCGGAAAAAAGTAGACTGGAACTGCTCTAGAGGCAATGATTGTGGCTACGTCACAGTAGGGCAATAAGTGAAACGCCGAAAGAATGACAACAGTTTATAAAAACAAAAATGTGACCGTAAATGAACGATTTTTCTAATGTGGCACCATAAACTATCAAGAAAAAAAACCATACTCCCATAACCGTGCAAAAAGTCGGACACACTAATATACAAATAGTAAATTAGTCCGTATGTGGCCTAAATGCCGCAGTTTGCTGGCCTATGTTATAAACAGTTAATGGATGTGCTTATTTTTGTGCTCTTATTCGTATTTTTATTACTCTATACTTGTCATAAATATCTTTGGAGTCGGGGCTCAATGCGCTCTGCTCTTTCACCAAACTGTCGTAATAGGCAAACCAGTAATCCAGAGAACCAGGTGAAATGTAGTTACAGTAGATTCCGCTTAATCGGGCCACATCGGGATAAGCACCACTTAGCCTGATTAAGCGGCTGACCCGATTATCCGAAGTCTTGCAGTATTTGTGCCAGGGTTGTCCTTGGTACACCAGTTATCTCAGCTTGCTGGCGATGACTAATGTTTGGAGGTTGCTCTCTAATTTTTCTTAGGACAACAACTCTTTCAGCAATTGTTAATTCTTTTTGTGGCATCTCTGCTGCTTCACAAAATTTGCAACAAAACACAACAATTACTATGTCCAAGGACATGAAATAACAAAATAATTTGCGCCTGTATTTTTCAATTGTTACATAATATAGTTGGCTTTGTGATATTGAGTTCTATTACATTACAAAAGCGGTTTTGCAATTAAACCAGTGTATGTCTGACTACAGTTGTGGCCCGATTAAGCGGAATAGTGGCCCGATTATGCGGATTTAAGTAGTGCATTATCTTTGATTGGATTTTGTTCTTAACAATTTGGCCCAATTAAACGACTGACCCGATTAACCGGAGGCCCAATTAAGCGGAATCTACTGTATATGTTGGTTTAGTTCTGAAAATGTTAAAATTTAGTTGCCTAATGCATTCAAGATTGCATATTGCAATTTCGCACGACGTCCTTTGTGTCTTCGATAAATTTTAGGCCCAAGAACAAATCCAATAATTTTCGATCAGCCTCTTTCATCGATATGTTTTAACGAAATCCGTTCTTGCTAGTTTTCTGTGTTCGCACACCTGTTCCTTTGTCAACAAATACATATATTAGCATTACGACACCAAGTCCGTGCTATTCTTTTCTTTATTTAGTTGTTGTAAAATTTTCTTTTGGTGTGAAATTGCATTTACACAACTAGCGTCACCAAATGTAGCGTAGACGTTATGGAATCTTGTTACATAATTACGATTTTTGCTTCATAAAACTAATTTTCTTGTACTTCGCTCACCAAGTTTTTTCGATAAACATTGATCGTACTCTAGAAAGTTGTACTTAAACAGAGTAGAAGTAAAATGGTAAAAACTTTCTTTGTTATTATTGGCGAAGCCAGGGGACAACCAGAGCGCACACCCCACTTTTCAACAACCCTTTTCAAGAATATGAAAAGCATCCAACTTTACCAGTTTTAAATCTACGTGTATTACAACAAAACTTTAGTAAACCGACTACTATATCAAGCTGCTACAAATAGGAGGGGGCACTGCCGTTCGCGTTGCCAAGAAAGAGTCAAAAACACCATTCTTCACAAATTTTTTCGATTTTATTCTTATATCAAAATAATTGCAAACCTGCAACGATTCATGCCGAAAATTTAAATCAAATCAGGCTAGGGGAAAAGTGGCAACTTATTTCGAAACTTTATGAAGGTAAATTACCGACTGATTGTCCCATCACCAACAAAGTGGACTGCAATTGGTGGGTACCCAAAACTCCCTTTTATACGTGCTGGGTGAGAATTTTCACTATTCTAACCTGGTGAAGCAGGAGTCACGCCGTGCCTCCATCCCAAGGAAGAGGAGGAGCAACCACAGCAACAACAACCTACGACGCGAATGCAATGAGAGAGACGTGATTTTTCTATGACTTGTTCTCAAAATTTAGATATTTACACGAACTTATCCACAGCATATAAAATCAAGTTTAAGTACCAGTATCGCCTAAAGCCCTTCATTTGACTTCAATGCGATATGCGGTGTTTATTTGGAAAACCAACAGGCGTGGATCAAAGCAGTTCAATATAATTTTGATTAATGTTTTTATTTTGGAAAACAAAAAATTGATAATATAAATTTGGTAATATTGAGGTCCCCAAGTGCTTTTTCAAACTACGCTTTTTGCCGATATTGCCTTGAATTTGGCAACTGCTAAAATCAACTTCCAATTCGTTAATTGGGTTTGCATTAAAATGTCAAAATGCTGTTATAGTAACACTAATCACTCTTTTTATAGCACCTGCCACCCATATTTCCAGCAAGCGGAAAAAACCGGCCCACAACACGTAAAAGGTATGGCAGGCCTGGTCTATACCATCAACCGCTTCTTATAAGCAATTAGCAAGGAAAGCTATAGCCGGAACAGTGTTGCAGTGATTACAGTCTCAACTTTGCTGTTGGAAGACCTAGGTTAATTTTTTGTCACTTTGAAAATGGTATTTCAAAAATCTTGAGCTTGGCCCTCGGCAATAGGAAAAATGTGGAAAAGGAATTTTGGAGCTGAATGTAACAGTCATGATCAAATATATCGAAGAGCTAAAAGCCACCTTGGTTAAAATGGGTTTAAAATCTGTGAAATAAACCAAATATAGGCTTTTATTTACTCAAAATAAACCTCTAAAACACAATAGAATTAACCATCTAAGATTTTGAGGAATACAAGATATTCTTGAACAACAAAATTGTAGCAAACTAAAAACTAGAGTTCTCTTTTGAGCTGCTTTTCTTGTTCTTGCTATGAGAGAACTAAACAATTTCGGCAAAAGTTTAAAATATGCTACCGAGCAACGGCAAGACTTGTCACGTGAAACGCAAATTACTTTTCTGTGACTACTGGGCAGCAACTGTGTCAATTCGCACGAAGCAGTGGCTCAAGTAAAGGTGTTGTCATTTTATAAATAAACACTCTTTGCGTAACATTTCATTTGCAAATCACACACAAAAATAAAATTTTCGATTGCAGCGAAGGCAGTAATTTCGAACCTCGCAAAGGCAGTAATTTCGCGTATACTGGCGCTATACTTAAGCATACATTTTTTGTCCTGATTTGTACGTTGTTCGTACGGTTTTGTGCGCTTTTTGTTCTCATGAATTTTTATGCAAACATTTTTATCCGTTTCGATATATGTGTGTGATGATTTACAGTATACCTATGTATTGTTGTTCTAATATTCAATTTTGTCCGCAAAAGTACATACCAAGCGCGTATTAGTTTTTGAGGAAAAAACCTTTCAGAAAGATTTTTGCTGATAAAACCGGATGTTCATGCAATACGGTATAGGCCATAGACGTTTATTCTCTTTTCCTAATGCGCCAAATTACAGATTTACATATTTCGTTGGACACAAAAGCATATTATTTTATTGGTTTTTAGTTTTTACAAAAAGTCACGAACCGAACAACGTTAGTATGGCAAAATTGGCGGGAACATCCCTCAAATACGGGTATTAAAGACACGTTATCATCACTAAGCCTCATGCCAAATGTCAAATGCCAAATGTAAGATGCTTTACGTAGCTCCTGGCCAGCCTAATATCCTACATAGGACTGCATACGAAATTAACCCAAACGAACAACACAAAGCACAAGACTTACGTACCATTTACTTTTAAATTTCCTTTGACGTTACTGCTAACGGTGCAAGTATGAACTAAAACTGATATCCTTACATGAAATTAATCACACAAAAAGAAATTAGGCATAAAAAAACCTTCCAATAAATGTGTTGTTTTAAGGCATTCATGGCAGTACGTGATTACATGATAGCGATTTCGGCATGCGCGAAAAAACAGCTCGAAAGACCCAGGTTCGAAGCCCAAGGACCCAGACACTACGCAACACCTATGGATCAAAAATTAGTTTTTACGATGGATGAGTCACGATCCGAACAACTATTGCTATAATTTTTATTACTATTACAACAATTATTGCTATAATTTTTCTCCTTATCGTCCTGTTGATTACTATGTAACCGTTGTCTGTGTTTAAACTTTAGTCACTCCTGACGAAGAAAAATTGGTTTTAGTTGTTCGAAACGTTGAGTTTTTGTGAATTTTATGTAGATTTTAAATCTAAATAAAGATCATTTAAACTTTCGATTACACCAGAAGAGCTATATTGAGAAGTTGATCCGAACAACGTTAGTATATCGAAATAGGCGGGACCATCCCTGGACCCAGGTTTCGGCCTTTTGGCCTCATCATCAAGGACTCGTCCCACATAACGGGGCGCTCCCGGAGGGGTGTTGTGCGCATAGAGTTGGAGATTAACGTTACCCACTGCATTGCAAGTGGACGGGAAGCGTGACTAAACAATGAATAGTTGCGGTTTCGGTGTAGAGGGATGAGGTAGCACGAACCATAACAACGCACTGACCAACGTTAAAAGTGCGAGCCGCAGCGCTAGTGGAATCGAACCATTGACCCCTCCAAACCATGTCGTCAGAATCTACGTAGCCCGGGACTGTCATAAAGCGGGCAGTCGGGCGCGTGGTGTTAAAATGAAATTTGGTAGAATACGCGGATATGAATTTTGGCGGCTGGACAAAACCAATGCCTTTGCCTCATTCGAAAACGGGGGTCGGATGCTTCGTTGCCCCTATCATTAGGTTTTTACCGGTTATGTGGGTTTAATCTAGGGAGAGTCATAAGGGGTTCAGCTCCTCTTGGTTAGTCGCGTACAGCAGCAAGATTCCCCCATGCAGTGCTTCAGCGAAGTTGGTTGGCGCTTTTCATAGAGATTGAAACAGCGCACAATCCCGCTCTTGATCCCACTTACCCTGATAGCAACATGCCGGAGCGTTTCACATAATTTCTTTTTGCAAGAATTTGTATGTAAGAGTTTGGAACCAAGAGCATCGGCAAGCAATAGATCAATGTCCAAAAAAGAAAGGTCCTGCAGTGAAAATCAATTAAAATGTTGCTCCGAAATAGCGACGAACCCTCAAAAAAGGTCTTCACTTTTTTTGCGGTTTAAGAATGAAACTATCCAGTATTTCTAGCAAACTTTTGAGTGCAACAAATCAGTTTTGCAACAGGTAAATTTTAAGTCTGCGGCAATGCGGCCCGCAGGTTGGATTTTCCTGGTACAGGCTACTATGTAACAACATACAAATATTCAAGCGGATAAAAAGTATTTTTCAAAAATGCTTGAGAGCAAAAAATCGTACAAAACTGGACAAAAACTACATAAAAACGTATACTGGGTACAGACACCTTACCATGGCAAAGAAGTGTACAGCTATTACAAAAATATTCGCACGGTTCCAAAAATGTTAATATTGTAAGAACTATATCACCAAACTTAAAACTACCTGTATGTTCGACAAGTTGAGCAATTGAAATCAAACAATACATCAAGTGCTCTTTCCATGTTACTGATTTCATCTGCTCGAACGCAAAATACCGTACATAGTTCACCAATATCATCTTCCTAAAAACAATATTCTTTAAGTTATTTGTATAGAAAAGTTTGTTTAAATTGTAGCAACCTTGGAATAGAGGATTCCGATGCAATCTTCGTCGTATGGCAGGGTATCTATGATCCAGGTCAGACATAAGAAAAGGATGTGGACTGGGGGATTATTCTTTTACCACCCCAACCTGCTGTGTTGCCTAGATCAGATACTGGCAGTGATGGAGTTGAGCCAGCACCTTGTTTCGTCCTTCAAAACTGTCAGACCCATTATTTCTCAAGATGCCCGATGTATGGGACATGTTAAAATAATGTGGTCTGCAGTTTGTTCACTAGCTCCACACTTGCATTTCGCTGAAGAAGCGAGACCCCATTTGTGCATGGATGAACCGAAACGCCCAACGCCAGTACACAGGCGATTGGGTCTAAACCAAGTTGTTCTGGTCAAACTCATTCCAATAGGCCAGGGGTCGGCAACCTTTTGGACGCGGGTGCCAGTTTTCGAATAATATCAAAATGTGAGCAACTTCGCGTGCCAAACTTTTTGTGTGTTTGGTTTGCACAGTCAACTACCTGATTTGAATAGATAACGAATAAGACACAAATTTATTTAATTCACTTTAGTGGATAAAGTCAAATAGAGTCAAAAGAGTAGCTTTAAAAGAGGATTCTTGTTCTTGCTCAGCTCTACAACATTGGGGCTAAATTTGGACACTTTCAGTTAAACACATATGCTTCCGTATAATCTTTAGTAAGTCGGCTGCGATGGGGACTGAGAATAAACTTTATGTGTGAAAGTATTTGTTCACGCAAGCAAGTAAATCCAAATGTACACAGCAAAGCTATTGCCATCTTCTTCAGGTAGCTAAATTTCTCCGGCAAAGATTCCCAACTGTTGAAATGCTGTTTGCTTGTTTTTAATCGTTTCCAGCGATTTCCGCTAATCAATAAATTTCGATGTCAACAAAATAGATGCTTTAAAATCGATCAGCAGCATCTGGAAGTCTTCAATATCGATCAATTCAAATTCAGATAATTTCAAGTCTTTGCTGCTCTCGGGCTTGATGAGAAAAGAAAATAATGAATCAAAATGCTGAAAATCTTGAAATCTATTGCAAAATTGAGAAGTTTGATCCTTCATGTACATGTCAATTACAACTGTATTAACATAATGATCCACTGAAAAAACGTTCAGATATTAAAGATGCAAAAAGTTGCAGTTTAAATGTCCCGTGTGTAGACATCTAGTTTAGATACAAATCCTTTCCATATCTCAAAAACACACATCACGGTTTATCCTGTAATCGAAGATAAAGTTCGTTAGGATGCATGGTGGTATCCGCAAGAAACGTCAGTTTTACTAGCCATTTTTCATCCTCCAGTTCAGGGTCGACCTTTTTTTATCCTATTAAAAAGGCTCTTATCTCAACTAGACATTCGACAAACGTCAAGTCACCCTGACTCATTTTACTCTTTTATCTTATGAGCGGTCTCTTCGTTTTTCAACCTCCTTTACCATTTCAGGTTTGGCCAGACTTGGAGTGAAACCAAGACTCTGCAGATCTTCCTGGAGAGTCTTTGCGTCCACTTACCCGCTTACGCCTCCTTCTACTTCCCCTAGGGAGGCTTTTCTTGCTTGCACTGCCTTTCCTCCTTGGAACCCCCTGTTTTCACTGGGAAGTTCACCATCTCCTTTTTATACTCTCGCTCTGATCTTCCTCGTTCTCGCCAAGGTGCGGCTCTCACTTACCTTGGCTCTCTCCCCCCTCACGATCTGGTGCTTTGCACTGACGACTCCGTTCCTTTTCCTTTTGGTAAAGGCGGCTCCGACGTGCTTGCCGGCTGCTCTCTCTTTGTGGCACCGAGGCCACTCTTTCCTTCTCAGCACGCCCAGTATGCTCAAGCTTCTCTGATAAAACCTGCGCCATTGTGCAAGCTCTTTGCTGGTTTCGGCAGCACCAACAAGTCTACCACTTCCCTTCTCTTCTCCTCCTATCTCACTCTCGTTCTGTCTTCACCACCTTATCCTCTCCTCCATCTTTTCTTTCACCTCAATCTCTCTGGCAGATCTGGCAGGAACTGACTTTCCTAGGAACTGTCTCTCCTCCTGTTCTATCAGGCTGCAGTGGGTCCCGGGACGCTCATTTCTCCTGGGAACAACGCGGCCAGACGGGGAGCGCTGATTGCGCCCTCTGCAATCCCTTGTAGTCTCTTTCCCCTTATCTCTCGTATACACTTATCTCTCTTTTCTCAGACTGAAGTGCTCCCTCGTCACTCTCGCTGTGTTCCCCCTTGTCTACGCTGCAACCAACACAGCCTTCTGTTAAGTTTTTGTCTCTTCAGGATTAGCAGAATCGAGAATCTTTCCTGTAGCGCTTGTGGACACTCGTCCCAGGACACCTCTCATCTTATTCTGCACTGTCCAGCTACAGACTATTTGCCCCGCTCGCTCTTTGGCGACTCTCTCTCTCTCTCTTTACAATCTCCGGTCCAGGCCTTGGGGAGTTGCCCGGCTTCTGGGGCTCCATGATCTTCCGCCATGCCCCCATCCCTTGGAATGGGTCGGATAACAACAACAACAACAAACGTCAAGAGAACCTTACCTCGACTTAACCACCCAACACTGCAGTGCAGAAGCACATTATGTTATGCACTTTCCATCTTTTCAAGCAAAGATTAAAACTGTCTGTGTGTTAGCAGTGTGTGCGACAAGGGAACTCTCTATTTTTGTTACAGTTGACATTACATCATTTTGTTACAGTTGACATCATGAAGAGCAGAATTTTTAAATCTTTGCACAAATACTTTTTTGATGAATAATACAGTGCAACTTCATAACAGGGTGCCCAATCTTTTGCTCAGCCATAGTAACAAATCCAAGGTGTTGCCCATCATAACAGGTCCGCCGTCTGTTGTAACTGAGAATATCTCGCTTATATCAATCTCTCTTTCCTCAAAGTTCATGGTGAAAAGTCAAGTATATCTTTTCCTTTAGTAGTGCCATACATAGGTTTCAAGCAACAAAGCTCTTCATGTACTTCGCCGTTACTGCAGTATCTAGCTACAACTGCTAAACGTGGATTATTGTTTATATCTATGCTTTTGTCAAGGAGCTACGCTGAAAACATTTGCTGCTTTTAACGCAGCAGTTTGTTGCTCAGTTACATCGGTAGCCATATCAGTGATACGTCTCACTACTGTCCGAGGAGAAACAGGCATATCCTTGATCCTCGAAATTAGTGTGCATTTGTTTGGCGAATCATCAAACAACACTTCAGCACAACTGATAAAAGCCTCCTTCACAAACAATTCATCAACAAATGGTTTTCCATGTTTAGCAATGCCCTCTGCTATTTTGTGGCTACCTTTGATTGTTCGATTCGTGCTACAAATCACTTTCTTGAAAATGCCGCTTTGCTTTTCATAGTGTGATACTGCCTTTTTTAAAAATTCGATCTTCTCCGCATAGTCCTCGAAGGACTTCTTATGCTTCGTTTCAAAATGTCTTTTTATGCTAGATGTTTGGCAAACGACACTTTGACAAGAAAGAGCATACACAGCTTTGTCGTCTCGAGAAACAAATCTAAAATCTGTCTTGCAGAATTCTTGGAAAGATCTCGCATCTAAATTAAGATTCTTAGAAAGCCTAAATCCGTAATTTTTTTAGGTAAAGAGGCTGTTTTTGAAATCAATTAAAAAAAGCAATAAGCAAGCAAATATTTTATTAAAAATTATTCAAACGCTATCGGTGAAACATTCAGCCCTCATCAGGAATATACGATACATAACTAACACAACTGTTCAGCAACAACAGTAGATATAACGAGCATTGCTTCAATTATTGTTACAACACTGTATCAAAAAAATTATGGCGTGTCTACACCACAATTTTATTCATTCTTGCGCCGTCGCTCCGGCACATTTTTGTTTATTCTAATTTGTTTGTGTTCATGGGAGCTCACATGACTGGCATGTCTTGAGCCATATTTTTTCGCTCTCACAAGGAGCTAGTTGTGAGTGTGACTGGCAGAGCCAGAACAGGCATCTCCGACATAGGAATTGTCTCGTGAATTGCATGCTTGACTAATTTGAAGACTGTTGATTTTGTGCAGTTTAGACAGCTTGAGCTTGTAATTACGCCGTGCAATCTTAAGTGTAGATTTCACATGCGTGTCAAATCACTTGGCGTGCCATGAAATATTCTCCCGCGTGCCACTTGTGGCACGCGTGCCAGGGGTTGCCGACCCCTGCAATAGGCCTTGTGCTTACCCTAGGAATGTAGACACAGAGGGCTAACATACTCTTGGAGTACTCTATGTCTCATGTCAAGTTCGTCCATTGGGCAGCGTGGATGCTCAACTCAGATAAGTTGTGCAATGGTTTCCGCGCGGCAGGAGCAAACGGGCGTCTAGATTTCAATCTCTCCTTGCTATCAGCCTGCGGTCTAGTCAGCTGGCCATGCAGAATGTGGGCAGGGTCCAAAGAACTGCAATTAGCCAAGTAGAGTGTCGCTCTTTGGCGGCGAAGCTCAGCTGGCTGGATGCCTGAAAGAACTGGAAGGTTGTCCGTTGCAGTGGGACGTAGGCATTCAGTGACAATACGCAAAGCATCATTAAGAACGCTGTCAATGAGGCAAGTATGCGCGCTGCGATACCAAGCTGGTATACAGTACTCAGCAGTTGAGTAGATCATGGACAAGGCAGCTGTGCACAATGTCTTGGCAACAGCACCCCATGTTGAATCCGCAAGTCTTTTCAGCAGCGAAACGCGCGTAAATAGTTTTTTGCGCAATGCCTCAAGGTGATGACGGTACGTGAGCGCTTTATCTAGTTTCACACCGAGATAGGCCGGCACTGGGCAAAATGGTAAGATTTTAGCATTGCTTTTAACTTTTAGCTCACGCTTAGCTTTTCGACTGTGGAGATGAAAGGCTGCCGTCACGGTTTTAGCACGGCTGAGCTTCAGTCACCAAGTCTGGAGCTATGCAGAAAGTGTAGTCATGTCTTCGCTCAAAGTTCTTTCTAACACCTTCAAATCTCCAGATGAATGAAGTATCGCCAAGTCGTCAGCGTAGGCATACTTCTTCGAGGTTATGGAAGGCAGATCGTATATGTACAGTAAATGTTCAAAAAAAGAGGAGCCAAGACTGATCCCTGTGAGAGAACATTTTTCAGGCGTCGGAGTCTGCTTGGCTTGTTGTCACCAGTGGTTGGGGTGAAACTTCTGTTCCGAACAAGTTCCATGATCATCCGGACCATGTGCTTGTCAGGCAGAAGTTTGAGCAGCTTGCAGGTGAGCGGCCACGGTGCCAGACAGTGTCATAAGCAGTTGTCATATCAAAAGACACGGCACCAGCCTTTTTTTTTGCCTCAAAAGGATGCTCAATGTTTTGCGTAAGCAAAACTACCTGATCTACGGTAGACTTTCCGTGTCGAAATCCAGCCTGTTCTTTTGGAATTAAGGGGCCGATTATTGGTTCAACACGATTGCAGATTAGTCCTTTTAGGATTTTGTAAGAGACGCAGAACAGAGGGATGGGACGGTAGCTCTGTGGTTCCTCTACAGGTTTTGAGAGCTTAGGGATCGCGACTACCAGCGCTCTTCTCCGGACTTTTGGAATTTTGAGTTGGCGCAAGCAGGAAGAAAGGACGTCACGATGCCAGAACTTCAAGCCGGAATCAGCATAAGTTAAAAGCTCCGGACAAATAGAGTCAGGGCCCGGAGCTTTACCTGGCTTTAAGTGGTGGAGGGCAACAGCAAATTCTCTTGGAGAAAATTTCCGGAGATATTCACTGCATCTGGAGCAGTAGCCCTCCAAAGGTTAGACAATTCGCGCATAATGGACGGAAAATCTCTCAATTTTCACCCTCGTATTTCCCGTTTTTTACCAGCTGGCTAGCAATAGCACTTGCTGAAACGGGATATTGGCGAGAGGATTGTCGTAACCTACCAGTAAGATTGTTTAACGTATTTCATGCTGCCCGGCTAGAGTTTGAAAAGTCGATTTTCTGGACAGCCTCAGACCATCGACCCCTCTGTTTCCTGTCAAGCCTGGCAAGCAAAGCTCTTGCAGCTCTGCTAGATTCATGCCTTTCAGGGTAGAGCAAGAATGTTTGTTGAGGTTTTCACACTCGGCATCCCAACATGATATACGATTATTTCGTCTGTCACGTCGGATACACTTTTTCGCCGCAGTGCTGATGACGTCACAGAAACACTGATATGCCTGATCCATGTCAAGTGAATCAAGTGGCGGCAAAGTCCAGGCAAGTTTGTTTGTGAGAGTAATATAGTGGCTCCACTTGGCCTTGCGAAAGTTCCATCGCTTTACAGTCTTGCTTGGTATAGCACGTGCAAACCTGGGTGGAGTAATAAGCAAGGGTTGATATTGAGACCTTGGAAACTTTTCTAAGATTTGTCTGGTAAACGACTGTCGGAATCGATACTAACGAATGTAAGATCTGGATAGATACTTGTATCCCAACGGCCAGAGTGGAAGCTGGCGGCATCTTTTGGGTTATGGAGTAGGGCAAGATCGCTGGTATTTGCCCAGTGAACCAGGCATTTCCCATCTGCACTGTTGGCATCATAACCCCAATCAACATGCTGGCTGTCGGTAACAGTAGATGCCTTACCGTCGGGACAGATTTGGTTTCGGTCTGTCATACGAGTTCGGAGGACAGGCGCACTCACGGGCCGGGCTGTGAGAAAGCATCTGCCGTCCAGTCATCCGATGCAATGAATGTTTGCAACTAACCACTGGTTTTGAGATTAGTTATCAATTACCTTAGCGACCCTCCCAAAAATTATAAAGGCTTTTATGATTGCAGTGGTTTTCAGGCGCCAAAACGTCTGTTTTTTTATCATGACTGAGCAAATTCTGTTGCAAATTTTATTTGCCATGTAAGCCTAACACCATTGCTGAGCACCACGCTGGAATACCATTTGTCGAAATCTTTGCTATCCCTCAAAAAGGAATAAAACTCCAGATCCATCGGCTGACAGATAGCGGTCGCTCTTACTGCTATAATCGCTACCTTACCATGCCGGAAATTTATTGTTTAGCAAACTTTGGATTACGCTATGGTTACATTTCAGATCAGATTATAGTTAGAAAGATTTGTCGATGCCTCTCATGGATGATTTGATTCACATGTGCACTGGAGACAAAAACTCGCGGTAGTTATAAATAGACATAGTAGGCATAGTAAGCATAGTAGGCATAGTACAGGCATAATACAGTAATAGTAGGCATAGTGCAGGCATAGTACAGGCATAATAAGCATAGTAAAGACATAGTAGAGGTGTAGTACGCATAGTACAGACATAGTAGGCATAATACAGGCATAGTATAGGCATAGTAGACATAGTACAGGCATAGTAATGGTAACTTGAGCTTTTAATGTAAAATCTCATTGTACCCCCTCAATGCTTAAATCTAAACTCATAAAATTAATTTTTTTTTTAAAAGAAAGAGGTAAGGCTTCTTTATATTGGTGCGACTTGTTTTCGGTTGCACACCTCCCCTGCTATTTTTGTACCGGTACTATGTCTACTATGCTTGTACAATACTATGCCTGTACTATGCCTACTATGCCTGTACTATGCCTGCACTATACCTGTACTATGTCTCTACTATGCCTATTATGAATGTACTATGCCTATTTATAGCCACCCCAAAAACTCGTACTATTTGTTGCACCAATATATATATATAACGCATGCAAGAAAAAATTGTTTTTATTAGCAAAGTTCAAACAATTGTGAAGATTCAGTATGCAAGCCGTGTTACAAAAAGTGTTTATAACTGGCTATACGTCAACAACTGTAGCAAAGGAAATATATTTGTCCAAACACGATCTTGGGTTTGCGAAGATGGTATGCCAGAGATATACATGACATTTAAACTTTTCACAGCATTCTCAGTTTTACTCAGGGGTGTTTTGTCATTCACCCTTTTTGGTGACATGCTCCTAAAATTACTTTACACAGCTGCCATTACACAATAATGTATCTTAATAACCGACTTTGCTGGCTTCTACCAGTCAAGCCGGCTTCTACCACAATGCCAACTTCGCCCAACTTACACTTCTGAGAGCAGTAACGATGTATTGGCAAAATGAAAACATTTCATACATGCGTTTGATCCCAATCATCTTACTTCAAGTTCAGAATGGCCTGACACACAAACTCTCAATTATTACTCAAATGTTTTCCTTTCTTTCCAAATAGTATAAAAACCCAGAAGTCAAAGTCACGATGGACGCCGTAATTGTTTACGTTTTGCTATTGCAGAAGTAGTTATTTGATGGTACGCTTTTTTTACAACTTGAAGCAACCCACTCGTTGTGATATTTGGGACACCAAGTCGATTGGCTGCACCTATTTGCCTTGGTTTCTTAATACAGCAAAAGGTACTATAGTATACCTCAGTGGCGTATCCAGGTGTTGAATGTAGGGGATTCATCCCTGCCACGGCCTTTCCTAGTTTAGTTTCGTAACCTCCTTTGCTTTTTGATTTCAAAAAGTTTTCTCTTTCACTTCAAGTCGATATTGCGTCCACTTCTATTTAGACTTTTCATCCTTCAATTTAGAATTTTTCCTCTGGTATTGTATATTTGGCAACTATGATTTCACCCAGTAGTGTCGATCTTTTTACAAATTTTTTAGGTAAAATGGAAAATTTACTCAAAAATCATCACCAACATCATACGGTACCACATAGCAATCTATTACATCATGTCAATGACCCGCGACCGAATTCGACCTTATTGGGTCTCTCATCAGACGGATGTAAAAAGCACTCAATAATAAAAATGCTGAAAAAAACAAATTTGCGATTGGGTGCAAAAAAGAAATGCAATACAAGACAATATGATACAGAAATACCTATATCACGGGGATCTCATTTAAGGACACACACACATGACATGAACAACAAGTCACAACGGTAAGCCCTAGTAGGGGTGTTGGGATCATGGTTAAGACTTTATCATTTTAATATAGAATATAGAAGTTGTTACAATAATTATCATAGAATATAGAAGTTGCTAGTTGCTAATTAGCAATTAGCAAGGCGATCGCTTATAAAGAGGGATCTGCCTCCAACATCACACTAAGATAAAATAGAAAATAGACAATTGCTAAATTAGCTACTAGCAACTTTTATATTTTGTAAAATGATAAAGTCTTAACCATGATCCCAACACCCCTATTAGGGCTTACCGTTGTGACTTGTTGTCCATGTTGTAAGTGTGTGTCCTTAAATGAGATCCCAATGATATAGGTATTGCTGTATCATATTGTCTTGTATTGCATTTCTTTTTTTGCACCCAATCGCAAATTTGCTTTTTTCAGCATTTTTATTATTGAGTGTTTTTTACACCCGCCTGATGAGACCCAATAAGGTCGAATTCGGTCGCGGGTTATTGACATGATGTAATAGATTGCTATGTGGTACCGTATGATGTTGGTGATGATTTTTGAGCTAAATTTTCTATTTTACCTAAGTGTGATGCTGGAAGCAGATCCGTCTTAAAAGGCAATCGCCTTGAAAATTACTAATTAGCAACTAGCAACTTCTATATTTTGTACATCTTTTTTTAATCGATTCCCCTCAAAGTGTAGATTTCACAAGCTATGCCCATAATACCGACCTCCCTATGTTATGACCGGGCTTGCTTACAAACAGCAAATAGCTTTACAAACTTTCATGCGTTCCTTGAATGAAGTGAATAGGGGCACAAAGTCAGAGTTGCCGAGGACGCTAGAGATAGATGTACTAATATAATGCTATCAAAAAAATTATGCTATGAGATAAAGAGCTAACAACTTCAATGCATTTGTGGTCTAATTCTGGGATTTTAATAATGCCAAGAGCTCAGAGTACTCAGGTGCATGATATAACTGTTCTACAAAGGCTTTTTAAAGTGAACTTCTTCTGCAGTTGAGATTCATAATTTTCGTACTTGCCATCATTGTATTATTAAAATCCCAGATTTTAACTGGTAAGTAAGTACTGTACGTCAAAGTTGTAACCTATCGTTGTACTGTTTGTCAGAAATAGGCTTTAATATTTACGTTTGCTTTCACAAAAGCAGTAGATACCTAATACAACAGCTGGCTGATCATGTTTTCATGTAGTGGTTCCAGATAGCATTATGTTGCCTTTTATTGTGACGGTACCGCGCTTTTTTGAAGCATTGCAAAAAGCGAAAATACGACTTGAAAAACGCTCTTAGGCTTACGGCACCCTAATGAAGATATAAACAGCTGGCCGCACCCTGAAATAACTTACATAAACTTTACTGCTGCAGTGGGGTCGTGGTTAGAGCAATTTCCCTTGTCGATTCATACCAAAGACTTCAAAAATGGCATTTTTCAGATCTTCTGCTTGGCGCCCAACAATAAGAGTGACCTGGAGAATGAAATATAAATTGTAAAAAATTTACTTTGTCGCGATTGAAGCGTATTCTGGCGTTAAAAAGCAATTACATTTGCGAACGGCCAAAAAATAGCTTTGTTTTATATTTCACAGCTACTTTAGTGTGTGCTTTTTTATCACATTGAAAATGCATTACGAAAAAGTTAGAGAGAACTACATGTATATCCAAATTTATTAAAATGTCAGCATCCAATTCGTACGTGACTTCTTGCCATATGCACTAGACAGCTTCAAAGTTATAGTTTAAGAAATTTCGTGGACCTCTATTTTATAGTCTGAGCAATTTTATGTTTATAGGCTGTACCTGTTTTTACTTCTACTTGACTAGCTCAGTCTCACATTGCATCTGTCTGAACTCTAACAATGAACATTTATGCACAAAATTTTCTAAAAATGAGTATTATAGTGACGAAGCAATAAATCGTTGTTGCTTTAAAACCGATTGCATCTGGACTAGCGTGAACTGCACTAAAGGAATTTAGTCAGGGTATGAAGTTGTAAAGAAAAGAATAAAAAACACGAATGCACAAAACATTCAAACTTTCACTCCAACTTGTAATTTCTAGCAGCATGGCTCGGACAAAATTTAACTGAAGAACTGGCTGTAGGATTTATACCACTTGTCGCGGCACTTGTGAGTAATGCATATAGCACCCAGGTTGGGAATCACTGAGTCAATCGCTGGTCGCATTGCCGATGACGCTTAAATTGATATAGAATTATTTTAGTGGGAATCATCTTGTTAAAATCTCCTGCAAAAACATTTAACCGTGTTTCTACCGTCAGGGCTATTTGAGAAAATGAAAACAAATTTTGCCATCAATTGTTTTAACTACGGCATTACCTTAGTTTTAATTTTTTTAGTAAAGCTTTTTGAATTTTGTTACTCGGATGCTGGCTTCTTTTAAGCAAAAAAAAGCTTTCCTCTGTCAAGAAATGCGAATTTCAAAAAGGTTATCCAAAGTTGTGACATCATCACAAGGTCATGAGCACTTTTACGACACTCACCTTGCGGTGGAGATCAATCTTTTCAAGTTTCATGTTTGTATGGCCAGTATCTTCGGAGAAGTTGAAGCACACACCAACACACACACACACATATAATTGTGCTTTATGGTATAGATACATACGTGCTTTTGCACAAATGCAGAATTTGGATTAAGTTGCTATTTAGTTAGAAGCCATTACAATTCATGTAATGGTTAAAGCTGTATATATGTGGCATTGTGAGCCACGCAGATAGGTTGTGTTTGTATTGATGTAATTACGACCAAGTTTTTAACATTGACCTCATTATTTAGGCTTGCATAAAAAGGCTCATTGGTGGGGAATTTCCACGACAGCACAGTACTGGAAGTTAGCACCTCTCTTAATTTTTTTCCAAGATGCAACTGCAGGCGTTTGCGGTTTGAGCACATTATTTTTCAAAGTACAGTGTTTACTCGCTTATAAGACAAGGATTTTTCCTCGAGATTTTGGGCTGAAATTTGGGGGGGCGTCTTATAGGCGAGGTCTACAGAGAAAGAAAATAGTTCACTCAGAACTGTGCAGATATTTCACAGTTTCTGACAAAAATAAACAACAGAAGCATGTACGCGGTAATTAAATTAAATGTCATGCTATGAATTAAATAAATCTTTTGGCCTATTGTCAATAAGCCCTTTGTTCGTTGAAAAGCGCGCGGGACTTCGTCTTTTCCTATAACGTCATACCGGTAAGCTCAATAAATCTACAGTGCTAACGAAGAAGAATCAATAAAGACGCGCCTTTTGGCATCTTGTAGACTTCTTTCCGAACACTTGGCTGCTTGTCGGTACTGATATCTTGCTGTTCAGTAACCAGTAGACTAAACGCAATGTAAGTACCTTAATGCAGCCGATTAATTATTTGCTCGCGAAAGCTGCGTAAAAAAGCATCAGCTCAAGCCTTGTACCACGCTTTTATAATCACTATAATGTTGTTAGATTAGGCCGTTGATTTAAAACATCACAGTGTGCTTGGTTTTGATAAATAGTATTGTGACGTAACAATAACAATTGGAACTTTGAATCGTGATGATCGCAGTAATGCTTTCTATCTGATTTTTAGTTGAAGGAAAAAGCAAGTCTTGCATAATAGTTAGTTAGTGCCCCTAACAGTTCTATTAAAGTGCAGTTCGCATAAACTCTTTCAATATTTAGAAAAAATGTGACTTAATAGTTAGCATAAACGTACTTTGATACTGAAATGTGTTTCTCTCGTTACCTGCTTTCCTTCCTTCGTCTGATAAAAGAGACTAAACACATAATCGACAATCTCCCAGGTGAAGATGCGGCCCGTCTTATAGGCGAATCGTCTTATAATCGAATAAATACGGTACCGGTAATCGTAATTATAGGAACAATTGCTTTAAGTTAATTTCTGTACCGTTAAATTAAAATTACAACTCAGTGAAGTCAACATGTCTTGATAGTTGTCATTTTTTAAATCTTCATATTCTTTAAGAAAGTAACACTCGCTGTTTTCATTCCCTCCTGTTTTCAGTAATTCCATCTCAGTTTGGTTAACTCTATCTCCGATTCCTATTCCAAATATGATTACATTTGAATTTACCATCTACAACAAAATTAAAATTATTGAAATAAAGCAGCGATATGGCAAGCACAAGACGACGCAATAAAGGGCTTGGGTTTTCGAATCTATACTTAAATGACAACAAAAGCGTAACCACAAAAATTTTGGAGGGGTTTTAATTTTTTTTGGAAATGAATGGCATTGTGAAAAAGAACGCTAAACCAAACCAATTACGTCCTAAATAGCACCAAATGTCTTTGACAGAAACTTAAAATTATTTTTCTCACAAAAATTATAAAAATTTAAGAGAAAGTTAATGACACCAAAAAGAGAAAAAGTCAGCTCATGTGATCGATTGAATGTAAATATGGTGCAACAGGAATATCATTACAGATATTGAAAGAGAAGGGATCATAAAGAAGAAATGGCGTAAGAACGTTTGTGAAATCACATGGAGTCGAACACAACTAGATGGAACAAAACATGACATTGAAATCTACAGGGCAAGAGGAAATCGAAAGAAAATAAAATGCCAGAATGCAATCGTGTATAGAGCGGAAAATGTTTTCGGTTTCTTATCTAATAAAATTTAAACCGCTATTGAGTCGAAGAAATTCGCGGGGCATGACATTTTTTACATGGCTTCCTCTGCAAATGAAAATCATATTGTTCATCAGTTTGAACAAGATGATCATATTCGGAACAAAATTTTTTAGATATCCACACAAATTCAGAATGACAAATCTTATGTTTGGACCTTAACTATGGTTGAGCCAAATCCATACATTCTGGTTCTGATATTAGTTATTACCTTTGGTCAAGTGTTCTTAACCGTTGGGGTACTGTTTGTTGACAGTAAATAACAGAGGTTGCACGTGAAGGATTAGGAAAGATCTTAAAACAAAGGTTCCCAAACGGGGCGTCAAATAGCACTGGTGCGTTGTTTTGAGAGAACAAGAAAGTCGCAAACTTATATTCTTCATTGTCTCCATTTTAAAAATCAACTTGTGTTGACTTGATGACCCTTTTGGGGGGTTCAATTTGTACTCAAAAATTTTTGTCGCCATTTGTGACCGGAAGATCGTACTTTTGTGCTTAATTTGTTTAGTACACTTTTTGTCACCATTTCTGACTTTTTACAGATCGTCTTGTGTTGAAAACTTTTTTGTTCTTGATTTTGATTGAATGACCTTTAGTTTTTTAAAGATCAATTTTGCAGTGCGTCGTTTAATTTTTTATGGATTGAATACACAACTAAACAAATAAAAATGGTTAAATTCATTTGGGTTTGAGGAAAATTGAGATTTGGTGAAACCTGAAAAAAGCAACAATGAAAAGAATGCTAAAAATTACTATCGTAGGTAAATTGGTTCCAGGAATTTGCAATTTTCATGGTACCAGATGGGACATATGATATTTTTGATAAAACAGTCTGTTAAATGAGACCAATCATAATTGATTTTACTAAAAACCAATATGTTTGGCCGCTCCAACCACGTTTCTTTTAATTTTTTTATATGTATGTCATATTTTCTCAACAAAGAGTTGGGAAATTCTAACGGGGTTTCAACAAAAAAAAAACTTTCTTTAAAGATATGAAAAAGATATTATAATTGTTTTGAAAAAACAATCAAGTCTGGACTACATGTATTTACTTTTTAAAAAATTACATCTTTTATCCAAATTTAAAGCTATTTTTTAACAGTTCTATCCTTGGCAAAAACTGAATTGTATAACAACAGGCCAGTAACGATTTTTAGAAGTGGTCGACAAAAGTAGGTGAACCCTTGCGTTGTATCAATTTTATTTTTTTTGAGATGACTAATAAAATTTTGAAAAGCTGCTCATAATGGAGTCGATACATAAATTTGGCTTTAATTCATGATTTTCTTCTACTTTTGAATCCCCGAGATATTTGTAAAATTATGCAATTAGTGCAGAAATATTGCTAAATTATATACATAGTATATTGCATATTGGAGTAATTTTTTATAACAAATAACTTTTGTTACTTTTTGTATTCCAATTGAGCTGTCACCAACTGATTCTCTGTCATTAATTACAAGAATCATGTCATCCACATCCTCTTCGTTGTTTCTTTCTTCAGTAAAATTTGCAAAACCCAATCTCCAAACATATTCAAGTGCATCGCCGAGGCTTTTTAATTCTGCAAAGAACCATATCACGATCACATGCACCTAGATAGAATGCGTAATGTCTTTAACATGGTGAGAAATTTAATGAAAATTTTATGACATCAAGAGTATAAAAAAGCTGATCCAGGTAGTTTACCAAAGATCGTATTTGAGAAAGGGGGGAGTTTATCAGAAAAAATTTTCAGGAGACGAATTTTGTGGCAGTTAAACCTTTCTACTTCTCGCAACACCATTTGTCAATTGGAGTCTTAAAACTTTGTGCTCTCGAACTTTTTTTCTAAAACAAACGATTAAATGAACACTTGTTTTTGAAATGTGAATTAAACATAGCACAAGAATGTGCGACCTTATGCACACCTAATTAGATTTGATGACGATCAAAAATTGCGTTTATCTTCCACTAGCTAATTGTGTCTGCAAAAATGAAATTAGTTTTATTTTAAATTGAATATAACGTCAAAAGTCTTTATTACAGTCAATTCAACAAAAAAATTGAAGCTGACTTAAACTATTCACAACTAAATTCGTGGCGAGGGTCACATTCTATTCAGAAATCGCACCATTTCGCAGATTACACACGCATAGTTCAGCTCACCGATAACAGGTTTTTCGATTGTCATCAGTGAAGATTTGAAATCATTAATATTGGATGTGCTTTCAAAGAAAAGAGGAGAAAAATCTTCTACAGGTGTCAAAAGACATCCTAATTGCACTTTTGAATCGGAAACATTAAATTTCGAGGCAAGAACAGTCGTAAAATTTAAAGAAGCTTGATAATCTTCATTGCTCATTCGATTAGCACCGTCCAGCAGGAAAAACAAATCCATTTCAAAATTCCCATTACACTCTAAAAGATTTATGATAAAAAATTTTTGTCTTTCTTGAATCAGAATCGTGTACGACGAGCATCAACATCGGTAGCGTAGCTGCTACATGCGTCAAGACTTTTATGAAATTAAGAGAGAAAAAATAAATTAACATGCCGGTTGTGCTGTGTAATGGTTGATTATTCCTTGGTATTTGATGCACTGATTATAACATTGTTTCTCAATAGGTGGTACGCAGAAAAATGTTGGTGTAGTACGTGCCAATCTAAATTTTATGAAATTAAAAAAAATCCTAATACTATAAGAAATATTGATTGGCGATAGTGACTAGAGAGATGAGATGGCCAAAGTGGCTTACACAAGGACTTCGGGTAAGTTGTGCTCTGCATCTACGATTATGAGCTAACAATTATTTTTGCTGTAAGTGGGTGCTCGGGTTATGGGTTCAAATTTTACTCCCATTGGTGTTTATATCAAGTTGGGCCGCATACAAGAGTACATTCAGTACGTATAATTGCGGTAATTTTTAGATCCAGTGCTAATGATAACAGATCATATCAACCAGGGCTTAGAGGTAAGACCCGGAACCAAGAAGCAGGGTACATCTGTTGGAGCCAGCGCTTCCTTTAAATTTTGAGAAGAACTCGTGCCAGATTTTTTTCAACTCGTCTCTCGCTCCAACTTTTTGTTGGGACTCGATTATTATTCTGTTGAGATGCACACACTTTTGAGCAAAAACGCGATGCTGTTTCTTTCAAAAAATGGCTTTTAAATATTTTTGTTCTGAATTGAGTGGATAAAAATAGAGCGAATTCATGTTTTAATTCATTAATTGTGTTGTGATCTTATCAAAACCTAAGAAAGTGAAAGGTAAAAATTTCTAATTCTGAAAATAAAGTAAATATGTAATGGAGCCAGAGTGGAGCTTAAGTAGTTGGTTTCAGAAAGCTCTATAGTTGGACCAATGTTTTGTAGTAATAAAGCTCTGGAGCTGGAACAGTTTCACATTCAGGCCTGCTCCAAAGCGTAGATACTTACTGTATTCTTCGATGTAACTCATGAGATTGGTGATCAGCACCGTCCTATTGCCAGTTTCATAATAATAACTGATCCACCATAAAGACTCTTCGGTTAAAGCATCACCGGGAAAATATTCTGTTCTTGTCAATTCAATGAAGAGGAAAGCTAATAACAGATATTCAAAGGGTGTGCTGAAAAAGTGCAACGTTACAGCTTGCATTCATTCTTATGCAAAATGATGTAGGACTGCATGCGCTTTACTAAGATTGAAATCGTGGTAAATAATTTTAAAATATTTTCCAAAACTTGTTGTGCTAAAGGTTTTCGTGAAGCACTTATTGGTAACTTGGAACAATGAGCCGAGTGAGCAATGAGCAATGAGCCAATGACAATGACAATAATTAAATAACAATGAGCCAATGACTTGTCACTGAAAGTCTTCCCGTCGAGCGTAAGAGCATTTCAATGCATGCTGCATGGCCGAGCGGAAACGGCCTTCGCATTTGGCTCACTTTCGAGTGAAAACTACGCCTTGAGCCAAACGCAACGATTCAATACAATAACTGCGGACTCGAAGAACGCAGTGTCATTTTGCAATCTCTCATTCTCTTTGTTCGTTTTTTTATGAGTCCAATGCCGTATTTCCTCGCATATAAGCCGAGTTAAAAACTCGGAAAAAAAAGTTACTAAACTAATGGATCGGCTTATACGCGCATAACGGTTATCGCACATTAGACAAATTTAGAGTAACGTGACGAAAGTGATGCAGCAACAGAAAATAAAGATCAGGATGAAAATAAGTGGGACGATAATAATGTCATATATACATTGGAGGACTGGAAAGATCTCTTTGGGAAATCTGACGGTGATAGTGAGGATGAATGTAAAGGATTTTGAGACACTCTGCACTGTAATTTGTAAGAATTAAAAAAAGTAAAACACTAAAATAATGATTGTTATTTTCATTTATTCTCTTCTGCAATCTTTTATACATACGGCGGATTACGATTTGTAGGGTCGGCTTATATGCGAGTTTTTGTAAAATTTCTCATTTTAGGGCCGTTTTTAGGGGTCGACTTATATACGATAGCGGCTTATATGCGAGGAAATACGGTAAGTCCTTTTACTTCTTAGTAAAGAGTTGGAGTATACATCATTTTGCGTGTCATAAATTCTGGCATGTAACTGAATGACAAGATCATGTTACTCCACGTCTTTGCTGCAAAGAAAAAAAATGTCACCAAGAGTCTTTAGCTAAACAATTTTTGGCATGTAACTAATAACCAAAAACAATTACCTTTGACCATTATCACACACGACACATTCGATTCCAAAAATGTTTTCTATTTCTTTTAATAACAACCGATTTTCGTTGGAAGAATTCAGAGCTTTGTATAGCTTTGCAGTTACCTAAAACAACAATATAGTTATCTAAAGCAACGAGTATACGAAAAACAGGTTGCACATACCTTATCTAGATAAAGTGGGTTGAAGCGCAGTTTATGGTGGGTACATTCCTGTGTTTAAACCTCTTGATGGCTGCTTTGTTGTGCACTTGAAAAAGGATTTTACGAAAATTTTGATGCTTGGTTGTAATGTGTCAGTATTGGTAACTCTTAAAACAAATCTGAAGACAGCCATGCTCTTGGATTACCGACAAAAGATTTTCTTGTGACCGGAAGATAAAACATACAAAAAAATACACTGAAAATTGGAGATCTATCTCGGATTGATGAAAAAGTAGAACCCCTCTCATTTAAAATTAGGCATTTGATGCTACCATAAACTAGTATCACTAAAAGCTGATGTCTGATAAGATCAAACGACAAACTCACTTTCAGCACTAATTACTCTAGCTGGGATGTGAATCCAACCATTTGGTGAAGCAAGTTTTAAGTGGAAACTCAAACTTTACAGAAGAACCTTCAAAATCTTGAAGCCTATTTATACTTTTACATTACAAGGAAACTACAATAAAGGTTGGATTCAAACATAATTTTCAATCATCTTTGCCTTAGTGTTAAAAGGTAGCGAAAAACTGCTCTCAAATTGGTAGATCTCCCGAGATGCACGCTCGTTTGCTGCGTTGAATACTATATTTTACGGGAAGATTTTTGTTTTCGAAGCTAACCAGCATTTAGTATTCAGACAGAATTATCTCAGGAAGAAGTGGAAGAAAATGTGAGAAAAATTTTTAAAAATAGACCGACAAATCCTTGTAAAGTAATTTTTAACAGAGTAATGAATCTTATTAATTTTTTAGTTGAACGACTACTGTGCAGATAGTCAGACATAATTGAACAGGGGAATGCGATCTTTTACTTGCTATGATGACGCATTATAATAAAGTGCTGCATTGTTGCGCGGAAGGATTGAAAGGCTGACCAATGCCTGATACCAAAGTTTTTGTGGATCAAAATCAGTGCGGTAAAAAGATGAATTTTATTGGGGAAATTTGCGGTGTGCTTTTATTTTGATAAAGACCTTTTTTCGGTCATCAACTCCTCGATAGCAGTTTAAGCGTCCTTTCACGAGTTAAAGACTATTTGTGGGTGATTAAGTTCTTAAGGACAATTTTTTCTCTTTTCTCAAGGAAGACGAAAAGCACAACTTTTTTTCTGGGAAGGCCAAAGGTTTGTAGGTATCCTTGCTCCTCCCACCAAAAACATGCTGCAGTTAACCTACTCTTGGCCACGCTACTCTTAAACAATGAAATGGAATTTGTTGGTCTCTTCTTTTTATAACTCTTTGTTCTTTTCTCAAAACATATAGGCCTACAGCATCAGCATAGTGTATAGACCAACCTAGTAGTAAATGAAATGGATGTGGCCCTTTAGGTTAAGTAGTACAGCCTTAATAAAAAATTTCTCTATTACTTTCTTGATCACTGGAAATTTCTGAACAAATTATAGCGGTCTGACTAACATCAACAATAAATAAACGCGTCTCACACTCTGATAATTTTGAGCATCTTGCTCTATTAAAAGCAATTGGTTTATAAAACTCTAGTTTGTGAAAATGTCAGGTCCGTATTTTTTTTACATATGCTGTTATAAATTATCATTTACTTGATGCAAAACATCATTATCGTTGGAATTAAAGTTGATTTTTTCTTCATTTTCATGAGAATCAAGAACTTGTTGTATCAATGATTGATTACTTGCTGTTAAAATTTGTTGCAACTTTCCAACAGCTTTTTTGGTCGTTTTTTCATCCAAAAATTTAGGAACGTTTTCCAAATCTAATAAGCTGAAAAGCATAATGAAATATACTAAAGCAGACGAAAAATTTTGCTTTCCTCAGTAAACAATAATCAGCCTTTTACGCTGTACGAGTACATTGCGAAGCTTTTTTATCGCGAGATGTCGCGTGGCGTCTTTACGCAGGAAGCTGGTGGTCCACATCTACATCGAAGTAAAAAGAAACCTTATTAAAAGTTATTCTGCTTTTGTTGAATGTGAAGCTGACAAAAACCACAACAGTAATAAAGGAAAACCAAAAAACATTAAAATTGACTTACTTATAATTTACGTAATCACATTTTGAAGCAGCATAGAGAAAAATTAACCCAATTACAACAACAGTTTTATTCATCCTTTTTCAAGGATTGATGCAAAAGAAACCTTCCACATTGCTGAGATCAGCTTTCCTTGAACTCAAAAGCCTCCTCTTAAACAGCAGGCATACTGGCTGATTGATGACACTGTTTTACATTATTGTCTTGTTACGCAATAAACGAATTTCCAAAAAGTTTCATAAATTCGTTGCTGATAGAAGTCGGAATACCAGGGTGTAAATTGTGCACTGTGCAGTGAAAGCGCAACATTGCAGCCCTATTAAGCTTAATCGCACCTAAATCCTACAATTCAACTGATAATTATCGGATAGGTCATATGAGGAAATGCCCTTAAATTTATGGGAGGTTTAAATTACGGAATTGTTTCAAATATTATGAATTAGAATCTTATGACCCTTAAAAGGTTAATATATCGTGCTGACAACTCAATCACAGTCAATTTGAAAATTACAGGAAACAAAATTATTGCATAGCTAAGCTCTAAATCGGAGACATTATTTAAACGAAATGAAATACCAGCGACACCATCAGGACTGCTTACCAAGGATCAAACACAAGTGTTGACAAAAATACTAATGGCTCTGATACGGTATCTTACATTTATTTCAAATTTTTCAGTTATCGCCTGTTACCGTGATGCTTCAATTGAAAAATATTTTCCTTAACGCTTCGACACTTCAATTAATCTTTCCTTCAACAGTCTCTTAATGGTATGCAATTTTCCACTAACACTGTAAGCAGCCAAGCTGTATAGTGTCATCATGAGCTAAATAGTAATACAAAATCACCCTGAAACATTGAATTAGTTCATTTTAAAAGCGTTTGTCTACGCGCATCGACAAACAACAGATTTGCTCACAGCAAGTACATGTGAAATTTAAGCAGCTGTTTGTGCTAATTGCTTGGCGCTCAACAAGACTGATAGTGACATTTGAAACCGAATTACATCGTCCTAGTTACTGTACATTTACCTACACAAATTGTCTGTCACGCTTGACAGGTACTTGACCACATATAGGGCTAAAACAAATGCAGTTTAAAAAGTCAAACAACTACGTGAGATACCATTTTGGTAAAATGAACTATTACGTCTTTTATTGGTCATGACTGAGTACGATTTAGCTTGGCTTCAAATTTCATTTTTCTCATCAGCTTTGGCTACCCCTATTATGATCGCCAAGGCGGTGATCGTGAATGCATACGTACGTGTTCCCAACTAGCTTTTACTCTACGAGTCGCAGCAGCAATAGCCCTGGAGCTGTTGAAAAAAATTTAACCCAAACATGTTTTTTATTGTTGTTTTTATTTTATGCTACTTGAATGAAGCGTAACTGTTGCTTTATTAGCACGATCCCAATGAAAATAGGTACAGCGGTGTGGTGCTGTGGTTAGCGTTTCCGCCTTGCAGTCGGTAGACTGGATTAAATTACCTTGACGCGTTTTAGCGAAGATACTAGCTAAGCTACTTGGCCTTCTGCAATAGGGCAATGTGGAAATACGGATATATAACTAAAACTGAAATTGCTCAGTCGTTCATACAATGTACTCTGGAGTTCAAAAGTGGTCAGAAATAAAGCTGTTCTACTTGTGTAAACTACTTGAGTAGATTTGTGTAGAGCTACTTAGTTTAGTGGTTTTGTTGTTGTAATAGATTGCTGTATGGTACCGTATGATGTTGGTGATTATTTTTGAGCAAATGTTTCTATCTTACCTTAGTGTGATGCTGGAAGCAGATCCCTCTTAATAGATCGGCTTGAAAATTGCTAATTAGCAACCAGCAACTTCCATATTTTGTTGTTGTTTTAGTAAATTAAACAGTCTAGAAAAAGGGTGCCCAAGCAGTCGATCGCGATCTACCGGTCGATCTCAAAGCCTGGCAGACGATCACTGGTAATTTTTTACATGTATAAGGGTTTGCCGAACCAAAGGTTGACTCCTTATATAGATGTACATTTTTTTTCAGGCAGTGGCTATTTTTTTCGTGACCGTAAAACAGTTTCTGTCGGCTATTTTTACGTGACCATAAGAAAATTTCTGACCATAAAAAAGTCTGCATTGCTCTCTTTTCTGCTCTGATTACTGTCACTAAACATCAAATTAAGGCTATCAGCAGAATGGGTTAAATTTTCCTTATTTAGGTGTGTAAGTTCCGGTAATGTAATGTTGTTGCTTGTGCTCTCAAAACTAGATTTTGACTGTTTTCATTAAATAATACATCTTGCGACATTACAAAACACAAGAAATACAAAGTTGAAAAGAAAAGAAAATAAATACAAAAAAATAAATTCTTGAAGCTTCAAAAGAAAGGGCTTTTGGTATGTCATGTGGTGTGGCTAACGACATACAACTGAGATGATAAATGTTTTTATAAAACACTAGCAGATTTACCCGTCGTTGATCGGGTAAAATGTAAGATCGGGTAAAATGTAAAACTCTTGCTGTAAGATCATGCCTATTGATGTAAGTTTGACCAGGAAGTAGTTCATTTTGAATTTCGATCCATTTTGCGTTGCATGTGAAAGTAATGAAGAGATCTGGACGACCGTAGGTACGCACATAAGTCATTGCATCTTGCGTCCTTTCATGCATATACCGTGGACTGCCAGTAAAACTTGAAGGAAGAATACACAACTGGCCCAGATTTTCTCCATTTACGTCATTATTAATGCCATCTCTTAAATGTATGTAAGATTCAGCACGAAGTTCTTTTTGATGAGTTCTAATATATAGCAATCTTTCTGATATCACCTTAGCAAACATGTCCACAGCATATTGATGAAAAAGGTTCTGGGCTCGATGTAAATGATTGAAAGAATTGTCCCGAATCATAAAATGATATGCATAAAACTCCATGCATGAAATTGTCTTTCTGAAATTGACCCCAGCCTGAGGAAGTCCAAAATGATAGCCATCTTCTCCATTTACATAAATCAAAGGGTATTGTAGAGCATCGTATGATCTGTGGGTTTCACTGACCCGTTTAGTAGTGTTATCTCTACATTTCAAAATAATATCCCTTTTGCCATGCTGCTCACCGCTCATTATTAAAGCAACTTCACTACATTCAGGGGCATTAAAACTACGGGCATGTTCTCCAGAAGGTCTCTTATCTGCATCAATAACAATTTGATATTCTGTTAAAGGTATATGTTCTAATACAGACTTGAAAGTTTTCACATAGCTATTTCTTGAGTGTAACGTTTCTTGAAGACTTAGAAAAATATTAAGCTTTGTTCCCTCGCTGACATTACACCGCCTTTGAGCTTGGTTTTCTTGATTCCCCATAAAATAAATTTGTAAGAATTGACAGTTTTCATTCTCTTCTGGTAAAAGACTTCCAATTCTATGATACGATATATACTCGTAAACTTGACCTTGAACTTTGAAAGTTGGCATAAATCCCCCTTGTGTAACAATTTTAGCTCCAAAAGATGTCATTTGAAATGCTGAGTTATACTTTTGAATATGCTGAAGAAAATGTTTTGAGTCAGAAGTGGAGCCGGTAAGAAGATTTTTTAAAGGTTGTGGTGGTTCTTGAAACGTTGCCAATTGAACTTTACCGTTAGAACAGCACACACCGGGAGGTTCATTATCCCATTTTTTAGCTTTGCAATAATTGCAGACCTTAGACATAGAACCAATAGTGATTACTTCTTTAGCTGCATAATCATGTTTTGGATCATAATGAAATGCACCTTGTTTCCATTGCCTTGTAGTAAATGGTTGAAACCTCAAATCACGTTGCCTGCTCCTACTTCTCAAAAGTCTTATTTGACGGTTTTCTTGTGATTCCTGCTGTCGAGATATAGCATGTCTCTCAGCATCAACTCGTCTCCTGGTTTGTTGTACTTCTTGAGATTCCTGGTTCCTAGATATAGCATGTCTCTCAGCATCAGTCTGTCTCCTGGTTTGTTGTTGTTCTTGAGATTCCCGCTGCCTGGATATAGCATGCCTATGGGCATCAACTTGTCTTCTGCTTTGCCTCTGTTCTTCTGTTTCTGATGCTCTTGCTACATGTTTTCTTCATGCATCTGCAGATTTTCCAAATTTAAGTCTCTTCTTAGGAGGCATCTCAATGTTTTATTTCTAAAAAGGAAAAAAAAATAAATAAAATATTAAGTTGCATTTTTATCTATATGTCCGCAATTAAATTTGTAAAGCGTACAGACCAAAGAGAGATAGAGAGAGATAGAAAGAGAGAAAGAGAGAGAGGAAGAGAGAGAGAGGAACGGAGGGAGGGAGAGAGAGGAGGGAGGGAGGGAGGGAGAGAGAGAAAGAGATAAATTATCCCTTTGGATTGAATGGTAAAATATATATGATAGGATTATCTAAGTATTCTTTCACTCTTTTTAATAATTGAAAAACGAAAAATGATCAACTTAGACGTACCATTACGAATATTCAGATACATATTGGCATTCCATAGACGATTCTGATCGAAATCAAAATACCGTACTTGGCTTCCCTGGAAAAAGTTATATAAGATTCATATGTTTGTTTGTATCTAAATGTCTCCAGTTTTATTTCTATAGCGGACAGACAGACAGACAGACAGACAAACTTTGAGTTATATATATATATATAGATTTAGAATTTTATGCAGAAAACATACTTAGTTTAGTTACTCAAAAGCCGAGCTTGCGCAAGTGGGCTTACAAAGGAAGGCTTGGTAGTAGGCAGAAACTAAACTCAGAAGAGACTTTTGAAAGCTAGGCTCAATGTGTTATGATGTTACCGTTATTGAAAACCCAGCATATGAAAGGATTATGAGGTTGCCGTTAAATAAAATAAATTTTGTGGCGTCATATCAGCAGGTGACACGCTGTTCGTTGTTATGGTGCGATATAAATGGAAGATGTTGTTTGCAAAAAGCTTTTGTTAATGCGGTTACAGTAAGTGGTACGGCAAGTTACATAACCGTGTTACTGATTTAAGCTACCTGGGGCCCATTGCCCAAATTTAGCAACAGCAATACAATAACTAGGGTTTTGCCTCATTGCGTACATAAGTCACGATTTAATCTATCAATACAATGAATACTATTTATCAATACTATCAATACAATGGTGACTTATAAAAGGCTGACTTAAACAAAACAAGTATTTAAGCCAGACTTAACGCTAAAACTTCTTTCTGCATACGAAATTGATGATTTAAGCTGGGCTTAGACAATTTTAGAAAAATCCTAACTTAAACTTACTTTTGATATAGCTTTGAAAAAAGCTGTTTGAGCAAATAAGCTTTTCGTGACGCTCTCATCAGTGGCGGTATCGCGTCAAAACGGAAGATCTAGAGTGAATAAGTGTGTTATATGTGAACAATTTGGACGTTAAGCAATCAAGACAAGCCAATGATAGCGCTAGTAATGCAAAGCGCGCCAAAAAAAGATTTCGCAATTGAGAAAGTTAGAGAAGGCGCAGCAGGAGGCCAATGCCACGATTGTCGAAAGAGTTTGAGAGTGTAAACAAACCCTTTCTGTCTGCATAACACCGGGCGTCGGGTCTTGATATAAGTAGCCTCTAAAAGATTGAGATAGAAAGAGCTGCGCGCTGCGGCGAGGATTGAAAACCGCTTATCATCATAGTTTAATGCGCATCGATCATTATCTAAATTCTAAAAGATGCTGACCAATGGCGGAGTCATAATCCGGTTTGGTGTTGGTTCGTTTGCACGATCTGTGTGGTTGAGATCGGCGTGGACGGGTCAATTGCTGTCTCAACCATTCCGCAATGGTTTCTCTTATGTAAGCCATTGCAAACAACGACGAAGGCAGATGATGTATTGCGACTTGTGGCCGATTTTTTTGAGAAGCATGAAATAAAATGGGAGAAGTTGAGGTCAGTATGCACAGATGGTGCCCCAGCCATGATCGGAAAGAGATCTGGCTTTGGTGCTCTGTTAAAGAAGAAGGTACCCGATATCATAGTGAAGCACTGTTTTCTCCATCGCTATGCCTTGGCGGCAAAGACAATGCCACCTAACCTGAAACATGTTCTGTCTATATGTGTGCAAGTTGTAAATTTTATCCGTGGTCGTCCTTTACACCACAGATTGTTCAAACTATTCTGTGAGGAAATGGGAAGTGAACATCAAGTTCTTCTCTTTCATACGGAAGTGCGGTGGCTCTCCCGTAGGAAAATCTTGACTCGTATGGCAGAGCTCAAAGACGAGATTGCAATATTTCTTCGAGAATATCAGAGTAATTTCGGGGATAAATTCGAGGACGAATTCTTTATTCTTTCTTTGTCCTATCTTGCAGATATATTCAGCCATTTGAATGATATCGACATGTTCATGCAAGGCATGTACGCTAATCATGTTCTTTGCACAGAGAATATTGAAGCTTTCAAAAAGAAGCTTGCTCTCTGGAAGCGTCGAGTAGAAAGAAGAAGTGTGGGAAACTTTCCAATTCTTGAAGAAAATTTCGGGGACAAGACAATCAGCCCAATGGTTTTAGAAAATATTGTTACTCATCTATCGCACCTTGAAACCATCATAAAAAATACTTTCCCCATGATTTGACATTCCCAGAATGGGTTCAGTAGCCCTTCTTGTCACAAATGAATGATACTGACAACCTGAAGGAGGAATTTATAGATTTGCAAGGAAACCGGGGTTGCAAAATAAAATTCTGCGCATCACCTCTGTCTCATTTTTGGTGTGATCGGTTGGTTGCATATCCTGGACTGGCGAGGGCAGCGCTGGAAATGATCTCTCCATTCGCAACTACTTACCTGTGCGAGAAGGCATTCTCGACAATGCTGTTAATCAATACAACTGTCCGCAACCGTCTTCATGGAGGCCTGTTAGGTGATATGAGGGTGGCCCTGGCAAACACGATGCCACGATATGAAAAGCTAGTTGCACAGAAGCAATAACAAAAATCGCATTGATGAGTGTATTTTGAATTGAATTTGTCCATGAGCTTTCCTTTATTTTCTTATTGTTTTTGTCAATGCTATTGCCATAATTGCTGTTTTGTTTTGAAGAATAAACTAAACAAATGATCAAGATGTACTGCACTTGCCTTTACTTTATCCTTATTAGTAACCAGGTGTTAGCCAATGGTAGGGGGTGTTGGACTGCTTAGGCTTGACCAAAAGGGGTGCTGGGGAAGAAAAAAGTTAAGAAACACTGCTATAAGGGATAATTATGCAGTCACGCATGATAACTTGACACATGCTGCATATAAAACTCGAGCATTCTATGTCTCCTCCTCCAACACCGATTGAATGTCATCTTTCTCAATCAGGAGCTGAGCGTACTCCTCCCAAAATCGATCGTTCTCCCACCGCTGACCATCATCAAGTGCTGTCTCTTCAGACAAACTATCCTCTTTCTTCTTTTCCGCAGATGATCTTACGTGGCCAAACACTACATCTTGCAGTAGTATCAAGGATGCACTGTCTGTTGAGCTGGTTGGTTGCAATGAGGTGGGGTGAGTTGCTCGATGCTCCAACCACAGCCCCATCAAGAACACGATTTCAAAAAGAGACAGCACCGGGTGCAGTCTCTCATTGGCGATTCTTGTCTTACCAAAACGAACGAGAAAGAAGAGGCAGTCGGTCGGTGTCTGAAAACATTCTTTAGTTATATTTACGTCACCAGTGTGCTTGCTGTGTTTATGTTTAAATCATCAAGAACAAGACTTTTTTCCGTTTATGGAAATTGTCTCATGGGCAGTGTGTGAGGTTTCGGAGTCTTCTCTAGAGTCGGAACCAACGTTATGCAATCTTATCTTGCAAGTCAATTGACAAAAGAAACATACGAAAGCTTTATCTCTAAAGTCAAAACGGATTAAAACTTATCATGCGTGGGCATTTAAAGGAGGTGTTCCACTTCTAAACTCTGCTAATTGTAAAGTGCAATATTGGCACTTGACTACCTCTTGATATGGAAGAGCTTCCAGGTTTTTAAAGCCGGCAATTGCACGGAGAAATTTCTCGGTTTTAGAGAGATATTCTAATGTTAAATAACGTTAAATAAATTCGTAACTAAAAACATTCATTTTGTTCTATTTTATAGAATGATTGTACTCCGCAAGATCTCACATTTGTACTCATGCCCGTGAATAAAACAAAAGAAAATTTTTTTCACAAAATTGTAAATTCCCCGCTATTTATTTGTTTGCAAGGTTCTTGTCAAACACCCTTTGGGAGGTGGGTTGCTATAGTAAGAGGTTAGCTGAGAGCAACAAACCAAAAAAGAATGAAAATTTCGAACCGGCCAGGAGTCTAAAAGAGTAATAGTCATTGCGTCAATATCTTATTTTATATGAGTACAACCAGTCAAAAATAAAAACTTCAAAACCCACCGAATAAAAAATCAATTGAATTCTCAGTGTATACGGAAACGTCTCAGTCAATATCCTAATTAGCTGATCTCTGAAATACAAAGGTTTCAATTCTTTAGGGACATATTCATCCAACCTGTCACTACTAAATTTGAATCACACTTTAAAAACTGATAACTTACACCAAAGGTGTACGTGGAAGTGAAATCAAGACCCCCTACTTAAACAATGGCATTCCCAAATGCTGTAATAAACGTGTTTGATTTTCAAAATTTTAAAAAATTGATAGTTTTAATATAAAGTGATTGAATTCTTTATATAACTATACCAGAGGAATAATTTTGCTTTCATTCAAAACTTGTGACGTAAAATCGACGTAATTTTGGTGAATAAAGTCTCTTTCTTACCAGAATGAATTTAATTATGTAACATTCTTGACACTTAACCGACATCTAACTATATAAGATCTATAACAACAAGTAACAAGTTTGTAAAACAACGGAATTGATCATCCAACCTTTGCATAATGTTTATACACCAAAAGCATTGATTAAAAGAGCTTTCGAGTAACGAATGCCCCCCTTTTTTAATAGTTTTATCACATATCACGTGAAATGATATAAATTTCAAAATTCAATACAATGTGCTTTATATAAAAAAAATCAAATGCTTTTCATCTCGTATATACGAAAAAACACTGTAATTTTTACTTCTAAAAACACTGTTTGTGATTTCCGGGGCCTATTGGATTTTAAAACGCTTTAATATTTCTTAAATTGTCAGCATACTTGGGACACACTTCAGCCAGCATCTAAATTAGTTTGTCTCTGAAATATGATACTCTCAATTCTTCTGTGACACATGCCAGTCACACAGGCTTTTGCTGCTAATAATACTTGAATACATTGATTCTTTATCGCTTTCCAGTGCCTCAAAACAGCGTTCTGGAATACATTTCTTCAAAAACAGATAAAGAGAAAAGCTTAGTGCAAAACAAAAAATCTAAACTTATGATTTTTTCACAGCAAATAATTTTCACTTACCGAAAATGACGGCATACAAGACCTACTTTCTTCCTAAACTTTTGTTCAAAATACTTACCCGGCGTCCAATATGCGAGGTTGAGAACCTCCCCTGGGCTAATTTCCTCCCTGACGATCACTAACCTGGCTTATAATCAGTACATCTACCTACCCTAATAATTTGCGGTAATAGAAACCAGGCACCAGAAAATGCCAGATGTACAAAAACCTTAATTTTGCCTTTTTGATACGAAGATAGTCATTGACTTTTCTAATTACAAATTCAGTCTTATCCAGCAATTGTTGAATCGGTGTCGGTTTGATTAAATTTCAAGTAGTAAGAGGCAAAGTTGAACTCGATAACAATTACTTCTCAACAATATGCTACAAATTCTTTATTTATATTTTTTTACGGTTTCATTGGTTTCCGACGTTTGAAAAACATCAGCAAATTTTTCTTTTTATTGGCTCGTGGGCACGACTCGAGCATATTTCAGACAATCCAGCATTTTTGCACCAATTAGTTTTCATCACCGTTTGTGATATAACCCACTCTTTCTTCAAAGTTTGGAACATTGGTGGCAATGTTGACACTCAATGGGCGCATGGTGTGCTTCACACGTTACTATAGGCTCATTTCCAGAAAAATTTTCTTGTGAAAAGTAGGTCTCGACGTACCCACTATACAGGGTGGGCCGTAAATAACGCACCAAAGATTTAAAATAAATTGTGATGTGAAATAATGTAAATATCTTTTCTTTGGGTATCTGTTAAATTTAATTTCAATATCAGTTACTATAACTGTTAAATTTAATTTCAATCAAAGTTTTTTAGTTATGATTTGCCTTTTAAACAAAATTTATATCATTTTTAGGGTATGCACTTAACAATTAAAGAACGAGTTGAATTAGTGTTAATGTCTGGTGCCGATGGCGCCACTAATCGATCTGTTGCTAAGAAATTTAATCGGATTTATCTTGCTAAGAAGTTTTGTTTTAATAAAAACGTTTGTTATTATTATCTGAATTGTTTTGTATGCTTTTGTGCGTTATTTATGGCCCAAAACGTTTGTTATTATTATCTGAATTGTTTTATATGCTTTGGTGCGTTATTTATGGCCCACCCTGTACAATGTTATAAGCCTATAAGTCATATTACAAAAGTTTGAACAGATCTGGACAAGTCTTGAGTTGTACGGTCTGGAATGCATTTCTTCAAAAATTAACGAAAATTAATAAACTTACAATCTACTTGCATCTCTTACTTAAAAACTATCTTGCAATCACTCTCACGGTGTATTAAACTTGTAATCTTAAACATTTTTGAAAACTTTTAGGTACAAAAACGCCAAAGTAAATGTCCTGGTCATTGTTTAACGTGACAAAGATTGCATCATATTCCAACAAACAGCGGAATAAAAAATTGCGTAATCTCTATACATTATTATATAACTCACATTTTAAAACTTTCGACAGCTCTGAACAAGACAGGGATGTGGAAGCGGTTATTTTTCAAACGCTTCCGCTTCCACCAACAAAAAACGGAAAAACAACCGTTGACAATTTTTTAAAACTTTTGTGGCTTTGTAGCCTGCCTTCTCCTATACTTCAGAGGCGACTCCGGCACTCCGGCTACTCGGGCTACTCGGGCTGAGCCTGAGTTACGAAATGAGGGAAGACTTTGTTAAATTTAAATTCTACAAAACAAATTTCAAACTTTTTAACTTAATTTATATTAAGTTCAAAAAAGAAGCCGGGCATCGTATAAACCAGTGGTTCCCAAACTTTTTAAGTCGCGACCCACTTTTCAAAACAAATTTTCGGGTCTCACATAATTTTGCATATATTTCGAACTACTTGGAAAGAAGTACAATGAAAACAAACATCTATTCAAGATGTTTATTCACTTTTAAATTATTTGAGGCAAAGCATGCGGTAATTTAATTTTTGAATGACTTTCGCGACCCACTGAAATTACGCCCACGACCCACCAGTGGATCGCGACCCATAGTTTGGGAACCACTGGTATAAACCACCGGTGTTTGTGGTGGCAGTTACTTTTTTATGCTCAACGTTGTGTTTAGCGGGCTTGGGGAAAATAGCCAGATACGCTGTGCAGAGAAATAACAGAGAAACGATTTTCAAGCATTTTTTCGCATCAAATCCAACTCGGGCGTGATTGCAGTTGCCCGAGCTCTAACGAAGCGAGCGTTTATTGCAATTTTTCAGATGCTTTTTTGCTTGGGCTCATTTGATAAAAGCACGCGTTTTGTTAAACTGTATAAATAAAGGCGTTTAACAGGATAAACTGTTGCTATTTTTTGTCTTCTCGCTAGTTTTAGAGCTGCATTTATTGTTTTTGCAATATTTTGCGACACTATCAGTGACGAGCCCGAGTAGCCATGAAAAGCTGGAGTCGCCACTGCACTTCATCATTTTGAGAAAACAAAAACCTTCATTTACTGCTATTACTTTACCTACTTCGCTTGAGCTTATTGTTTCGAACTACTCTGTGTTTGTTTTTCTTAGATATCAAAACTCGTGCTGAACGTAGAACAGTGCTTTTCAATCTTTTTTTGTCATCGCGGAGCCCCTAATGTACTTTCGCGTTTGTCACGGAACCGCCATTAACAAAAATTTACAAATCACGAACTGCTTGCAAGAAAATCAAATATTTCGTTACTACAATTCAAAAAATAATTAAACACTTCAACAAATAGACCAGTGGTTCTTAAACTTTTTCAGTCGCGCCCCCCTTGACATTGGTCATTCATGCTCACGCCTCACCTAGCCTCAAAAATCAAATTCACGAAAAATAGGACAATAATTTATTTACCACTACCCTGCTTAGTGTGAAGGATGCAACTGTTTTTGGGAAACTAGTCGTTTAACTCGAGGCTTTGTTGAAGACAACGCGCATCGAAGATCTGCTTCGCATTCCAGTTTGTTACGAAATTTTGTCTTCATACTCACAAGTGCTGAAAATCCACTTTCACATAAATATGTCGATGAAAATGGAAGAAGGGTACGTATCGCCACACTGCCCACATTCTTATATATATGCAAATATTTAGCCCAGAAACTGTTAAGAGACATTGCTTCAAAATCATCTTTAGCAGTGGAGTTGCACTTCATCTCCAAAAACTCTTCCTGCAGTTCTTCCGAAAGAATATCTTCTTTGATTCGAAAAGGATTTCTCGTCATCTTCCACTCTGTTAGTTCAACATTACCCAAGTCGGGAAAATAGCAGTCATATTCTTCTTTCAAAATTTGGAGGTGGGATTCCACTTCTATCTTAAGTTCACCTTCCAGTTTGGCTTTGCTGTTCTCAAGTGCTATGTCCAAGGTAGGAAATGAGGCTGCATTTCCCCGTTGAACTCGGCAATGCCACAACCCCAGCTTTGCTATGAATGTCCGTATCTCATCGTAATCTTTCATAGGGTTCGTGTTTTTTCCTTGCAACAGTAGATTGAGGCAAATGAGAGCTTCGAAAATGTCAACAAGGTATGCCATTGCCAGTTGAAACTCTTGTGATTTGAATGGTAACAGGAGATCTTGTTTTCCCTGAGATTCAAGAACTATACTTACTTCATCTTTCAAACCGTAAACGCGAGCTAACATGTTACCTTTTGATAGCCATCGAACATTTGTATGAAACAACAGATTTTCATGATTGGAATCCATGTGTTTACATAGCTGGGAAAATAACTGGGAATTGACAGCACTTGATTTGATAAAGTTAACAATTCGTATAATTATGGCAAGCTTTTTCTTCATTGCAGCAGGTAAAGTCTTGAAGGCCAAAGTCTCTCGATGGATTACGCAGTGAGTTCCAACTGCGTCCGAATTTTTTTGCTTTACCCTGGTAATAAATCCACTCCGACACCCAAGCATCGCTGGTGCACCATCAGTGCAGACGCCAACAAGTTTCTCCCATTTCATGCCGTTTTTGTGAAAGTATGCATCAACAACTCTGAACACATCTTCTGCCTTAGTGGTCGTTTCAAGCGATTCGCAGAATAGCATTTCTTCCTCAATTGTAGCAGATCCAACAAAACAAACATAGACCATCAACTGTGACAATTGAGCTACGTCAGTCGTTTCGTCGCACTGAATGGCAAAATAAGGTGATGCGTGTATCTTTTGAAGAACTTGACATTCAATATCATTTGCAAGCTCATCGATTCGTGTCTTAATAGTAGAATCTGAAAGAGAAATCTTTGCTAACTTCTTGCTGTTGCTTTTCCCCAAAACAAGGCTACTTGTTTTCAACACGCATGGTTTTATCAAAGTTTCGCCAATATTATGAGGTTTTTTCGCTTGAGCTATCATTTGAGCAATTTCAAAGATGCTTCTACCAGCTCCGCAGATGATAATTGGCTAAAATTCTCCGCACAGGCGATTTTCATTTTTTTAAAAGAATCCTTCTTGCTTTGAAAGAAAGCCAAGGGTTTCGTTTGATGAAGAGGATGTTTTGTTTGAAGATGACGCTTCAAGCGATTTGGCCTCAAAGCATCATTGCTCAACTTTTCGAAACATATAACGCACAACTTGACCATTCACTGCTGCATCAGTAAAACCATACTGCACATATTCTTCATTGTACTTCCTCTTTTTTGCACTCATTTTTATCACCGCAGCTAAATTAAATACCACTTATTTTTCAAAGGTCTAAAATTTGTAAATTATGGGGGATTAACAAGTTTGAAAAAGTTAAAATTGATCAACCTCAAAATAAAAAAACAAATAGAAAATATATTTCGCTTTAAGAAAGCATCATCAGTTCTTAAAAAAAAAGCAAACAAAAGTCACAACACTAAGAAAACTACTAATAAATCCAAGCAAAGAATTTTAACTGCAAACAACCAGGTGCTGTCCACTCCACAACAACGTTAACAATGAATCTCGCTCGTGAACCTTCAAAAAGTTTGGAAAATACGGTTTAACGGCGTGGGGGAGAAAAGAACGAATAAATGAAAAAGTACAAAATCGACGTGCTAAGTGACATCTTTCGCGGAGAAAGGAAGGCGAAGCATATAACGATGTGTCGATGTAAATAAGACAGCGGAAATGAAAACAGTAACGAATTAAAGTCCAGACAAAATTGTTTTTAAAACTAGGTCACAGATTCTAATGTAATGGATTAGCAGCGAGGTGGTAACGAGATTTGACTGTAGTTCGGAGCTGCTTTTCATCAATATGTCACTGTCATGCTTGCGCCCCCCTTGTGAAGCTTTCACGCCCCCCAGTTTAAGAATCCCTGAAATAGACAGTTATTACAAGTTCCTTCACTACTTACAACTACTTTTACAACAGTTAACTTAATGCTTCTCAGATCTAAACCGTATGATTCCATATTACAGCTCTCGACAATAACCTGTCGTCACAACAACAAATTACACCGTATAGCGTTGATTTTCCCTCTCTATTCTCAACTAACTCTGACTTTGAGTTAAATTTAACTCTAATCATCATTACGAACCTTCTGTCCATCCTCAAAACACGTATTGACTCTAATATTTTTGGATAGTGAAGTGCGAAATTTCTGTCGTATATGTAGTATGTAAATGTAAAGCGAGCAAAATTGAACTGTACCAATCAACAGCCGCCTCGACGTCGTGGTGCGGTCCCCGACCCGTTTGGGTTAATTCAAAATGGCTGTTGGCCTTCCCGAGGATCCCAGTTACCCCGGGCATTCCCCTCACACAAACCATTTTTTCGCCGTGCAACCCCCTGAACGACCGCAGAAAGGTAGCACGCAGCCTCTTTAAAATTGGTCTGTCTTCTCTCTACTCCTGCCTTTCTCTTGCCCGTCTTATCATTCTTCTCCTTGTCCTGATGAGCGGCAACGTTCATCCTAACCCTTGCCCTGTCTTTCCGTATTTAGTGTGCGCTGGAAATGTGACCTGGCGGGGTAGGTCAGTGCAATGCTGCACAAGCTCTAACTAAGTTCATTTAAAGTGCTCACTACTCTCCTTTTCTAGATTCAGAACTCTTGGCAGATCTCACTCCTGGAGCTGTCCTCCCTGCTTTTTTTGGAGATTCCACACCTACCAGCACTGTGCCTTTCTCCTCGGACTTCTCCATCTGGTATACCTTCATTGCACAATCTGGCCCCCTTCTGCCAATGCAGCACTTGAACCCCACCCTCATCTTCAAACCTCTTATCCTTTTTCCGCCCACTTTGTATCTTCTCCCAGTGCACCCTCACCACCGCCTCATGCTCCTGGCTGTTTCTCTTTACCTCCTGCTTCCTCTCCCCCTCCCTAACCCTCTCAGGGTTTTTCAATGGAATGCTGGGGGTCTTCAAGCCAGGAGCACTAAACTACTACACTTTATTTCGTCTCATCCCGTTGACCTTATATATATCCAGGAATCTAACCTTAATTTATCTTCCTCTTTTCAGATCCCTGGATTCTCTGCTCTGCGATCCCATGGCACCCACTCCCGATCTGGTACTTTTTCTACTGATGTCGCAGACGCTAGCGGCGGCGTCATTATTTTCGTCAAGCAGAGCTTATTCTTCTCTGAGCTTTCTACCTCCTCTCTTTCTTTGCTTGGCCCCTACTCTAATTATGTAGAGGTCAACATCTCTCTAAACGACTCCTCCTCGCTCTCATTTCTTAATGTGTATGCTCCCCCTATTTGTTCTTGTACAAAGGATAGCAGAACCAATTTCTTTTCTCTCTCCATTCTTCCCTCCTATGCGGAAGCGGTAGATTTTTCGCGCTTCCGCTTCCGCTTCCACAGAAAAAGTACCGCTTCCGCTTCCAGCTTCCGCTTCCGCTTCCACATCCCTGGAACAAGACAATTGGCTCTTTACCGAACTCTAATGACCCAATTTACAAAATGGTTTTAACTCTTTACCGATTTATAGTGGCACCCCAGTAATTCCTCCCGTACAGATGCGAACAAATGAGTCATCATACACTTTACATAATAGTATTCCCCCTTAAACCTATTCTCCACACACCCAATGCCTTGCCAAAAAAAACCCTACCAACTCATGACGTTATTGCTCTGCATAAAACGTTGCTTATTAAAAGCCTCTAGCTTCTTATTGGTCCCCAACTGCACTGAAGAGACCTGATAGGTCGAAACAGCGTCACTGTCTGCAGTTTGCTAAGTGCATCGCTAGCATCTTGCATTGCTATAAGAGCTTGTGACCACTCGGCTGTGACAGCACTACTGTTTTAGCAGTTGTTAGACTTAGTGCACCTGCGACATCCGCCACTCATTCACGAGTGATACGGCTTCGCAGAGGTTGACAGACCATCCACTACAGTGGACCCAGTATTAGGTCCCACAAGTGTGACGGTCTAAGCTATGCGTTATCAAAAGCCTCTAGCTTCTTATTGGTCACCAACTGCACGGAAGTGACCTGATAGGTCGAAACAGTGTCACCGTCTGTAGTTTGCAAAATGAACCATCATATACTGCTAACTGAACTGTACATGCTGGACTCTCGGATACGGTTCACTTCACCCTCTTCTAGCAGCAGTTATGCCTGCAGCAAGAAACAAGCGATCAGCCAAAGACTATAAGCATTTTTTAACTAGGCTTACTAATGCAAAAAGTTGTATTACGCCAATTACTTGCGAGCTAAATTCTTTCAGAACATCAAACGCTTCAGCGTCGTTCCGCAACAATGAATTTATGATACGCACTCAGTCAAATGAACGCATGAAAGTTTGTAAAATCAATTGCTAGTTGTATGTAAGCATAGTAATCACTTATCAGCAGGGTGATCGGTATTATGAGCATAACTAATGAAATCCAAAGTTTGAGGGGAAATCAATAAAAAGATTAGATCATTAGGTCTACACTATGGTGCAAAATACATCACAAAATATGCAGTTTTTCCTATGAAAGAAATTTTTCTTTGAAAATAAGTTGCCAAACCAACTTGGTAGGAGAATGAATCTTGCAAATTGATGCATATTATTGCTGGAGGTAAAGAGCTTTTTTTGTAGTTTCACTATTTCGAAGTTCAATTTTTTCAACAAAATTGCTTTTCCACACAAATACTATCAAATAATTTGACAAACCAAGGCCAGCAGAGGCTGATGGGAGATGCATTTTCGTGGATCCATCATTAAGGTAGAGCGCATTTTACTTTGTTTCGAGATTAAAACACATAGGTGCAGTCAAGGAACTTGGTTCCTCAAGCATCATTATTAGGGGAGTTGCCGATCGAATCGTAAAGTCAGCGTGAAACAAAAATCAATACGACACCAAACCCTAACTTTGGGTTTGTTCTCTTTTACTGTACCTTTTGAAATACACGAATATGATTTGTGTATTGACAGAGTTTTTGAGTAAAACCAACCTTAATTCGAAGTGCCGGAATGATGATTGGCATCAAGGGTTATAAGGGAGATACCACCGTTCATACCAACTTATCGTTATTTTAGAAAGACAGATGCTGTACATAATTATCCACTGTCATTTTGAAGCAGGGCTGCAAATTCCGAGGGGGGCTGGGGGGGACGCGTTCACCAACTTAGGAGTCAGGCGTGACGCCTATGCGTTTGTTTCCCAGCTTTTGGCACATTATATAGCCCAAAATTATTTTTCAGCATTATTTTCAGATTTAATTTTTTTCACAAATAAATTTTAAACAATCACACTTCGCAGCGCATTGAGGCACGATTTCTGTAAAATTGAATTTCTCTTTGCCACGCAATAAACCGATTATAGATCAGATTGAACGAATATCGCTAGCAATGCATATTTCGCAACAAAGACAATTACTTTTTATACAGACAGTCAGTCACTTTCACTGAAGTTAATTTCTATCTTTGTTGAAATAAAACAAAAACACTCAGCTAATATTGTAATGGTCAATGGCATGATTTGCTTGCGTAACTTTGCCTCCTCTGAGGTAAGCAAAAGTTTAATAAAGAAAAAAAGTGGCAGAAAAGAAAATGCAACGACACCGTTAATTATCTCAATTTTGGTTTTACTGTCGTAGAGAGAAAAGGATTCCAGCATCCGCAGAATGTGGTTAGTCGTAAAACCCTAGCTGTGGAATGCCAACCAATCACTAATCTCAAAGAATTTGCTCAGGAAGGGGCAAATGTTGTGAAGATCAAAAAATAAAAAAGGTCTAACTTTGTCGGGCTGTTCTTCTGCCGAAATCGGACGCTTTGATCTCGGCCTAAATAGGGACGAAAACCGCGTAGGAAAGGGTGTTAAACAAAAATTGCTATTGTAGCAGCTTCTTGACTTACTTTAATAACATTGCTGTCTTGATTGGAAACTTTGTCGCTATGCCGATTTTATCTTATTTATCTCGTGCTTCAAATCAAAGAGAACGTAGTCAGTCAAGATCTGATTTCTGCTAAGAGGTTATGTTTTTTGTCCTTCATATTAGAAATTAAAGTCTAATATAATCTGTTTATATGCTCTATATTGATAAACTTATATATCTTACGCCTATGATGGACCGAGGATTATTAAATACTCTGGATTAACCATCAAGAAACACAGATCTAATGCTGCGCAATAGCAGAATCAAGCCCAGCGTCGTTCATTAAAAGTCTGGAACGGTTAAACGGTAGATCCGGCACTCTAATTTATATAGGGGGTATAAAAACTGGTTCAACTACTTGATGATCTAATGGCAACGAGAGTCTGTAAAGGGCCCGGTAACCTATAATGGCTAACCAACATAATAAACGTTACACTACTTTCCTTTACTTTAGTTGTTGTATTTACTGCATAGCATGATCACCACGCCTCAGGTCTCGATATTCTGAATGAACGACAAAAAAAGATTGAAATCTTTTTAAGGCTTCTGATCCATTAAAATTAACCACCTCAACTTTTTTGATAGATTTTCCCATTGCTTTAAAAGCAAAGGTTAACAGTAAAACCCATTACTAGTGTGATGCCTGTTAGAGAATACTGATATGGATCTATTGCTCTACTATCTTACCGGCCTTAATCTCCCTCTTAAAGAATGCAATGGCAAGTAAAAAAATAGCAACTGAACCGTAGGTGGGTATCAAGTTAAAACACATTTGAAGAGTAATTCTACTCTTGGCCAAACTTAACCGCTAAGGCTAAGACACAGAGATCACATGTAGCTAACTGGAACAAAAAGCCAAGGCTGAATGTGAAATCTTGCACAATTTACAAAATTTTTTTCAGCGCGACGATCTGGTCAGTAGATCACCAACTTAAGCGATAAGCTATGTCGAGGCCAAGGAATATGCGCGCAGCTAGAAGTTTTCTGTCTCAAAGATATGTTAAGAATAATTCTATTACGTCCATAACCTTATCTAGTATACTTGATCCTGTGAATATATCAATTGCTTTAGCACCCATCAAAAACTTTGACTACACACCAATATGCACTTAGTGGAGGGAAACGGAAAAGGGTTTGCGAAACTATTGACTGTTTGTGAGTATAAACAATCTTAATTTAAGAGGTAAGAGATGATTGTTTATTAAATCCAAAAGTTTGAAAGAAAATTAATCAAAATCTCTTTACTGCTGCGTCAGATTTCACCTCTGAAGGGAAACTTTTTGTATAAAAATGGGGTATTACATCAATTGGGTGATTTTATGGCAGGGATTTGGGGAGCGGTTAGGTTTATTCCGTGACCAAGGCACATTGGTGCAGCCAAGGAGCTTGGTGTCACAAGTATTTTTACAAGGGGGTTTTCAACAAGTCATGAAATAGGCCTACCAAAATATAACTTATTTTTGTAATGGTAAAACAAAAACTGTTATGGCGCCCATCACAACTTTATCGTTGTGCCCCTACGCTTACTGCAAGGAGTAAATAGAATTTGTAAAATGATAGAGAGTTTGTGACTAGGACCAATCTTAATTCAAAGTGCAATGGTTGGAATTATGGCAAAGGGGTGATGCCCCGTTTATTATATCTCATAGTTACTACTCTTGGAATGCCAATTTGGGTAAAGTCGTCGCCCACTAGCTGGCTGAACCGATATTTTTAACTCGACAAAACTGACTGGTGGCCCTTGCTGGGCGACTCCAGCGGGCCCGCTTGTTGCTTTTAAAATGGCAGTGAATTACCAGCCCAGCTTCTGCCTGCTTCTGTTTTTACTCAAGTGGTACCAGACAGTTTATGACGTCACTTTACATTATCACAAAATCATTTTTTTTCAAAAGCGTTCAAAAAAAGAAAAAAATCATGCTTAAAAAATGTTAAACTGAGCATAATTTTTTCGTTGTTGGGATTTTTTTTCATTAATTAATCGCTTGTTGCGTCGTTGATAAAGCTTAGTTTGTTGAAAAATTAGGTTTATCGGAAGCAGCTTATCAGTACCTTGTTAGTACCTCCAGAAGAAGCATGTAACCACGTTTACGGTCAGTACTACTTGAGAAAATGAAGAAAACAAATTTTCAATAAATTGTTGATTAAGACGTCATCTTAGTTCCCCAAAGCTTAAAATTTCTCGAAGTTGTTAAGTCAGGTGCTGGCTTTCGTTTTAGCAAAAATTCGCTTTCCTCCGTCAAAAAATGCGAAATTAAAAAAATTTGTCTTAAATTATAGCATCATCGTAATGTCGCAAAGCCCTTCATGACATTCAATCCAAGGAGGAAATCAATAGTGCCAAGTTTCAGGCTTGTACGCCCAGTAGTTAATTTTTGGAAGACTTAAAGCACACACACAGACAAAGACAAAATTGCGCTTTAGTTTTTGATTTCAAAGCAAAGGAGATTTTTAATGCAGTAACCTAGATCGAAAGATAAGTTTCCATTACGTTGAAAAATCATTTTCTAATGCATTTAGTTATGATTAAAATGGTATTAAAATTTTGATGTGGATTTTTAAAAAGTGAGCATAGAATTTAAATTTAGAGTGTTTTGTAATATTTCAGAGTATTATTGACTTAATTTTTGATCCCATCAGTTGGCTTACTGTCCGACAGTTTACTATTCCTGGCGACCGCTGATCAATTTTATAGTTAGTGTTATAAAAATTTAATTGAAGTGCTTTGTTTCACTTTTAGCTATTGAGTTTATTCAATTTTGACCTTATCGTTTGCGCAGGGTCGAAACAAATTTTCTTCCGGGAGAAGTGCCTGTAATGGTGCTAAACTTCCATACTCACAACCAGTGGTGGGAAGAAAATAGTTGCTATTGTAACTGGCTAGTGTTTTGGTAGGAGTAAGTATAATTTCTTCATTTTTATTGTTGAAGTAACAAAATTTGTGACTCGTTATCAATTAGACCCTGTAAAAGTTAGTTACAGTTGCTTGCCGTTTGCTGCTTTACAGAAAAGAAAACGGATATGTAGCTACACTCCATTCCAATCTAGATGAGTAAATCCGTTACGATCACAGCTAATCAAGCAAGCATGCCTTGTAGGTAGACCAAAATAAACTCGATTCTGAGCTCGGTAGTTGGACTTTGGACTTAGCGCCTTCATTTCCCGCCACTTGTAGCGTAACTACTTTGCCTTGTTTTTCCAACTACGTGGTTACGATAAATGAAAGGAGATGCGGTAGTTTAGGCCAGTTTAGGCAAATTACGCTTTATTTGCGTCCTATCAAAAACAGTAATGTAAAGAGCTACAGACACAATCTTTGACGCATGAGCTCCGTCAATGCATGTAATTTTTAAATTGATAATATTGCGACGATCACGTGATTACTGCAGAAATGACTTTATTATACGAGGTCTGTCCAAAAAGTATCCGACTCCATCTCCTCCCGCCAAAAATAATATCACACCAGCAAAGTGATCTTGGCGGATGCAACGTCACAATTACTGCACACACATAAAAAATTTTTAGCCGATAGTTGGTGTCATTTTCTTTTTTTTGAAGCATTTAGTGCAGCCGTATAGTACATAATCGTCGATTTTTTGCTCGCAAGCGTAATGACAGAAGCCATCGAACAAGGATATTGTATTTAGTTCTGCCAAAAGCTTGGTAATAATCAAACTGAAACAATTCAAAAAATTCAGCAAGCTTTTGGAGATGAGGCCTTAAGTCAAACTCAAACAAAGGAATGGTTTAATCGCTTCAACAACGGTCGAATGTCAGTGGAGAGTAAAGGCACGCTCTGGCAGGCCATACACAAGCCTAAACGAGGAGATGATTGAGAAGGTTCGCCAAATTGTGATGGAAGATCTCCGTCTAACACTCAGGGAAATTGTAGAAAAAGTGGGAATAAGCAGAGGATCAGTTCACTCTATTTTAACTGAAGATTTGTGCATGCGGAGAGTGTCGGCCAAATCCATTCCCAAGCTGCTGACGGAGCAACAGAAGGAGCTCCGTATGGAAATCACCCAGGACATGCTGGATTGTGCAAACAATGACTTAGAATTTACGAAGACTATCATAACTGGTGATGAGACCTGGGTTTATGGTTACGATCCAGAAATTTCAATCTTCACAGTGGAAACATCCGGAAGCACCAAGGTCCAAAAAAAACCACGACAAGTTCGCAGCAATGTAAAAGTGATGCTGACCTGTTTTTTCGATTTCCGCGACATAGTTGATCACGAATACGCACCAGAAGGCCAAACAATCAATAAAGAGTACTACTTGGAGATTTTACGTCGCCTTCGTGATGCTGTGCGAAGAAAGCGGCCAGTCATGTAGACAGGGAAGAACTGGCAGCTTCACCATGACAATGCTTTCGCTCATTCTACCCATGTAATCAAAGGTTTTTTGGCCAAAAACAATACGGCACTTGTGCAACAGCCTCCTCATTCTCCTGATCTGGCACCATGCAACGTCTGGCTATTCCTCAAGTTAAAAACTACGCTAAAAGGGATGCGATTTTAGTCACGTATGAACATTATCGAAAAAATGAGCTCAAGACCATTCCAGAGGACGAGTTTTAGAGGTGCTTCCAAAAGTGGCAGAGGCCCTGGGAAAAGTGTGTGCACTTGCAAGGGGAGTATTTTGAAGGAGATTAAATAAAATTTGTGATATTCGTTGTGTGGTGTGTTTTATGCCCAATGGTCGGATACTTTTTGGACAGACCTCGAATTGATGAATATAGTGAATAGCGCTGGTAAATCACCCCTGTGTTGATTAAAAATAAATTTATAGCGTATCTTGTGAAAAATATAAGATGATAACGTAATAACGTTGAAAAACTTGTTGTTTCACTAGAAAATACAACTAATTTTGAATTTTGTCATTAAATAATGAAAAAATAGTTTAGGTTTTTGGTCAAAAAAGTTTATTTCATTGGTGTCTTAGAAAAATTGGGAACTCAGGCCCTTTAACCTTGACCGATTAACTTGAAGTCGTCAGAGATTGTGTAAAAATAAATCATATTCTTAGTCAGGAGATAAGACAGCAAAATCTTTAGTGGTTCTAGAGTAATTCAATAAGAACCAACGGGGGGAAGGGGCGGGGCATATTTGCTCGCTACACTGCCAAAGTAGTCTTGAAGTTGGTTTTACTCATTTGATCGAAAACCGATATGAATCTTAGTCCCGTTGTGTTGGCGAGCAAATGCGAAAATGACACAAAGACGATGAGCACATGGGCGTGACAGTTTATATATGTCGACGCCCAACTTGCTTGCATCAAAAGTTCAACGCTATGTCACGATAGTGTAGTGGTTCTACGCCTGTCTTACAGTGAAGCGCTGCAGCGAACTCAAAACCAGTGGACGTTACTGGTTGTTGCAGACATGGATTCGGATCGTTTTCGCAGTAATTTTTACGGACCATCCTTTGAGGCTGATTTTTAAACCCACATACATGTGCAAGTAACACAAACCATGGAACTCTGGCAGAAAGTGCAGAGCTCCGATAGATTGACGCATCTATTCGAAAATCTCTAAAACAGTCGATTACAAGGTTGAAGGCTATTTTAGAGCAAAACTCAAGTTTTTTTCCATTCGCTGGCTTCCAATTTCTTTTTGTAAGAGTGCAAATAGCTTTTGAATATTGAAGGAGGCGGTATTCCACTAGGAATTCAAAATTATTGCTTTCCAAGCATGGTAGACCGCGTTTGCAACTGGCAGTTTGGCTGTTTTGCCTTCCATCGAAACTAGGTTGTAAATTGATAAAACACTTACATCAATTGTAGTGGAAGCGCCGGAAAAAAATACCCACGACTAAAGTCCAAGTAATAAAAACCTTACTATCACAGAGCATGGCATAGCATTCCAATTCACATCACTAATGGGTTTGTAGTTACAATAGCTCACGAATTACTTGGTAATGTTCAGTTAATTTCGCTCGTTAAGCATGACAAACAGTGTTTGTGTATCATTAGAGGTGATTTCTGAAAACATAGCTTGAAAATTACAAAATTAATGACGTTAAATTGATATTTACTACTAGTGATAGTGCGCACCACGTTGCAAACCTTCTTAAGCTTTTTAAGTTCGCTTACAAACTGATGGAGAGATACAGTAAAGGCCTGTGGTTGTGGAAGTGACTAAGCCCTAAGGGAAAAACAGCATTACGTCATTGTTCCCGCGTATTGTGTAGATGCCGCGAAACTGAGTGTGCTAGCAGCAATTACTATAAATTCTTTCAACGCATCATCGCCGCGCGCAAATGAGAGGCGTGGCTTCAGCTAAGTTCAAATTAGGTTGGAGATAACGTTGTAAACAGAAAGCTTGGACCAGCAAGTATTTTGTCTTGGAAAATACTGAGCTGCAGTACACTATGACCACGTAAAAACAGAAGATGGTGTATGTAAACGACGCTAATGCTGTAAGTTGCGTATCAATAGACGGTGAGATGTGCTTAAGTATTTAAAAATTAGATAACGTTTGCATTTTTGCACAAAATTAGCGATTGTTGATCCATGTACATTTGCTACCAAATGTGACAGTTTCATATCGGTTTGAACAAAGCCATTTGGTCTTCAGTTACTATTTATAATTTACAGGGGTGAGGCTTTTGTAAATCCGAAAAACCTTTGAGCGAAACAGTTGTAACATAATTAATTCTTTCTGGGTTGTGCAGTGTTTAGGCTATTATCAATTAACCCATTTTTATTTGAGCAAGTTTGTAACTTTCAGTGGTGTATTTGATTTGAGGGAGCGAGAGTTTGCAAAGATCATCTTTCAAACGTGTTTGATATTTTTTCAACGGCAGCTTGTACGAGACTGCATGGGTTTGCTCCAGCAACTCATTTTTTAGAGGCTACCTGTGTATAAAATAAATGCGTCCTACAGTAGTTGACTGATTACTTTATGCAATCTACTTCGAGTTTTCCTGGTAACTTAAAATTAAAATTTGAATTCAATTTCTTAGTAGATCATCAATGCGTTTAAAAAGGGTATTCGCAAAATCGCAAATCATTTGTTTGTCACTCAGCTATAAAAGTAATTGTGGAGAATGAAAGTTGAAACCGTGTTTTTCAGTCATGATTTTGACGCTGAAAAACCGTTGCTGTCATAAAGTGTCAGAGCGTATTTTTGTGGAGAAGTCCGAAAGTGCAAAAGCTGCTGAAAGTTTTGTAAGTTAGCAATAAAGTTGGTCTGATCCGCAAAGCATACGTTTATCTATTTATCAGCTACAACCGCATAGCGGCGATGCTTTTTGAAGCGATTGGGAATAGGCGCAATATATCCGGAAAAGGTCAACTGAAGTTTGTAAATTTTTATGATCTGCCAAACATCCATTAAAAGTCAACGTTTCCCAGAAAGGCGGAAGCGTTTGAAAAACAGCTTTTTTACTTTTAAACTGAGCAGGTGCAAGAAAATATTTGAATGCTTAAAAGCATTTCCAAAAAAGAATAAGAGACTTTGCAGCTTATAAGAAAACAGCTTGTTTGCACCGACAGATATCTAAATGAAGAGTGAGTAAATTTTGTTAGGCTTTGTTGTTACATTTCATTCACAATATCATCTTTGTTGAAAAGCATCAAGCAATTAATTTAAAAATATTTTTTAAGATTGCCATCTGCAGTGCTGGTGCTTTGCGAAAAAGCTCGAGTTCAATAAACCAAACCGCAGTAATAAACAAGCTTTATGTTGGGTTAAATTGTTGCAAACAAACATAAGAGCCTTTTTTTCTTCTGGCTAAGTAGCGACCCTGCTTCTGCTGTAACAAATGCCACGAAACAAAGGCACCACCCATAATCTACCGGTAAGGCTAATAGCATCACGTCAGTGCATTTAATAAAGTTGCCTCAGGGCAAGAGCAGCGATGTTAATTATGAACGAGTAGAAGCATTTGTTGCAGTGGCATGCGAACTTGACCTGGCAATATGGTTCACCAATAGACAGTGGAAAGTAGTTGTTGTACTAGAGTATTTTTACACACAGTGCAAAACTTAGCTCGAACCTTGCTACCAGGCAGGAAGTTTAGAAAAAGGGAGAGGGGATTTAACTTTTTCTTTTTCACATTGACGTCATTGTAATTTGCTATTGCTTTATGTCCGAAATTGGAAAAAGGACGACGACTCCCACTCGCTCCCCGGTCACACCATTGCGTGCATTCGTTCCTGACAATTTGGAAGCATAAAAACATTTTGAAGATAGTGGCTCTTCAGAAGAAGGTATGGATCAGAGTTCTTTAATTTTTCTTTCAATAGCCCCAGGGGATAATAAGACAAGATTTTGGGGGTATCGAGTATTCTCGTTTCAGATAGGGTTGCCAACTTTGACAAATTTCAATAAAGGACACTGTGACTAGAGTTGCCAACCGTCCTGTATTTTAAAGGACAATCCTCAATTGGAGACCCTCTGTTCTTGTCCGGGTGGGTAATCAGGTGTTGACCTTTTTTTTTTTGGAGGCCACCATGTAAAAATACTGCTCGCGGACATGGTGGCCTCCAAAAAAAAAAAAGGTCAACTCCCGGTTTTCCATGGGTTGTGCTACACAACCGCGATTGGACTGTACTTTTGCAAAATTTTTCCGCTCTTGCAGTAAATTTTTTTCAGCTCTACAAATAAAGGACAATTCTAAGTTTAATAAAGGACAAGGACGGGGGGTTCAAATAAAGGACTGTCCTTTGAAATAAAGGACGGTTGGCAACCCTAGTTTCAGAGGAAAAGATGTTTTAGATTACAGAGTAATAGCAAAGTTGGGGGTATTCGCATTTGTGCAAAACCGGATTAGGGTTGTTGAGGTTTAAAAACTTTAAAGGGCCACTAGTCTAAATTGATTAGGAGTCCGGTTCCTTCATGTCAACACTATAGCAAAGAAGTGTGAGGGCGGTGGGTGAATTTTCTGAAAGAGTTAATTGACGTCTCAATGTCACATGAGTGTGTGTAAATTATGAGAAAGAAGTTTTTTTCATTGACAAAAAAATATTTGAAGGATTAACCAGATAGTATCGTCGCACTGCCCTGGCTAGTCAGCTCAAAGCCATATTTATTATTAAGAGTTTTGAACCATAAATTGTATAGTTTAGTAGATCTGTAACAGATGCGTATCTAATGAATTCTTGTGCATTATACTTTGTTAATGATTTCGTAGAAATACGTAAACACCTAAAACTTCATATATGAAGAGGTGTAATCTATTATGAGATGTGAGCATGTTGATACAAGCAGCCATGATTAACCGGAAGATCGTAGATTGCGTCATGTAAGAAGTAGAATAGCAATGATGTGACCACTCCTGCTATCTCCCAAATGCAACGGCGAAATGAAAGACGTACAAGAAGACTGCGTTTTGTATTTTCGGGCATTGAACTCCCCTTTGCATTGAAAAAGCGACGACTGAACTAAATATTTTTAGAACTTTTCATTTTTTGCCAGCAACGCCGATAAAGCGTTTGGCGCACGTAATGTACAAAATACTCGTTAGGCTGTTTTTATGTAAGTCAAGTGCCCATGGACGATTAGATATTGTTGCCATGGTAGTAACAGATAAGCGTCAAATCTGCAAGGGCAAATATATTAAAAGCAAGCAAATGTTTGCTGCAGCTCATAAAACGCAACTTAGTTATTGATGTATGCCCTACAAAAAGCAATTTTTACAGCCATTATAAATTTAGAACTGAAGTAATTTTTGTTCTTTGAAAAACTGTTTGTCCTTGCGCTGAAGGAAATTTACTTAGCGGTCACGTCATCAAAGTGTAGAGTCAATGAAGCTTGCCAAAATGGTTTAGTGAAAAACTATTGAGCAAACATATATCAGCTAAATATTAGTGAAAGCCTGTTGGTATTGAAAACGTACAGCGAACACCAGGCATCGAGAGATAGTGCGATTTGCAAGCGATCATGAAAAAAAGAAGACTGCGTCCACATTGAGTCAATATTTTGATATGACAACACCAAAGGTTTTTGAATCTACGTCAAAAAAGAATGTTGAGTTGAATTTAAAAGAATGTTAGCTAAAGGTTAGCTTGATGTACTTAAAATTTAAGTCCAAGGTAATAGTTAGGCATGTTGCTATGAGAATAGTAGATATGGTGACCTGCCAAAGTTTTCGATGTGCGCTTACGTCAACGTTCTGTTTTTCGTGGATAGTATCCGTATTAATCCATCTCTTAAGCTGTAAGCAATGCCAATGCGTTGCCTAATGCAGACGCAGCCACTGATATGGTCGGGATTAAACTCCCAGGTGTAACTTTCACAAGTAACCAACGGATTAATCTTTTTGCTGTTGATTCTTGTTTGACCCCTTCCCACAAAAAAGCTTTGCATTACTTTATATGACTGTTTTTTTGGCATTCAGAATATGCGTTAAAGAGGCTTGTAACCGCTTATTTTTAATTTGAGGAGGTTAATTAAAACCATAATGAGATTGTTTTTAAAAAAAGTTTTGTATGTCTCGTTAAAAAACCGTATAGCTAGTTCCAAAATTATTCACAGTGGCACTACCTTAGTTGATTTATTGAGCATGGGCTTTCGCGGCGAGCTTTCTGATTCGTTAGGTGTTATTCGACTAGAATAAGACTAACCATTTCAATTCTTTAAAAAAGTGATAAACTTTTTGAGGGTTTTACATGCCTATGGTCAAAAAAAGAAATGTTTAATTTATTGTTTACATTCTCTCGAAGTAACACGTGCCTAAGAGGTTAACCTCTCGGTTGGTTTTGACCTTTCTAGTAAATATTGTATTGACTGGCTTGCTGGTTGTGTCATTGAGCATGCATATAGCTTGAAGTCAAATACTGTTCAGCCAGGATTTTTATCAAGTGGTATGTAAGTAAGTCTGCAGAATAACTTTCGCAGCTGTTTTTAGGTTTTGTAATAATTGAGATAGTTAAGGTTGTGAAAAGAAAAAAATTAGCATTAAAATAGAAAGTTTTACGGTGATCGGAAAGACTTCAATGTAAATAAATTTCGTTTTTTGCTCTTTTTAGTACAAATTACCTGTTTAGTTTATCGGCGTAGCTGGGGGAGGGTGGCATATGAGCCATGTCCTCCTCAGAATTTTTAAATTTGATCAAAAAATGAAAATGTTTCCAGGCGTTGCGGATTAAAAGCGTCGATGTCCAAAAAAAAAATCGATCATCAAACAGATTTAAGGTAAAAATTGGGAGTCAGAAAATATCGATCTTCAAAAACAACAGGTCATGCAACAACGTTAAGGCAATACTTGACAACATTGGGTGTCAGAAATATTGAACTCCCAAGTAAAGGCTTTCGATAAATTTTATACGCACCCCCTCTCAAAACAATTTGCTTTTAGCTATGCTTATAGTTTAGTCCAGGGCTACTTCAACTGGCGACCCGCGGTCCGAATCCGGACCTTTCAAGTATTCAAACTAGACATCAAGCTCCAGGATGGGTAACAGTAGGTGCAGCCACTGGTTGCGAAAAAGCCCACTTTACCACTTTGTTGACTTGTTCTCGCTACTAAGTTATTTTCAAACAAAATAGCAAAAATATTTCGCGCCTTCGGCGCAACTACACATCCTTAGCATTGTATTGTATTGTTCATATTTATCCTTCATTCACGAGAAAGCAAATTGTATCGCTACAATTTTGGACGGGACGTCTGCACTCGCTTGGGAGTTGCCATTTCCGAGATGTCTGGGCCACCTGTTTTCCACCTAAAGGCGGGGGCGTCCCGTTAAGTGCCTTGCCCAAGGACACAATAAGCGAACTTGCCGGCTTGTTCTCCACAATCTCCAATAAATGCCGAGCGCCAAGAAGGGAAAGATACCATTTATTAAAGTCTTTTGGTATGACTCGACAAGGGGAATGAACCCCTAGTCTATCGACTGCGAAGCAGACGCTTTAACTCTAACCACCACACCATCGCGCCGGTTAATTGACCAACGGCACCTTTAAAGGACTAAGAAATAACATGATCAGCATGAAAAACAGGAAAAAGCCTTTTTCCCAGTGCTGAAGGTCTCCTTGTTATGCTTCTTTTGTCCACTAAATGTACCTTTGCAATTAAACTGATCAAGTGTGGTAAAGTTCAAAGCCCTGATAATATCTCGCCAGGTATATTCTGAAGCAATGCGGCCTCAAATGTGATACATGGTTTCAAAAATTCTACACTGCCTGCTTCACCTACCAAACAGTCCCCACAATATGGCCACTGGCCACAGTTATCTCGGTACCAAAACCTGGCGAAGCACCTGATAATTGAAATAGCTTCCAGCCTATATCGCTGCTGAGCGTTTTTTACAAACCTTTTCAAGCGGTTACTCTTGAGGCGTCTAGAACTTGTTTTTGACCTGCAACTTCCTGGCAAACAAGCTGGCTTCAGGCATAGTCAATACATAACCGATCAAGTATTTAACCCTTTCACTCCAAAATCAAAAATAATTTATCTAAAAAGAATTTTCAGTGCTAGATTTTGTTTGATTAGACTACCGTAATCACAAAAATACCAAAAAATTTTTTGTGCTCTCTAGGGGAGTAGATTTTGGGGTGACGGGACCTCAGATCCAGTCAGAACCGTAGGAGATAATTTCACTGGTCAAAAAATAAATTTTGTTTTAAAATTTTTTCACCAAATCTAATAATCTTTTATAAAAACAAATAGGCATTATAAATTTATGCAACGATGTTACAGTTCACTTCCAACAATAACTCTCTCGAGTGATACTCACTAAAGCAGTAATTTGAAGCGTAGCAGAAAAGATGGACCTTGCAATTAGCACAGATGGAAGAAGGTTTAGCTTCAACTCTTTTTTTCGAACACACTTTACATCTGCTTTTTTGTGTATGAATTGAGGCAGGTGAACCCCAATGTTACTCAGCTGTACTGAAGGTGAGACACTCTATGCTATTTTACACCTTTTTGGAGCACCAGAAGATCTGCGACCTCTTCCAAATGGTCGTATAGCTCTATAAGCCAAAATACTTTTTCTTTTTAGTTCTTTCAACAAGGAACTGATCAGAAGAAATTATCAAAAATAACTTTGTGGTATTTTCCTTGCAACCAGTCGGTTAACCTGATAACAACATTGCCTATCAAACCAAAATTTTGAGCAGAGCTCTCTACCGAAATATTTTATTAGTATGTACTTCAAATTTGTAAACATAACCACCATTGTCTGCAACGCACCACAATTTTTTGTGATGCAACACACCACAATTCACGCTTAATTGGTTTCATAGGATTGTACTGTTTTAGCGAGGTCCTTCCCTTGAAGCGAATCATTGATTCATCAACACTGACAAATTCACTTGGTAAATGTTTTTGTACAAAAAGATGATTTAGTCGCTGCACCAGAGGACGAATTTAAAAAATTTTGTCGCTTTGCGATGAATCAATTTTGCTATAGTCGTTAAGGTGAAGATTGCTCAATATGTAAAAAAAAACAGTCACGAGTCATCGCTTTCTAGATGGGAGAAATATCCATGTCATTAGCTGTCATCCAATAGCACTTCAGCGTTGCGAATTTATGATATGCCATCAAATTATTTGTCCCAAAAAAATGTATAAAGTTCATCTTTTGTAATGTTTTCCGCTCTGCTTTTTTGGGTGCAATATAAGTTTGTTTGAAAATGCAAGCTTTCTATCATCTCCTCATCAAAAAATTTGAAATGCATGAATAGGGGTTGCTGTAAAAGTTTTACTTGTGACATGAGATGTAAAATTAGAAGAATCGGTTGTTAATGATTTCTTTTTCCAGCATCCACTTTGTATATTGGTACTAATAGCCCTAGTAACATCATTACCCTTTTCAGCATCTGTACATAAAGTGGCTCTATTGTGGTTAGTCGATACTTGACTTTCTATTTCATCATCACCTTGTGCACATAAAAGTGGATCTGTTTTTTATGTGATGGGAGTCTTTATCAAAATCTTTATCAACATTGATTTCAGAATCATAATCACATGGTATCTTTTCTAGCAAAGCTAGGACATCAAATTTATTCAAACGTAGCTTTGTTAACATTTTCAAAAATTAATAAAAAATCAACAACCTGACGACATGTATCATGAGCTTTTCTGGTGCTTGCAATACAATACTGCTGTAGTTAGTGAATTATCGATTCCCTGCTAGCTTTGTGGTACCAGTAGACAACCTATGCACCAATTGCTGGCCAAGGTGCAGAATTCATAACAAACATCCAGAAAAGAGAAGATTTGACAACTACCTGCTCACTATTTCACGCAGATCTCTCATCAACATCAATACAAACACATAGTAAACTAAAACTAAGTGTATTGGGATAACGTTTGTTAAACAACTATGCAGTGTTCCCTCTAGATTTTAGTCAGTGCTTAACCGCCAGTGCAAGTGCGAAATTGCTAGCAAATGTACGAAAACAGCAGGACAATTTTGGCGGACATTGCTGAACAAACCGCCACACCAGCCTAAGTAACGTATTGTAAAGTTGTAAACAGCGCCACACCAGCCTATGTAATGTATTGTAAAGTTTTTTGGAAATCATGCTGAAGCACAGGCTGACTTGTCTATGGACATCGATGGGACAGCAAACACTGTGCTGATGCCGAACGTGGACTGTTCCCTCAACGAACCTGTATGGACTAACTTTGCAAATTTGCGGCTTTTTTTCAACACGGAAGCGTTGGGCTATTTTGGGCTAGTTTTTAGGTACCATTTGGGCTGGAAACTTGAAGAAAATCTGGAAACACTGGTGTAAAGGCAGTTTTCAAAATTACTGCTGGAGAAAAAAGGCAAAACAGTGACAATGCGCTTCGGTGATGTAATAATTTGCGTAATTACATCAGCCCCAAAAAAGGTTTACAAACAAGTAACTTCTTGGTTATTAATCGGCCGCAGCGAAATACCTGGTTATTTCTGTTTAATAAGTTACATTTGATCACTCAAACTCTGCGACCTGAGAAACTGTAATTTGTAAACATTTCATAGTGTCAAATCAACAGTGCATGTAAATAAAAATTAACTTAATTCTATGATTTAATAACCATTGAATGAATGTGAGAAAAGAGGTCGCAAATATTTTTTAAATGAAACTCTATTTTTGTGAAAAGCATTCGGAACTTAACCGCATTTCTCTTTGCTAAAAAGCATTCGAAACTTGACCCGAAATTCTGTTTTTGTTGAAAACATTCGAAACTTGACCGAATTAAAGGAAACCGGGAAATTCATGGACGCGAATAGGCACGAGTTTGGTAAACGCAGCTTTTAAGTCGAACAAAAAATTGAAAAGCTAATATTTGTAGCTAGGCATAAAACTACACGGTCTCATTTGGAGGCACTTTGGATAAGAAAAACTAAAGTCTGTTCTTCATTTAAAACGACATAGTTTTACAGCATTTTCGAGAGGGCTGCCCTTCCGAAAAAAATTTTTGGAGGAATAAATCTACTTTAGCTGGCGCCGCTGACTACAGTGAAATTTAAAAGACTGCAAGAGCAGCCCACGCATTAAAAGAAATTGAATTTTGATCAGTGATTTTTCCTTACACTGGTAAAGGTGATTAGATGATACACCCTAATGTTGAATCACAAAACAGTTTTGGAATGGTGAATTCTGAACGATAACTTTTACAATGTGCTAAAAGTTTTGGGCAAATTTTCCTGTACTACACATTATCTTTCAAGCAGTTGACATAAATAGGCTACGTTTTAGTGTAAAAGTTTTCAAAGAGATCGAGACTAGAATTCTTGAAACTAGAGATTGAGACAAGAAAAAGAAATCGAGACTATAATTTTTGTCTTTGTAGAGACTAGAATCAAGGCTAGAATTTTTTTTGTCTTTCAAAGAGATCGAGACTAGAGTTTTTTGTCCATATGTTTGTCTTCACGTTTCAGAGCTTATTTCAATCATGACTGGTAAGCTATCACCGCATATAGCTGTCAGCTACATTTTATTTTAAAAACAACCTTTTGAGGTTATTCCAAGCTAAAATTGGTTTGAAGTCTTATTCCTTTTTACTTATAGTTTTCATAACTAGGAAGCGTGAGAAGGTTATTTATTTGTAATTAATAAAAACTGAACCATTTCTTCAAAGAGTGGGGTTTTTCATGCTAAATTGAAACCGAGATCTATGTGCTTTTTATTATCTTATCAAGCGCGATTGAAATTAGAGTTGAAGGGTAAAGAAAAAAAATACATTTTAACCACTTTCGGTTTTCAACTTTCCTCGAAAAATGATGTCTTGTCACCTTGTGTGAAGCTAAAGTTTGAGAGCTCTTTTTAATTATTGCTCTTTAGCTACGATTGAAATTAACCGGAAAAAGTAAAAAAAACTTTTTGATTTACTTTATTATTATTACTTGAAAGACAGTTTGTTAAGCAAGTGATATTTAAGTCGCTGTCGCTCACTGTTGCGTTACAGCCCCGTACTGATTACATGAGACGTCGCATTGCTCTCAAAAAGCGTTGGTCCAATCTTGGATTCCTTTTCAGTTTCCCACGGTTGGGTGAAAATTTTGCTAGCAAATTGCAAAAATTTTAACCAACTAAAAAAATTTACCAAATACTGCCGGAATTTTTTACACATCGTTGAATTTAAATTGCGAATCCGCCGGACATGCTTTTGCAAATTCGCACGTTTTTCGCATTTAGAGCATTACTGCTACTATGACTTGCAAACGTACAAGGCTAGCTGGCTAGCTCAGGAGAATTAACCTTGCTTACCATGCACTTTATCTATACCCAAGAGAAAAAGTACTACGAACTGTTGCTTAGACCACAAGTAATGTATTTGTAAGTGAAATAAAAGTGAACTGCAAAAGGTAGACTACTTTGGCTAGATAGGTCTAACGACACTTGGCTTAGCAAAACCTATCCTACTTTCCCAGCTCTTTTGCAGTAGAGTGTTTTATTTCTCATTAACAATAAAATATTGTAGCTTACTTCAAGTTGGATTTCAAAGTTCAAACTGCAACTCTAAATTAATATTACACCGATTTGCGATTATACTACCTTTATCAAAAAAAAAGTTAAAGTTAGTTGCTTTTTGATGCAAGAAAATAGTCAAAATTTTGAAAATTATTTTCTGACAGAGTATTACAATCCTGACGGGAACTATGAGTCCCAGAAAGGTAACAACTTCCTACTCCTCTCAATGTGAATCTGAATAGGCAAAATACACATCAAAAGAATCTTTGTAAAATGCTCTCTAGAAGTCGACGGAAAACTTTGGTCAGCAAACTAAAAGAAAAAAGTCAAGTTTACATGAAAAAAGAAATAAAAAAGGTCAAAAATATAACCTGATCTATTGTTTAATGATAAATCATGACAATATAACAAAACGTAGTAGCTAAACAAAAATGACATTGCTAGAGGAAAGGATTTCAATGAGCCAGATAGGTTTTTGGTTCGTTTTTTGTTGCGAATGCGCCATAATGTTAAGTAAGAGTTGGTGGGATCTACATTTCCCGTCACTACTAAAAGGGTTAAACTAATCTATGACATTGAATACCATTTTGAAGAAATTCATAAATCAGGCATTGGCAGATCTTACTGCTGCACACGATAGCCTACTGTATGGTACGAAGACAACGCCTTACCATCGCCTTTGATTTGCTGTTACTTCTATGGACCATGTTTTAAGAACTGGCTAAAAATAAGAAATGCGCTTTTTTTCACAAAATTAGCAGAATGAACTACACTAAGTTCATTTTATTTTTGATTTTGATGATTAGTGAAGAGTGTGTAGACTGAGAACAAATCCCAAGTATTTTTGTTTGTATTTACTGATAATGAGGGTTTCATTTTTGTCACCTCTGGAAGTACTAAACTTATCGAACTGGACCCCCGTTAGTTGAATAGCTCTGGTTTAGTCTAGAGCAGAAGTGGGCAAACTACGGCCCCCGAGAGCATTCTGTGCGGCCCGCGAACACTTTTTGAAACTTTGTTATATCTAAGTGAATGCGACAAGGGAATTGACAAGGCGCAAAAGCGACGGTGTCCCGAAAAAAAAGGTCATAAGGTCATCGCCTTTTCCTTAGATGGAAAATGCGTCAGAGCTTACAATTGCCCTCAATCACGCATTTACCGTCTTCGGAAATGGCGAAGATTTTTTTTTAGAGACACCACCGGTTTTGCGCCCTGCCATACCACATAGCTAGAACATATCGCAAAATTTTGAGCTATTGCAATTTCTTTAATTGCATGCAGCTATACGAGATAACAAGCACTGGCCCTCGACCACTCTTAAATGGTCAATGCGGCCCTTCGGCTAAAAAGTTTGCCCACCCCTGGTCTAGAGCGTAGTCAGACGCGGTAGCGACCAAATGCAAATGAAACGCGCAAGTTTTGCTACAACCGCAATAGTTGTCATTTGTGATATCTGTTATTCGAATTTGGTGTAATTTAAGATTTTTGTTCAAAGATCAGTTATTGGCGAGAAGTGCTACGATTTGGAAAAACAATTTCAGAAGCAAGGGTATAAAAAGAATGTTGAGAATAGATCTGTGAGTTACCAATTTTACCCTATCCTGAGATTTTTTTCTTCAGTTAACTGCGCTACGGTGTATCGCAGGGGTGGGCAACTTCTCCAGTCAACGGGCCAGATTTGGGAAAATGAAGTCTTTGGTGGGCCGGATTATTACATAAATAGTATTCAATATCTTAATCCCATATTTATTCACTAATGCAAGAAATAAAATAATAAATCGTGTTTAATGTAAAGTTTAAACTTTACAAAGAATAGAGACCAAAAAGTACATAATGAATTTATTACTTTACCATAATGTACTAATTGTACTTCAAAAGCTACTGAAGTCAATGAGACATTTGTGGTCGATCAAAATTGTCAACAAGTTGTTTGAACTCTCGCTGTATGTTTGATGTAGAAATTCTCAGTAAAGACTGCAGGTGAACATCAGTTAGATTGGGACGTAGCTTGGTCTTGTTAATGTTCATGGTCGAAAACATTTGTTCACAAATGCATGCGGACCCAAACAGAACGAGTAGTTTCATGGCCATTTTTCTCAGGTTGGCAAACTTGGATGCGTTCAGTAATGCATAAAGTTTGTCAATTCTTTCAGATTGAAATTTCTCTTTCAGGGTAGAGTCACACTGCAGATCAATCAGTTCCTGCTGTACAGCATCCGGCGCTTTTTCAAAGTCAGTTGTAAGCGGTGATGACCAGAGTATCAAATTCAGCAGCAAGTTTTTGAAAGTCCGCAAAACGACGACCATATTCATTATTCAGTGCAGATATCATATTGGTGTACTTTTCAATTGACATCATTGGTTGTGCCGTAGTTGCAAAGTGTGTTGTGATATTCTGACTGAGCTGGTGAGAAAACAGTTTTGGCTTTACCCTGAATCCCTTCACTGTTGAGTACATTTCGGGAGCAAAAGTGCCCTTCCTTTGAAGTTTGGTGTTCAGTTCATTCATATGTTCAAAGAAATCGCCTGCAAATACCAAATCTGACAGCCATTCTGATTGATTGAATTGAGGATAATCTTTATCTATCCTTTCATTTCCAAAAATAGTAAGATTTTTGTTTTTAGGTCCCAGACACATCTCAGAACTCTCCCCACACTCAACCAGCATACAGCTGTATGATACGGAACACCACTGTGATCCGAGTCGCAATCTTCCGGAAGCGTGATAAACGGTCTGTGATTTAGACCTATCGCCCTAATGAAATTAACAATCTTTACAACCGGATCCACAACATGTTTCATGTCAAGCACCTTTTTACACAACACTTCCTGGTGTATTATGCAATGTAGAAATACTAATTCCCTATTGCACTAGCGTACCGAGGAGGGGGGCCACTGTGCCATGCCCCCCCCCTCTGACCTGAAAAATGAAAAAATGTAAAGCAAAACCAAAGCTGGTTAGTGACATCACACGATTATGACGAAACTTTGCCCCCCCCCCCCCTCGGAAACTTTCTGCGTATGCCACTGCCCTAGTGCAATCGACCTCTGCAACACGGTCACTTAGTCTCTTCAGTAGACCAACATTCTTTCCTGTCAATGATGAATAACCATCCGTAGTAACACTGACCATTTTCTGCCTTGGTAATTCCATTGTACGAAATGCATTTTCCACACATTTGAAAATATCTTCCCCGGTAGTTGTGTCTTTCATTGATGTCACTCCATAGACAGCAATTCTTCGGTGATTTCAAAGTTTTCTGAAATGCCTCGTACAAAGATGAGCAGCCGTGCAGTATCATCGATGTCAGTGCTTTCATCCAATGCCAGTGAAAACAGTTGAAATAAAGGTACAAGCTCTTTCAATTGTGATGTCTGGTCTTCATCAATTGCTTTAATACGGCGAGCCACGGTTCTTCTCGATAAACTTACTTCTTCAAACTTCTGTCTGTGTTCTGGACAGACTTGATCAGCTATATCGAGCTTGCACTTTTTAAAAAATTCACCATCACCGAATGGTTTGCTGTGTTTTGCAACGTTGTATGCGACTCTATAGCTGACATGAATGGAAGCTTTCTGGGCTAATTTGCCTTCGAATACATTCTGCTGCCTCACAAGTTTTCTGTCCAGTTCTGTTGCTCTAGTTTGCCGTTCAACTGCTGATAAATTATTGCAATAGTTTCCATGTTTCGTCGCATAATGACGACTAATGTTGTACTCTTTCAACGCAGCAACACTTTGACCAAACAGTAAACATACTGCTTTATTGCCAACCTTTGTAAAAAATACTTCGGCATCCAATATTTGTTAAATGCTCGACACTCTCTGTCAACTTTAAGTTTCTTGGGAAATTCCATGGTTAATAAAACTTAATACTAAATCTAATTTCTTTAAAACGTAAAAAATTGTTAATTCTGAATCTAAATCTAGCACCAACTGCTAACAGACAAAGAATAACTAACACTAACAGTCACGTTGTCACACAGTAGTGGAAGATGTTTACAACACTCTCTGCTGTGACCTAATTTCCAACAATCGCAGTGAAACAAAATGTAACATTTAAAATCGTGCCAGTGGAATGCAGTGTCTTACGCCAGTTCCGCTCGTATCTCGCATCGACAGTTCGGTGAGAGCACAGCGATCGGCAACTGTCAGGAATGAGGCCTCGGGCCATATTACAGAGTATGGTTGGATACAGTATACGGGCCGGTCAAAATCCCTTCAGGGGCCGGACCCGGCCCGCGGGCCGTATGTTGCCCATGCCTGGTGTATCGAGTCAATACACTCTTAGTTTTATTGCAATTACTTGAAAACCACTTGACTGCAGTTGGCGATTTTTGGACATGCCGGGAAAAATTATTTTTCAGTCAAATAAATAAAAATATTCATTACAAATGGTTTAATTAATTTGAAACAGCAAAAATTTTGCAGTTTATTCACGAAAACGTTTCATCATACCGTTTTCCTTACTTAAAACTGCAACATTTTAAGCTTGACTAATCGCTACCTAAGACTCGCTACATTAGGCGGTCAAAATTTGGTCAAAAATAAATAAATTGATTGATTTCTCTTACAGATATAATTATTGCTTTGTGGTCATTCACGTTCACTGAAAAACCAATACATTTCCCAAAAATTGAATGAGGTCTAATAGGTTGGCCTAAACTAATTAAGAAATTCTTTTTATTGTTTTAATTAAGCCACTTCTTGAAGCACAAAAAATTTTTCGAGTTAAAGTTACAAAGATAGTTCTACAAACCTTTCCAAACACATAAATAACAATCTGAATAAAAAACTTTGAATTTGCAAAAAACAATCTTTGGTTAGACCCATCAAATGCCTTTGTTTTTGCAGATTTTATTTGAATTAGAAACTGAGGGTGCGTTAGCGAAATTAATTTTTCGTATGGCAAATAAATGTCTAAGCCGACTTTATTGCTGTTTGTTAATAGCAGAACCTTTTTCAACATTTTTGCAGATCCAATTCAATTTCTCTTTATTAAAACTTCTTTTATAAAATCTCTCAATGGAAAGCTGCAGTTATCGTAAAGCCAGCTGAAACGCTATATCTCACTACTAGTAAAAGTCTTTAGTAAAAAAGAATCCAATGACCAGTGTTACCAGTGGCGTGTGCAGAAATTTTTCATGCGGGAGGTTTATTGTAGGGAGTCCGGAAGCATGCCCTCGAAAAATTTTTAGAAAATTTCACTGAAAAATGAGCATTTTCATGCTTTCTAAAATAAGTTCTAGCATAGTGCTTGCATGAATTTTTTCGCCAAATTGTAGTAAATGTTAAAAAATGACCATATCATCATTGTTGGATTTTGCAAACTGTAGAAGTGACACTCGTTCGACCTATTAGTCTCTTCTGTGCAGTTGGTGACCGACAAGAAGCTAAAGGTTTTTAACAAAGAATAGCTTAGACCGTCACACTTGTGGGACCTATACTAGGTCCACTGTAATTGATGGTCTGTTGGATTTTGTTTCAAAATGTTTACAGGTAAATTTTTAATCTACACAAGAGTGAAGGCCATTTGCATGCAAAACTTTAAGCAGAGCAAGCAGTAGATTTCAAAATTTGACCAAGGGCCTATATAGCGCGCAGTAAATAATTCTCAACCTCTGCTCAACATCGCATACTACCCTAGATTATTTTTGTAAATATCAATGGTAACTTTTTTATACAATTATCAAAAGTGACAAAATTGTATCGTTGTTACATGTCAGCAAAATGCTGTGTAGCAGGAGTCTCCAAACTCACCACGGTTGGGGTCACATTTTACGAGTCTGAAGTAGCGGTTTTTAATTTTTTTCTGTTTGCGGACCATCTGAAAGTTTTTACTGCGACTGCGTACCCCTAAAGGCGTAATCAGAAGGAGCTATGAAGTTGAAAGACCCTATTGAGCCATTTTTTAAAGCAATACGCTCAGCAATCTTGCTTCCAAAATCAAAAAGATATTCAGGCAAAATTATTGTTATGTGCCTGCACAGCATTTGTTAGTTAACAATTATACTGGACTGTAAAACAACAGCGGGTTAACTTACCAGTTACAATAAACTACCACAGCGGGTAGACTGTTTGATAACACTGCATCTGCTTACCACATAAAGATTAAGGTACTCCGTCAATACTCATGTGCATAACAAGCTAACCTGCCGGCTTTTTTCCACACTTTCCCTTTCATGCCGAGCGTCTACTAGGGAAGCTGTGAACACCATATTTAAAAATAATTGAACGCAAGTATACCGACTATGAAGCGGACGCTCCAACTAGTACACTATTGCGTAGATTTTCTCTGTTTTTTGCAGTAGGCTAGTGTGAAAAACAAATCTCTGGAACTTGGTAAACTTTTAATTGGTGGTAGATCCTATATTAAACTTAAGGAATATCCGAAAAAGAACACATGATTTATAGTCAGCGGTAGTACACTACATGAATAAATTTCTTTCCAGCAAGCTCTTTCTAAAATGTGTACTAACCACTTCTTTTTTATTTTGAAAGAAAGTAGAATGGTTGGCATTTTTGATCGAATCAAAAATGTTTGGTCGGACTTTAACCATATATAACCACAAAAATGTTGTTAGTGGTACAGAAATTTGATATAGCTTTGAAAAAAGCTGTTTAACCCATTAACGCCCAAATATTTTTTTTTGTTAAAAACTCGTTGATATTCTAACATTTTATTTCAAATACCATATTTTTTTGATGCTTAGTCGATTTTTTAAAATATTTGTTGTAACTTCGAGAGAAATTTATTGTGAAATTTCAGTCCAGGCATTTTATTTCTAACGATGACAAACAATTCAAGCCAGAAAAGTTGCTCCTTACTGCCGTGTTGACAGCAGTATCCTCGTAGCCCAAGGTCACTCTGACGCAAGTATGACACATACACCGACGCAAATTCAAAAACTAGCTCCCTTATTTAAAATGTTTTAAAAAATCGTTAATTTGTGAAAAAAACTAAGAAGTATTGCGACATTATTTTTTTACAAAGTTATTACAAATTTCTCAATATGAAAAGTCAAGAAATCTACAAGCTCTTACGTTTATACTTTTTGTGAAATCAACCCTTGTGAGAGAGTGTGTATCAAACAATACACCTTTGGAAAGAATAGGATTATGTAATGAGAATAATACAATATAAAACCGTATGTTTCACTGCTCAGCATTTGTGATTAAAATATTTGCGTGGTTAAAAAAAGCAGTTACAGTTATTAAACTCCTGAAAGCTCTATAATATTTCATTTACCTATTATTTCCTAATGTATTTCATAGGCTAGATTGTTTGTTATCATCATAGAATATGTGATAAATAGTTTATTACAGCGTTGTTCAATTATATTTCTTTCTTATATTCCATTTATAAATCCTTTCCTTTGACAGAAGTTTAAACTACTGCTTGTGTGGTATTAGTACCAGCCCAATTATAACAACAGATAGTTTCACAAGTCATATGTAGCAACGTAACTACATTGTCATTGTCCAACAGTTTATTTACTTGAAAAATAGAGTGACGGAATTTTAAGATTTATCTTTGTCAGGTGAAGGAGCAATGAAAAAAATCGCCCCCAAAATGATAATGCCAGAAAAGTTTAAATCTTTGAATGTACGAACAAAACTTTTCCGTTTGGAATTGATCACTCCGTAATCAAACAAAGATTTGAAATAAAATAAATAGATAAATAACAAGTTTAAAATAAACATTGATTGTTCCTTAAATCTCTCTCAACTTGCTGTTTCAAGCGACAAAACACTGATCAGCTTTAACCACTTTTGTTTTATTATCGGAAAGCCCAAACCCTAAAATGAATTTTAGTTACAATAGCCTTCCCCTTGAGCACCCAGCAGTTATCCAAAACATCGTTGCTTACATCCTGTTGTTGGGACAAATATGCATGCACGGCGAAATTGCATGTGGCAACCAGATCGGCGATGCGACCACTCCTATTCTGCGAACACTTTTACACAGATCAGTTGAGCTTAATAAGAGAAATGCCACCAATCCAATTTCGACATGTTTGAGCAATTTCATGGATGTTTTTAAGAACTGAGTAAGGTACGATTATTTCGATTAATATAACATTAATTATAGTTTATTTTAGTTGTACCACTTTTATGGCGTTTCGAAGATATGGGCGTATTTCTGTCCATCGAAATGCGTTGTGTTTGCTGCTATAACGTAATCATGCAAAAAACAAACCCATTTGACTACATTTCTGTAAGTGCTCAACCTAGCGTGTAAGGTTTCCGCTGTAGCAATAATTCTGACGTCATTTATTTCCACGCTTTTTGTCCTCCACGTAACTCCAAGCGATAAGGCGCAGACTTGCAATCGTGAAACTGTGCGTTAACTGCAGGTGTCGTTTCTACAATGTTATGATTCTTGTGAAAACCCGTTGCAGCAATTTCAAATGCTTTGTTGCAGTGATCATGTTGTGAACGCGTTGCTTATATAACTGTATTCTTGCAATGCCGGAGGGTTCAAAACGCACCGAATATTAAACTTCGGACTGGGGGAACTTTTCTTCCTTTTTATCAGCCAAACCAATGCAACAAGCAGTACTATATTTAACACAGTAAAGCTAATATGACAAAACTTACAAAAAGAACACCGAGTTTTCCTTCAAAATTTCAAATTTTTATTGTCTTGACGACAAGCTTTAGTGTTCTTTTTGCTAGTTTTGTCATGTTGGCTTTGTTGTGTAAAATTAAATACTGCTGTTTGTATCGGTATGACTGATAAAAATATGCACCGAATATTGTTTTATACGTTGTCTTAGCGGTTCATGAGATCTGAGAGTAAAATTGCGTAACGCCACATCATAGACTAGTAATAAAAAACAGGAAGGAAAACAACCAAATATCAATCTAACGGTATGATTTAATGACAATGATAGAAGACAGAAGTTTTTTCATTTTTATTATCTCTTGACGCAAATTAGCTTTGGGTTGCCACTGATTAGCCAATGGTGGTACACTTTTGCTAAACTAACCAGCGAAGCTAATAGCGCCTTAAATCACTAATTGGAGTTTTCGCTATTGTTTCGAAGCGTGAGAAAACTGGTTTGCTTGTCTTAGATTAACTTGAAGTCTGCAAATGTCCTCTAGTTTGAAACAAACGCCAGATCAAGCCGCAGTTTTTCGACATTGATCCAAGAAACTATTTTGCAATATGCGATAAGTCGGTCAACTGACCGTCCATCACATGAAAAAGACTAGAGATTGTAAAAAAGTGTGAAAAATTTAACAGCAGTTACCCGAGTTTGAAGGGTCGTATAGGCTATATTTAGCGGTTAGCGTTTACGTCTATCTTCCGTTACGCTTTTAGGTGAATTTGTGTGGTGAGAGCGTTAATTGAGATATTCGTTAGATTAGCTACTAGCAGTCAGTGAGCTAAGTTTTTGATTAAGTGCGTTCGCCTCTGCTATTAGCCACGTTTTCAACTAAAACGATGCTTTACCGGGTCCCAAGCTCATATTGGCAAATAGTATTGCTTGGTGATTTGTACCTCAAATGGTGGAATATCTCACTAGTATTTAGGAGACTGTGGATCAAATCTTACCGGAAACGTTTGTATCAGTGACCCCAATCATTCACCACGCATAAATATAGACCTTTATAAGAAAGTTACTTCTTGTCAAATTATGAAACAGTTTTTAGCCGTTTTTTTTTAGTAATTTAAGGCAGGTATAGCATTTTTTGAGATAGTACGAATTTTTCACGACGAAACTAAAATTTAATTTTTTAATTACGGTAACATAATTTACTCTTTGTTAGATTTTGATACTAGGAACAGTAGCTGAAGTTTGTGTGAAGAGAAAATCTGCGTGGCTGGTTCCGGTGTTTGCTCCTCTCTCAAAATGTTCTTGCGGCACTTACGATGTGTAATATCCTGATCCAATTTACATTGCCCATATGCTGCGGTCACAATTGATTTTTCTTCTCTTTACTAACTGGGAAAAGCTGAGAGGGCTATTTTATAAATGGCTAACGAACGAGGCCGATAGACAAAAATTATCACGCAAATAAATTTTTAATTATTTTCATATCGTAGGAAACAACGTAATATATCATTTTCTGACGATGCAAACCCAGGCTTTTCAAGCCTCCCGATTTCGTCGAAAGTTTCCCGATTTGAAGTCTTTTTCCTGATCTTCCGATTTAAATTAAAAATCTCCCCTTTTAGCTCAAAATTATTCATTTTGCAAAACAAATACGCGTAGTAATTAAGTTTTAAAGTTATTTTGTATTACTCTCGTAAGTCTTTTTTTTTGTGCACCTTTTGGCTTTCTGCGCCGTGTTGTCAAAAATACTGATGTTGTTTCTTTCTTTCAGTAAGTGATTATGATTGACCATTGAGACGCAGCAATTGCCGTCACTTTCGGCGCCCGCTTCCCCCATGTATTCAACGCATTGCGTTATTTTAAAATGGCATCTCTCGGAGGAAAGCGTGTTAGAGGCGATCAGCTGAGTGAAACATCAGTAAGCCAACATTAGTTACTGCTAGCTAGTAGCTAGAGCAAAAAGTACACTAGCTAGTTTAAACAGATGTGGCTGAGAGATTACCCTTTTATACCTAAGAGTCTTAAGGTGACGAGTTTGTTAAAAACTATTCTTTTAGGATAGATCTCAATGTAGCTCGTGGTGGAAAAAACGATCTAACGAAACGTATTGTATCAGAGAATCACTGGAATAATTATACAACTGCATTGAAGACAGAGAATAAGTAGTTTTTTTTTGCAAAAGGACAAGATAAGGTTGTTATATGTGCGGAGATTAGATTTGTAATGTTCGTGGGGAAAACAACGAGCCGGTCAGCATATACGATGAATTTTCAAAATGGTCTGCGACATGTCTCCGAACAGTAAACTGGCCGATAAGTGTGGAGCTGGAAAGACGAAAACTACATGTACTACAGTAGAATTTGTCTAATTCGTCTTTGTTTAATTCGTCAGTTTGCATAATTCGTCACATTTTTGTCAGTCCCGGCAGAATTCTTATCTTTTACGTGCATTCCAGTTCGTCTAATTCGCCATCGTCTAATTCGTCACTTCGCTGAATTCGTCACCTATTTATATCCCCAAAAAAACTTTTGTTCTTCTATTCGTCATTTGCAGATTCGATTCAATGTTTAAGCTGTATTCACAGCTTTGTTGGTTACTGCAGGATAGATAAATTCAAGCGGTCTCAGTGGTTATTTCAACAGGCGTGAGATCTCAAACAACAAACAGTCCTTCTCGGATAAGATCTCATCATTTTCGTTGTACTGCATGATTTGTGTTCAGTGTAAGTGCATTGTATTCAATAATAAACGTAACAAACTGCGTTAGCAACAAAACAATCCCCTTGTATACAAGCCATTATAGAGTTTTTACCTGTTTGCATAATTAGTCAGTTCGCCTAATTCGTCACTTTTTTCTAATCCCCTTGAGGTGACGAATTAGGCAAATTCTACTGTACAATTATAAAACGTAAGGGAATCGGTTTTCCCCTTCTGCAGAAACAAAACGTGCACAGTGCGTCTTTGAGAGGTAACTTTGTTATTCGCAATTTGTTTATGTTTCTTCTTTTTTATCCTCCTGTCACAAGAAAGAGACCAATGGGCTTACGCACATGACGAATTCAAAAGACCCTATTCGCTAAGAAGTTACCATTTTTTTTCAATTGACTTTTCTGGCCTCTTGTTCAATTTGCTATTTTAAATTCACCAAGCTAATAAAACTTTCGTGAAATATCTTATTCAAGGATACAAAAACGCAGCATACGCGCGCAAGCGTGAGTTGAACCAACATTGTGTAATCGGCTCGTCGTATCGCAAAAGAGATACTCTTTATTGCAACAGCGCGGATTATGCGTTAACAGCATTAATTCAGGAGAAGGGAAAAGATACTAGACATAAACGGAATCAGGGGGATGAAGCCTACAGAGTTTGGTTTTGCTCGTACAAAATATTTTCCGATAGGACAGTTTTCAATGTTGACAGGTGCGAGCATATCTATTATTAGAAAGATCAAAAGAAATGATTTTTATTTTGAAAATTTAATAGTTATTCCACCAGTTTGCTCCTATTCTCACAGTCACTTCAAAAATCAAATACAACTTTGACTTAAACATTATTTGGGCAAATGTATCAATTGAATATCACGCAGGGCTGCGTTAAATTATACACTTGGCCTTTCTATTTTGTAACGTTTGCTTAACTAGTAACTCGGGTTAGGGTGTGGTTAAATTGCGCAAGCCAGCTTTTATTAATGTGGTTACGGTTAGCCGCCTTCGAAATATGTCTGCTGGTAGAAGACGCTCTATGGTGTTTATCTTTGAGCTATTGGTTAGTAGATTGATTTTGTTTCTGTTATCTTAACTGCTTGCAGGCAGCTGCTGGGTGCTGTAGGCTATGACAGAAAAAAGTTCAAGCGAGCATTTCTATAAAAATAGCGATGTGCCAGTCAATCTATCAACTACGGTATTTGAAATTCTTTTATTCAAGGCGCGTGCGATAGGATTGATTATACTGTACGAAACTTTGTTTATCTTTAAATTTTCGCCTTTTAGGTCCTCAACGTTTACTAGGATGACGCATCATTTCCTCTTACGCTATGTATAAAGTTAGCCAAGTTGTTACAGGCATGGTAGGTAGTGGATACAGCAAAGTGTTCTAATTTGTTTCAAAGTATAAAATATATTAAAGTGCTGGTGCTTTGTATTCTTGGTAGCAAGGATAAAAATATAAATGATGCTATTCGAGTTAAAAGTAAAAGTTGTAGATAGTTAGCTGATTATTCAATTCTTGTTTTCTAATGGATTTGCGGAACGATGTTCTGAATCATAATTTGTTGATGGTCTGCATTCAAACCAGGGCGTTGGACTAAAAAACAATTTTTGGCGATTGCTAAAGTTTTCTCATAAACCAGTAATCCCTTAAAAACACGAATTTGAAAGAGAAAGCAGTGATGTTGAAATGCACACTCGCCTTTAAACAAAACACAGTATTGGGGTTGAGGAAAATACATTAGATGTGATCAAGAGCACTGAAAAATAAGGACCAAAACCTTTCTTAATTCAAATTTTAGCTCTCATGAAGGCCGTTGAAAAACTAAATTTATGTAAAATATGCTCAGGTAGTCATTAGGACTTGGACAGTAAAAAGGTTGGGGAAAATACTTTGGATGAAATCAAGAGCGCTGGAAAATTGAGACCAAAGCCTCTCTTAACTCAAATTTCAGCTCTGATGAATGCAGTTTAAAAACTAAGTTTGGGCAAAATATGCTCAGGTAGTCACTTGGACTTGTCAGTAAATACTGCTCGTCCAAGTCCAAGATAAAAACCCACAAGTCCAAATTCGATCCCGTGTTCACAATTTATCATCACTCAACAGTGGCTGGCGGGCCATCAATCAGCAGAGGCATCTGTAGGAAAGCTTGCTACCTGATCACTAAAAGCAGGCCACTAATGGTAACAGTTCCTGGTAATAAATTTCCGATAGGGGGGAACTTTTCTTCCAGGTTTTAAGGAACCAAACGAAAATCCAAAATAATGCTTTATTAGACATAATCAAATTAACATAACAATAATTATGTTATGTTAATTTGATTATGTCTAATAAAGTTCCTGGTAAGTATTCCACTTATGATAATTAAACTTACAGTTTCAGTAAGTAAATTTTTTATTCCACTAACAGTTCTAAACTAAATTCTATATTCCACTAAAAGTTCTTGATCAGATCAAAAATCAATATTTTTACTTATAATGAGTTGCCATTTAATGTTTGATTGGACAAAATTCGGTCCAAATTAAATATTAACTACATTACCTTGAAAATTAAAATCTGCAGATATCGGTAACAGCGTTACAATGCACAGAGAATTTGTGGGCAAGGCTCAAGGTTGACGCAGGCTTTGTTGAAAAAAAATTTGAATGTTCCATTACCAACTTGCAAGCTTTTTTGAAAGAAACGTGTAGACCAGCGGTGCACTACCTATTTACTAATGGAGGCCGCATTAGGCCTACAGGCTTTGTTTTAATTCAAGGCCGCTAGCAAATCGAATTGAGAATTTATGTAGTTTATGTGAAAGTGAAGAAGACCTTTTCTCTACTGGAGCTTAAAACTATAAATGTAAAAGTTTCTAATCTTGAGCAAAGTTTAGTTTTTTCTGTTCATGTAGAAGTAAAGATTTTTTTAAGAGGAGATCAGCTTTAAATATACGTGAAAGAACGCACAACTTATTCCCTTGGGAGTCTCATGCAACCGTATGGTCGCAGGTGGTTCACCCCTAGTATAGATGAGTATCTGTCAGATTAAAAGTAGACAGTATTATCTTAACATTGAAGTTTCTGGTTTTTCAATCCAAAGCAAACAATCAATTTGTATTACACATGACAAATTATTATTTGATCAATTTATTCGGTGATTATATTTAGCGCTTGAATTATTTTAACCATTTTTGCGATTTTAAACCATATGCTCAGTAAGCATTGTTGCTAGTAGCTTCTATAGGCCTAACATTAACTACGTGACTCATCCTGGCGAGAGGAAGTGATCGGAAGTAGCATGCCGCTGTAGCAGAGGTTGCTCCTTTCCTAAGAGTTTGTCAAGCTACCAGTTGTGGTTCCAAGTGACAAGTTTATTTGTGTAAATTGGTGTTAAGCATACCTCATTCATTGTCACAGGTCAATGATTTTAATGCTGTGTTTTATTACGTTTCCTCAGTACGCTGGTGCTACTCCAATTTTGAACCACGCGGTTTCTAATATATTTTTTGTAGATGAAACACGATATAAAAGCCTCAAAGATTTTATAATTAAACTTTACCAAGACATTTTGAAAGCTAGACTTAAAAAATTTTTAATCTACAAAGCCCGTCAGATAATAGTGGTCTACTACAACACAGCGGGATTTGACAAACCGTAACTGCTTTGGATACATTGCGATAACTCAAAATCAGCAATTTCATCTTATTGCATGAAGTAATTCTGCATAGCAAGACTACATTACTTTTCATTTTTAGTATTTATTTGCATATTTACCGTAGGCCACACAGTCTTAAGTTGAACGTTCTTGACTCACATCAAACCCTTGTCAAAGCATCTAGAACAGTGCTACGCAAACTGTGGTACGTGTGTGCCGGTACGCGGTCAGTTAGAAAATGAGTATGCTGAGTATTATTTACATTGATCAAAGCACGTTTTCACACAGTGGTCTCCGTATTTTTGTTCTAAGCGTAATTTAACGTACTTTTATAGGCTTTCACGACTCTACGGCATTTCATTCACATTCACTAACATTGCGATCTTCACTCAAAGACGGGACAACGTTCAATCTGCTCTTGCAGCTGGAACCCGACTAGCGTGAAAGAAAAAATGCGTTAACTAAGAAGCAAAATCCATTGTCAAAACGCAAAAAAGTTTTATTCCGCGACTGTTATCCTTTGTCTTCTAACAGCTAGCAATAGTTAAACGCAACAAATTAATGTAGACTTAAGAATACAGTAGGCCTGCAGTTTAGCAGTGAGTTGAATGTGTTTGTTAGTAGTTTTGTTGAAAGCAAACTTTGAAGGAAATAATTTTAATTTATCTTGCAAGTTTCTTAATAGTATATCAACCGTACTAATGAAAAACAACAAAGTTAGTAATTAGCAAAATAATAGCTGATTTTGCTAGTCTTTTATCAGCTGGTAGAAAGTATTTGATCAGTGAGCTTATAGAAAGCATAATACGCTCTTATTAGCAAAACTTGCTGCAGGTACCGGTACTTTGTTTTCTTTTAGAATTTAAATTATCAAGTCAACCTCTCTTGCAAACGTCTGGATTAAAGTGAAAGCAGATTTCCGAGGTTAAGTAATATGGCCATTAAAACACTGCTTCCATTTCTTTCCACATATCTTTGCGAAGTTGGCTTTACGGCTATGACTTACTTAAAGGAAAAGTGCAAAAATGAACTCAATATCTATGCTCCTCTTCAAGTAGCACTGTCTTCCATTGAGCCGCAATTGAATAAGCTAGTGAAAAAGAAGCAAGCCCATACCTCGCATTAGAGGATTAAAATAAAACATTTTTGACTTTGTTTATGGTAAAGTTGCTGTTTATTAAATAATATTTACTGTTTGTATATTTTTTCCGTTTGAAATACATAATTGGTACGTCGAATGACAGAAAGTGCGCTGCCAGTACACTATATTAAAAAGTTTTGAGTAGTACTGATCTAGAATATCAGATATTAAAACTTAATTATGATATAGAGCCAAACTTTAAAACATTGACATAAACTTAGGTCTTAAACTCTCTCAGCAAGTCAGATTATAAGTCGAAATTTGAAGTCATAGCAATATATAACCAAATACTATGTGATTTTGACGAAATAAGACAGGTAATGTCGAAACAAATATGAAATGATGTGATGAAATAATATCAAATAAAATACCTTGATAGACTGGGACGGAACCAGACAAAAACATTGAAATATTTCTTGCAAAATGAAATAACCATTTGCATATAGTTGTTGACTAGAAAGCGGTTTGTTTCGTTTGACTAACAGAGCTTCAGGAATTTTTGCGTTATATTCAGTTGAACATTTCTTCAAAACCATGCCCCAGCATGACGAGTGTTGCGTAGCCAACTGTAAATATGCAAATAAATAATCAAAAATAAAGAGGGTTTTAGTTTTGCTATGCAGTATCATTTTGTGGATTCTAAAAGTTACTTTCCCTCACTAAATCATCCGTTTGTAATATGGGAGAAGTCCACGCGAAACAGAAACTTTGGACACTACTAGTTCATCAACATAAAAAAGTAAAACGTTGACTCAAACTAGGTTTTACTGTCGCATTTAGATTTTGAATAAGGTAACCAACTCGGAAAGCCCGAGAAAAAGCGTGAGAATGTAATTTTTGCCTCTTTACATTATCTTTTGTTTGTACAGTATCTTGGTTTAAAAAGGCGTTGGATCGCCGACTTTTACGATTGCGAAAACTGACCTCATTCGCCTTGAAATTTAGTGTTGACAGTAGGTGTCGACTGACGCCTTTATAGACGCCGATCTACGACTACAAGCGTTGCCAAAGAAAAAGGGGGAACAAAAGGAGACTTTGTCTCCGAGATTTTTTGAGCGATATTAACATAAGCTATAAAACCCGAGTGTCTCCATTAGGTTCACCATCTGTCATGAACATGCTTGCGCCGCTAGTCCGACGCTTGTTTGTATTTGCATATGGAGAAAACCAGTTCATGGTATTGCAAATGGGGGTTTTGGTTTGGGGGACGGGACGGGCCCTGCTGAGGGGTCCGGGGGGCGGGGTGCGTCCGGGGATGGTCTCGTTAAATTAGGTTGGGTACATTGTTTGCAATACACTGTAAATTGTTTTCGATATAATGTTTGTGATTTATGTCGGTGTGAATCTTCAAACCACTAAGCTATTTTCCAGCACAAGAGGAACGCTTTTTTACTTTTCTTACAAATTTGGATTGTGTTTTTCTTTCTTACGTATTTGCAATAAACGGGCCTTAATTGTTTGCATAAGATCATAACTACGCAGTTAGTCGATTTAACACCAGAAAGCTCAATGACTGAGCCAGAGCAATTAATAAAATAAAATGAAATTTAAACAAACTAAAACACCTCAACAGCCTGATGCGGCCATGGCGGCTCGCGGCTCATGTAATCGCTTCGTCGAAGCAAGCAGAGCTATATAGCCTGCCTTACCCTGATATTTCTAACTTTGAATTTACTCTTGACTTTAACTCTGAGTTCCAACCACAGTATCTTATGCTATGATGTGTTTTGGAATTATCTTCTGACGAACCCCCATAGGCCAAACAGACTGTTGAAGTGTTTTAGTTTAAATAATGTTCATTTTATTTTAAAATCATGATTATATATGCTGCAGTCAAAGTTACTTTATACGAGGGAAATTCACGTAAAAAGCAAAAACACCTAAACCTAGATATCGCATTTTTGGTCAAACTTTGATTGAAAAATGTGTGCCGCTCACCCCAAAAAATTAGTTTTTTTAACTATGCGCTTGGCCTGCCTTATCTCAAACATTAAAAAAAAGATCGCACTTTCACCAACACTCAAAAACATTATACGAAACGCCATTCGAATTTAGGCTGAAAAACTTAGCCATTTAAAAGTGCTGCTCCCTCTTAGATAGAACTACTACCTGAATAGAGCTACAACCTTTAAATATACCTATAACTACTTGACCATTCTTGAGTTCAGACCTTCGTGTTACCGATTTTGTTGGAACTTTGTGTGCCTACCACAATCAATGTAACCACGTAGAGAAATTTGCCGTAAAGTGCTTTTTCTAAAGACACAGCAACATATTCATCTTGAGATTTAAACGTACCTCCTAGATGCCGTACTCTGCGGTCCTACTAACTCAATCATGTTGCCAATATCTGCATTATTTTTTCATGTCTTAGATTTTGCAGTCAAATCAACTTTTTTGTAAAATGGTGTTGCCAGTATTTGCGTTATTTTTTCCATGTTTCTTTTTTTTGCAGATAAATAAACTTTTTTGTAATTTTCTTTGATTTTGCAAAGTGATTTAAAGATATGACTTGGAAAAGTGGCCTTTTTGGATGTTTTGGAAACATCGGACTGAGCGTAATTGCTTGCTGTGCTTTTCCTTTAGCGGTCGGAAAAAATGCTGAAGCAGTCGGAGAAAATAATCCAGTCTTGTGGGTGCTTGCTGTGTCAGCTGCCCCGTGCATCGCCGGCGCTCTTCTAAGAGGGCTGATCAGAAAGAAGAAGGTAGATGTTAAAATTCATCGGTATGCCGCCGGGCAGTGTCTCGCAATATTTTATTGTTCAAGCCACTTAGACAACTTTTACAAGCTTGCCCATTTCCGGCGAATGATTAGCGTAAATATCAAACAAGTATCTCAGGTCATTGCATAACGTGAACAATGCAAACAAACTAGAAGTGAACTAATTTATTCAAAAGAAAAATGAAAGACACTAGAGCTTTGGGATCCATCATGGGGCCTCATCTGGGCGAGACTTTGTAAATCTATCAAAAACATAGACGCTTTCTGAAAAATAAAGTTTCTCACTCTGGCAACGTCTCGTAACAGAACAAAAAGTTCTGACGTGTTCATTTCCTTATTAGATAAATAAGCTTACTTATATTTTTCTTGCGTTGGTCGGTATTTGCAAAAGTGTAAAAAGTTCGGTATTTGCAAAAGTGAAGAAAAACTTACTAATTCAGAAATTTACTCCCGAGTTTGCTTCACACTCTAAAAGCTGTTAAAAAAGTTTTTCGTGTATTTTGATAACTTGAATGCTTTTTTCTAGGGCATAGAAGGATCGTTTTGGACGGATTGTTTACTTTGGTTTTGTATACCTTGCTGCACTATTTGCCAAGAAACCGTGGAAACCGGGTCATTGGATTATTTGGAACAGCCTGAAATGCAGTCCATGCAAAGACAAGTTACAAATGAAGCATAAATTTTAGTATTTGATTACTTTACTAGCTGAGCTAGTGTTACAACCCTAACCTTTTAATTGTATTCGATATTGCTAAGTCTAATAATTGCAGTAAAATGCATTTTTGGAACGTTGTTATAGTCTGAATTTATTTTTAAAAATAGTGGTGTTTTAAAAATTTATTTTTAAAAATAGTGGTGAATCCGTGGCAATGGGAATAGCACATCCAAGCAATACAGCTCTACACAGACTATTAATCATGTATATACGCATGCTTTGATTAATAGCCTGTAGAACAAATTGTTTTCTTTTATTTCTTTTCTGCAGTCAAATTGACTCGTGCAAAACAACCACATTCTAAATTTTAACAGCTTCAAACATATTGGCTTCCTATTAAAGTAAATTTTTATTTACTGTGCATGTATGTAGTTATTTGTAATCATTTTGATCCAGCGCTTTGTTTGTGTTTAGTGAAAAATGTAAAGCTTGATAACTTTGTTTGCATGTTTCGTGAGAAACAGGTTGCACCATGTAGGTTTTGTACAATGTTTGTTTTTGTTGCATGATAAAAATAAGCAGTACTTAAAATGAGTTTCCATGAAGAGGCATTTCCGGCCATGATGGTCCAATTTGATCAATTCGCGTTCCTTGTCATTGGTTAAACGGCATAACGCAATTTTAAAAACAATCATTTTACCGTATAAAATTTGCATTATTTTAATATATTGCATTGTGTAAACAAAAAACAATAAATATAATATTTGGCATTCTTTGTGACCATATAAAAAACCAGTGGTAAAACTAAAAAGCTACTGTCACCCTTTCTTGTCAGAGCGCTCGGGCATTCCTGGTCCATACTATGGTCAACTAATTTCGGATCTTCTGATTCTGTTTGATTACGTGATTTTCAAAACAAGCTCGAAAAGGGTGCAACTTTGAAAAAAAAATTTTCTTTAGAAATACTGAACGACTTGGCTCCCCAAAACACTGTTTTGCTTTAGTTTTGGTTGGCCCCCCTTCTGTTACATAAATCCTGATCGAACGCTAGACTAAACTTATCCTAATGTCAATCTGATGAATCATGTAAGAGACATATATTACTGAAATTGGTTTAATACAGAAATGGTTACAAGTACCCACTTCAAGTATGTATACTACCGGCATATTGACCTACCTCTTCGCGTTCTCATTAAATTTAAATGCTGGTTACAATTGCTTAACACATTAACCGCCACATGTACCACCGGTGGTACATTGAGGTTTTTCACTCACCGCCACATGTACCACCGGTGGTACATGGAGGTTTTTCACTTACAGCAACATGTACCACCGGTGGTACATATCTTATGTTTCCAGAACGCCATTTGTTAACCGGTGACCAAAAATTTTTATTCACTCATAAAAGTTCAAAAGGAGCAAAACACACACCAACCTCCTCCCTTCGCTGCTGTCACTGAACTGACTGCAGCACCACAACAAAGTTGTGGCGGTAGGGGCAAACTTCTTATATCTGGCGTGGCGGTTAACGTGTTAAAGTTGAAATGCCTTACCCAAGTAGATGTAAATCAGTAATCAATGGTTTTGATTCTTTTAATAAAGTTCGAATATAGATGATTGTGCTTTTTTTATTTGTTTTTGTGGCAAAATATGTTTCCTTCTTTCGGTAAAATTAGATTTTGTTCCTCAATTTTTTTAAATAAACTAAATTTAAAAACTGGGGTACAAAGATCAAAAGATATGTTAATTATCCTACTACTTTCGTAGAAAATATGTCAATACCTTGCTGATCTCTTTTCTGATGCTTGCCTTTCAGTTAGAGTTCATCCCCACTCAGGTCGGATTTGTTTTTCTTTCAGGCACCAATGCAGCCATTAGTAGCAAAAAATTCGTAGCAAATTAAATTTTTCTTTGTGGATTCGCCTAATGACACCTCTAATCCTGATGGTACTTCGAGTACATTTAATTAAGAAAGGCCTTCAAACTTCCTATCATTTCAGAAATCCTATCCATTCCTTTAAATAAGTGTAAGGAAACAAACACGAAGTGGGACATTAGAGCCGTAATGGCTTTTGTTTTGCAATTAACCCACAGAAATTAGTTATTTGGTGATATGCATATTTTACGACTTTGTGAAACCTCCTCGTAAAAATAATTAATAATAATGAAAACATTAGCATAAATGATGTCCCTAGTCCTGACCTTTCTATTTCTTCTTATGTGGCACATTCCGAAGGAATTGCTAGTGGTCAGTGTATTGAGTAGCCTGCCTACAGCACAAAATAAAAGTAATTCAATCAAACACTTGATATTGAGTCAAGTAACAATCCAAGGCGGTCAGCAAAAATACAATCGAACTAACTATACACAATAATCTTTTAAGGCGAAAACGTAGTTTTCCCGCTGAATTTAAAACCCACTAAAAAGGTTGAGACACTCAAAATTAATTTTTTCTCACGAAAGCGAACGCTAAATCGAGGTAAAGAGATAATTTGTAACATTAAGCAAGAAGTAAACAATAAATCAATTGTTTTTGTTAAAACAATCCATACTTTTTAATAGAAGCTGGCATTACCTACAAACAGACTATTATTACTTCATCTCAAAAAAGTTTCAACCGCGTTTGTATGGTCAGTATTTGTTGAGAATATGACGAAAACAATTTTAAAATCAATCGTTAATTATGACATCAAGTCAAAACAACAAAGAAATGAAATTGTTAAAATTTGGTAAATCGGGTACTGGCTCTTTTGGTAAGCACAAAAGCGTTTTCTTCCGTCTAGAAATGTGAATTTAAAAACAAATATTTTCCATTGTGACGTCATCTTGATGTCACAAACCACTTTATGACACTCACCATGAAAGGTGGTAAATTTTACCAAGTCCTATTTTTGCCTTGAGCAATTAGGGAAGAAATAGAAGGCAATGCCTCCAAATGGGGTGACAGGACGTTCAAAAACATGATCTGCCAAAAAAATAAGTGGTCAGGCATTGTTGGACTCGAATATGGGCAAAATTCTTACTTTCAAAACTTTCACCTCTAAACAAAGGTATTCATGCTTATTTAAAATCAAAATTGGCAAGATTTTCACTTGTAAAAAATTTATTTTTCTTGACGCTCTGCCCCCCCATGAATAAGATAGTGCTCACATTTTTTATAAGATTGCTTAATAATGTGATTGATTTTGATTAAAGCTCCGCCCGTGTTTCTTCCGCTTTTCAAAAAAATGTTTCTGAATATGCCACTGATTAAAACCACCATGCTCTTGTAAGTAGCTTACGTTCTTCCGGTGCCAGGGCGTGGCAAATAAAATAAAGACATATATCTACATTGTGGAGTCCCTGGCTACGGCGTAATTGTCAGCATAGGCGTGCTTATAAACTGAACTTCCTCTTAACTTGAAGCACTCAAAGATTTTAAAACGTTTTATTCATTTTGTTAAGTGCCAGGAAATATAATTTTAATATTGTGGGGAAAAAGTGGGCCGGCAAAGTGATTGATATGTATTTTTGAGAATAGCCTATTTAATATTAAGCTCACTACTTGTGAATTTTTTTCGTAATTGTATGCTTATTTTTGCCTGCTTCTGTCATGTTGTTTGTTCCTGGCAAAAACGCAGCTAGGAGAAGAAAAAATTAGCTCAAAGTACTCCAATAGCTGCGCCGACTTTACCTAACGCATAGTTGTGAGAACAGTACTAAAAAGTAAAGTTTGTTTAGACATCGCCAATTGCAGTTACAAAATAAAAAGAACCGTGTTCTAAATAGCAATCGAGTAGAGAAGCATCGGGAGGTGGCGTACAGCCGTTATATTTCTCCCAAAGTTTTAGAAGTCCCTAGCAACAACTTATTTGCCTTGTACAGGCCCACCTCCATCTTTCCTCTTGTCTCAAACTCTGTGGCAGATCTGACAGGAACTGTCTTCTCTTCCCCCCTGTTCTATCAGGCTACAGTGGGTCCCCGGACACTCGTTTCTCCCGGGGAAGGACGCGGCTGATGAGCTGCCCAGACGGGGAGGGCTACTTGCGCCCTCCGCAACCCCTTGTGGTCTCTCTCTCTTATCTCTGGTATCCACTCTTTGTCTTTTCTCGGACTGGAGGCGTACTGTCTCGTCTAAATTCTTTGACACTCAGGTTCACTCGATTTCCACCGAGGAACTTGCGCTCTCTCGCCATGCTCGCTGTGTCCTCTCTCATCTACGCTGCAACGGACACAGCCTTCTTTTAGATTCTTATCTCTCTAGGATCGGAAGAATCGAGAATCCTTCCTGCACCGCCTGTGGACACTCGTCTCAGGACTCCTCTCATCTCATTCTGCACTGTAAAGCTACGGACTCTTTGCGCCGCTCACTCTTTGTCTTTGTACGACCTCTGGCCCAGACCCTGGGGAGTTTCCCGGCTTCTGGGGCTCCATGGTCTCCCGCCATGCCCCCATCCCTCGGAAAGGATCCGGTAATCAACAACAACAACCTCATTTACCCTGTTTTCAGCATGTTCTTCTTAAGTGAATTTGCTCACAATTGAAACAAGCAATAAGTTCGCAGGCTTTTGTCCATTTATTTCAGCACTTGCATAGAAGCATAAGTGTAAAGGGTGGAAGAGGAGGGGCGCCAAAGTGATTGCAGTGAAATTTCAAAAATGAGCTGGTGAATATTTGCCATAAGCTACTGCTAACGACTTTTTGTATTTGTATGCCGATCATTTCTGGATGCGCACATATTGCGATCGAGTGTGGCATGATCGCAGCTAGGGAAGTGCAAACTAACCAAAAATCAAGCACTTACAGTTAGGATATTACAACAATAGGCTAAGTTATGGTTGAAGAGTAGGCTATAACCCATGAACCAGGTTTTTGAGGTACAGATGAGGACAGTTGATGAGATTTCTAAAAGATTTTGTTTGAAAAATAGTCAATTTGTTCAACTTTGCTGCATTTGATTATTATGTTTTGGAGGTTAAAATCAGTCAGGCTTACAACACAACTGCATAGGGATAATGCAAATTGCCATAAATTACTAAAAATCTGGTTTCTTGAATAAACGTCATGTCAATACCGTGATGTACCATTCTTCTTCAACAGGCAGCATGTTAGTAAGTTACTAGCTTTTGAAATGTACAAATGAATTTTTTGGTATGTACAAATGTTGAGGCAAACTTTTTGCTCCATCCCTCGTACGCACTTTTTTTCTTCTCATTGTACCCCAACCATAACCCTAATAACACTAATTGCATTTTGCAAAGATTTAATAAAAGCCGAGGGCTGAAACGTTTGCAGCCGAAATGCTCTAGGCCGAAACGTCCGGACCGAAACATCAGAGGCCGAAACGTCCGGATACCATCTTAACCACTTGAAAGAGAAAAAGCATCTTTTTACCGAAATTTTATCACATAACTAGCACTTCATACAATATCTTTTTAAACAATACAAAATCTTTTTAAATAGCACTTCATACAAAATCTTTTTACAAAATCCTGCTAAAAGCTGTAGCGGAAGGAAAGTCAGGCTTTCCTTTTATCATGGCCTCGAAAAAATGAAGTCATTAGTACACGAATAAATTTTTATAATTGCTATTCAATACGGATTGCACATTATAAAATTTGCACATTTTGATGAAAGCATTGGGTGCAAAAAAGGGTTAAATACCTTCAAAATTCCAGTATGACCCCCAAAATGTGGGGTCATTTGTACATCAATAAAGCTTTGTTTGCATGTAAAACACAAACTACTAATTGCTGATTCACAAAGTCTAAGAAAAAATTCTATGGGGGTAATGGTTTTTTTCGCTTACGACCTTACCAAAATAATGTGATTTGTACATAAATGAAAGTATGGCATTTCTATTGCACATAGACTGCTTATTGTCAAATGGTGAAATCTAACAAATAATTCTAATTTATTGGGGGATAATGGTTAGTTTTCGCTCTTTACCCCACAAATTACGGCCTTTATTACATGAATAAAAGTAAGATATATCTACGGTAAGTAAATTGTTAACTGTTAATCAACCAAATCTAACATAAAATTCTGGTGTAATCGTGGTAAATTTGCTTCTTGTTTATTTAACCCACCTCCAGAGTGTCATTAGTGCTGGAATAAAATCATGGCATTTTCATTGTACTCAAATAGTATATTGCAAATTTACCACATACAACAAAAAATCCTGATTTGTCGAGGATGGTGGTCATTTTCACTTATGATTCATCAAAAAAGGGGTTATTAATGATCATGAATTAAAGTTTGGTGTTTCCTCTATGCCTAGATTGCATATAGCTAATTCAAAAAATTTTGGAAAATTTGTAACACAGCGATCAATGTGATGGTTGTGCAGCAGCTACTGTAGAAGCCGTTGCTCATGCGAATCTAGAGACCTAAAATTTATCGAAAAAAATCGTGCCTATTTTCAACACTTTGTCCACTAAAATGATTCTTCAGATTGAAGACGATCGAGAAAAAATTACTCGCTAACTTTTGCATGAAGAATATTCTCCCGATTTAACACTTCTTTTTTCCAGATAAATCCCTTCTTCCTTTTCACAACATTTATCATGAAAACTAATAAGTTTTATTGCTGCTGAAGCAAGCATTCGATACTTTGTCTAACGTATGATTTAGCAATAGCAAAGTTTGTTCTTCGAACGTCTTGCTGAAAATGAACCACGTTTGACAAAATGTTTGTGACTTTGAAATCTTTCCACATTGATCTTTTTATTTTTAAAGCGATTGAAGGGTTTTTCGCGGAGTCAGGAGAACCTCTCACTTTAAATGAGAGTAGAGATTAGATTAAAAGCTTTGTAAAAAACATTAAAATGCAGAAATTCATATTGAATTACGAATTACTGCATTACAAAAATACCAAAATTTACGTTACACCTGAAATTACTAAAACACGGAAATACATTTAAAAAAAGAAATTACTGATGTAGCAGGTTCGTGGTACCAAGACCCTTGGGGTAGTCTCCAAACCCGAGACAGATTGTTGTGAAGCTACTTAACAAAGAAATGAATAGATCGGAACGCGCCCTTGTTTGAACTTCTTCTCATCTGTCGCCTAAACTTTTGTGCACAAATTCTTTGATAAAGCTTTTATTGACGATAAAGAACTGAAAATTGAAATAAAGATATTACAATAGATAGAAAAACAAAATGGGGTGACGTTGTTAGCGGTTTCAAACTATTTTGACCCCCAAGTACCTTCTTGACTGCAGCTCCACAAAGACGATCAACAAAAGAACAACTTATCCAACTTTGTCTACCTCGTTTCCTTCAAGCTTCTTTTGATAGTTTCCGTCTTTTACTCATACGTGCAGGTTTACAAGACACCGCATTCCTTCCTGCTACGTGTCTACTTGAGAATGCCGCAAAGTGTGACCAGAAGGCAGTTACTGCTGCGTCGCTCGAGGGTCAACCTTACCCAATCCAACAACTAATCACTAAAAACGATACCTCAAGTGAAACAAACATAACAACAACACAACGCGGGTTCAAATTACAGATTGACTATGCGAAAATTGTGGATTTAAAGCATTAGATGCTGCCAAATATTGAAACAATATTTATAACTGACTTGCGGAAATACGGAAAACTACCGGTACTAACTGAAGAAGTATAGAAATTGCAAAAATACGGAAATTTACGTACTGTAGTTGATAAAAGCTGAAATTGTAACCACCCAACTGTGTAAAATTAAATAATTTTATTGGGTAAAACTAAACATTTCCGTATTTAGCGATTTCCGTAATTAAAATGGTGTTTTTTTCATATTTCAATAAGAATTTCGGTATTTTGTAATCACGTAAATTTCTGTATTATAATGTTGCCCTTCTGAAAATCTTTTCTAAAAGGTTCGCATTGCATTAGACGCCAGCGCTCACACGAGATTCTTGCAATAGCAATGAAAATTTTGCCATTTCAATGAATTAAAAGATTATTGACAAAGAAGTGAAAGTACTTCCTCACAACTTGGCTACGCTGGGTGAAAAATCACAACTTTCTTTGGAGACATTTTCATTCGAATTTTTGGAAGTTTTTTTGAAGTATAAAACGCTCACTCATTGGGGTGACTTAAAGGGGAGATCATGGCAAAACAGCTGAAGTTTACTTGAAATATTTCGATTTCGTTATTGCGCATCATAGTCTCACACACAGCGCGAAAATGGGAGAATTTAAATTGTTTGTTTCCTGCTTTCCTTAGCTATGAGATATAATCTTTTGCTATAAATTATCACAATTTTTCCGTTGTTCGGTGAAATATCATGCAAACTTGCTTCAATTGAACAAGAGTTACCCGGATGAGCGTGTACATTTTATAAACGGAATAATTCATTGGTCGAATATTGAAGCCATTTTCTGAGGTTGTGATAGATTTTATTTCTAAGCAAATTTTTAAATCAGATCCCGAAAACTTCAAGAAAGTAGTGAAATCAGAAACAAATTTCATAATTGCCTAGCATCGACTGGCCAAATTGCTTTACCTGAAAGCAGATCTTCTCTTGCGTACATTTGATGAATTAAGAATAAAGTGGTCAGAAGATGCCGTCAAAGATTGTAAATATACAGCTTACCTCGAAAAAAGATAAACTGATAACAAAGCATTGAAAAATCTGGTCAAAGCCAATTTGGACTAAATGAACTTTTTCAATGAAGTATTTGAAAACTCAACGCTTTGAAACATTGGTACGGAAAAATCAGTCAGAAACAGAAACTAACAACTATGGGAACCAAATTGGTCGCGACAAAGATAACACTGGTCTGCGAAAAATTTTTTTTCTGTTGGATGTCAATGTTTTCTACCAAATCTGAGTGCGCTGATTTCAGAGCTGTCTTGTATTGTTGCATAACCCACCGGATTTTAAAGTTATGCTCCGAAAAAATATTTTTTGCCTTGTATTTTATTTTCAACCTTGTTACTCTATGGTTATTTTTTTATCGAAATGAAATTCGATACAATTTGTTACCACTATGCGCATTTGTCTCAAAACGTTATCTCTAAATGTTAACTGCAGACTCAAGCTTGCAGTTCGCATCCCTGCAAATGCAGAGAGTGCTGTTAGTCTAGGTTATCCCAAGGTGAAAAAAGCAATCAAAGAAATAGAAGCTGGTCACCATTGTTGGTAACTTGTGAGCTGCTGGAATCTATTGACAAATGGGTAGTTCCTGTTTCACGTAGCGGCTGGATAGCTTGTTTAGTCTTCAGGTGCTGGAAGTTTCAAAAGTAAGCTGTCTTGCTATGTGTGTGTGTGCAGTTCATCGAAAAAGAAATAAATGCAGAGTGTTGAGTTATACAGTTATACATGTAGTACAAATGCAAATCTCATTAAATACCCTTAATAAAGTCTGAAAGGAGACTCTCTGTTTCTCTACGACCTCTGGTCCAGGCACCGAGGAGTTGCCCGGCTTCTGGAACTCCATGGTCTTCCCCATGCCCCCATCCCTCGAAAGGGGTCGGGTAACAACTACAACAAAAAGTAGATTACTGAAGTTGCATGAGAGTGAGGTGCATACTGAATGACTCCGCAGATATATGATTGTGAATCTACAGACCTGAAGCCCAAAATCAAGCACTCTAATTTAAAGTCAGCTATTAGGCCTGTGCCGCACTGTGATGAAATCCCTGCGCCGAATTCACCAACAGAGAGCGAAGCTCTTCAGAATCCAAATATGAAGCAATTACAAGTGACGAAGAGAACTACCAGGAAGAAATAAACAATTAATCTCCCAAGCTCGACTGAATGATCTCACAAGAGAGTTGAATCTTTCAAAAGAAGTTGCACTGATTTTAGGATTGATATAAAAGGAAAAGAATCTTCTTGAAAAGAGTACAACTTTTGCCTGGTACCGTCACAGAGAGAGAATTTACAGAATTTTTCGTAAAGAAAATGCTTTGGTTTATTGTACAGATGTGCCAAGTTTGATTGAAGCATTTTAGTCCGTGGGCTAGCTAGGCCCACCGTGCACCCCCCACCAATAAACGAAGCTGTGTTTTTCTGGTAGTTTTTTGTGTGCTTTTTGATATTAGATATGTTAACATTGAATAAACTCTTACGCACTACCGATTTTGAGCCACTTTATTTGTTGTACCAGCAAAAATTTTTTTCCAATTTTGGGGTAATAAAAACATGAATGGCAATATTTTTGTATTGTAATATCACAAATACGCAAGTGGTCACTCAAAATGTTAGTACTGGAGAGCTCTACAATGTAAGTTTTGATTTATTTAAGGAAATATTCAAATTCTGCAATGGAATATATCAACCAAACGCCTATTGATCTTTCACAGATCCTCTTTCTATGCAAATTTTTTGTGTACTTTGATTATGTTTTTAGTCACTATCATTGTCTGTTTCAGATTCAGGTTCTTCATCACTTTCATCGTCAGTGAATATTTCGTCTATGCTCTCATCAACTAGTCTATGCTCATTCTTAGTCTTAAGTTCTTCGTCCGAAATATCAGCGAGATGAGTTGGGAGTATATCCTCATCACACTATTTTGGCTCAATGACTTTGTTTACTAAAATCCATCTATTGTTTCTTGTTCGTAATGGAATAACTGATTTGGAAATACGGACTCGTTTCCAAATTGCCTCTTGGTAGTTTACTCTTTTTAGGTGTTCTTTCAAGCAGGCTCTAGGGGGTGGAAAGGATGACTATTCGGTGCCCTTCTTTAGATTCAGTTAATTTTCTTTGCCACAGCATTTCTTTAATAGCGAAGATCATCAACAGTTAAACAACTATCTCTGGGCTTGTACATGAAACACGTGAATTCTTTCAGTTGAAGAAAAAGATTTTCCGACACATTTCATGACTTTTTAGGGGTCTTGAAGACAGCCTGATAATGTGGTTTCTTTTGGAGGAGTTTTATCGGCTTCACCTTTCCAAATGCTTATAAAAGCATCATGCAGACCCAGCAGAGCGTTGCAGTAAAGAGGCGTGAAATTATGTGTCAATTGAGAGATATTTAATGACCTTCTCTTGCACCTGGAGCCTGGGTCAAACAGGAGAGTGATGTTTATTTTTGATGCATAATAAAAGAGTATGAAGAAAATATCAATATCTGCACTTCTGACTTGAACATTGTTACATTTTTTATTGACTACATAGGAGCAATATAGAACAAGCCTTGTGTCTATTTCCTCTTGTCAGACTCCAACTGGGAAATCTCTGTCATCATCACCGATGCCCTTTGTCTTTAAGTAGGCAGGCCTTCTTTTCACAGATAAATACAACATATTTGTTTTGAAGTTTCCTCCCAAAATCATCACTGGTTCACACCTTTTGAAGCAATCTTACAAGCTGCTATTTGTTAGAGCCGTCGCTAGGAAATGACTTCCAGTTTTCAGGTCGTTTTTGTACTTTCGCCCTTAATTATGCGATTTTGACCACTACAACGGCTTGTCCTTTCCAAGCTCTTGATAGGATTTTCCTTGTACACATTAGTGCTAAATAGGAGATCAGATTTTACCACGATACTGACATCGTATATTTTTTTGCATATCTGTTTAAATGCTGCTGGCACTTCTTTCATGCAGTAGAAAATTGCATTCCTATCTTTAGGCTAATATTCAACGTTTTGGCATTTGATAGCATGGTAAAGTCATTTAATTCTTTTGTGAGATAAGTAAATCCTTTGCTCTTATCTGTCTTCAAAAGGTAGCGGTCGGGAGTACCAATTCATGAGGGCATTGGCATGAGTGGATATTTTATCAGTTCTCTCATATCAATCTTTTCTGATTGGTTTTGTAAAAGCACTAACAATTGAAATGCAACATTTGCTTGCTGCTTGTACTAAGCTTCACGATTGCTCAATGTCTTTACAACTAATGCTTTTCCATATCCGCTAATGTTTTTTAGTTTAGGCTTTTTATTGGCTCAAAGAACTGCTTTTTCTTTTGCAACCTATCAGATATGAAAGCTTCCTTTGCAGCAGACCCAGACAATTCAGCATTTGCGATGCCTGATTCTCTGTAAATGGCACTGCAGCACCAGATGAAATGCGGTAAAGTTTATCATCCATCTCTACTTGGAATGGGTCCATGAAATTTTGAATTGCTTTCACTATACCTGATGGTGCTTTTTCACTTTTTTGCTACCGATGGCCGAGTAACACGTTGTTTTCTGCCGCTACCACCAAGGGATATATTTGCCATCTGAAGCATTACTTTAACATATCTCGATCTTTCGTGGGCTGTACTTGCCCAACGACGATAAGCTTTATAGTCATTCAGGAGACCTGAAATGCCAGCACCCATCGGGCCAGGGCCAGCTTGAGATTTGGCATGTTGCATAAATCTTCAATGGTTTTGTGTACTGCACCCCTGTTTGCTGGTATAAATAACCTTGCCACACTTATTGCATCTAATTTCAGTAACTCGTTGGCGCTCGGGTGAATTTTCACGATGTTGACCAAGAACAATGAGAAGTAGCAGAGATATCTGGCATAATTTTGACCATCAAAGCTGAAAAATAGATCCACCATTTTACTTTTACAAGTAGTAATCATTGATTTTCACAGCATACAGCAAGGAAAGGACCAACGAAACATGATTCATGTGCGTCAGCCAAAATTGAGCAGTTTTACCTTGGCTTCTGCCACGGACTTGTTGCAAGAACGAAAAATATTCTTGAAGAAAGTTAGCAATTGCTTCGTTTTGCATTGCAGCATGCAAATTTTCTAAAGTTCTCTCATTGATAGTATGATTAATATGATCTATTGCTTGTAGCAAATCACCTGACAAGCCTTTTAAATATCTTGTTCCCAATTATCTGTCAAGAAGCAGTCTTTCCAGGCTTTTCGCGATGGATGTAGCAATTTATTGTGGCAATCGGCAATTCATTTCAGAACTATAGTTTTTTCCGGATACCACACCATTCATAAACCAACAGACACAACCCCCGTTTTCAACAGCACATCAGCTAATTCGGACTCATTCATTTTTTTACCAATCATTTTTAGATATGCAGAGATCAAATGAAAAGATCCTATCATTACAATGTGGTCATCATTGAAGTCTGGACTCTTCCAGATAATAGGGTAAGCCTTCATGCACAAGCCTAAGTCAAATGTTGTGACAGCGTATTTCCGACCAACTTCTCGCGACGCATTTTTTGATACTCAAAGGCACTCTAGTACAGTGGAGTAGTCTGTTGTAAGGTGATTAATGATTGGGTAATAATCTATTGTGGTAATGCGCTTTGGAACTTGACCAATTTCAGATACGAAGCCCGCCCACCCAGGTATATGCTGAGATACAGTGCTGCTATGCAAACGCCAGATACACCACGGGAAATATTTCGACATCGACTTTGACAGAGCATCTTCATATTCTACCAATGTTTGGTGAGAAATCGTAATTTTTGGGCTGTCCCTCTTATTCATACAGCGTGGAGGTAGAGTGTCATTTGCCAAGGATTTCAGAGAGAGTGCCCTGTCCTTGGCAGAGATAGCAGACTTTCTTCCTGGTTATCTGACATGTTCTCATCAGCAGCAGGCTCAGAGGCAATATTTTGTAACATTATCCCGTCGCAGGTGTGAATCGAACTTGCACCAAAAATGCCGTAAAAAAGTTGATAAAAATTATTATCAATGTGGCTGCGAAATAATGATGGGCAATGGGGATTTCGTATTATTTGGGGTGTTAGTATGGTATGAACTTCTTCAAGGGTCTCAGCAAGTGCGATTATAAGTTCTAATGAAAAGGAGTACTTCTCTGAATGACCCAGTTTGTTCATTTACACGGTCAGTATGACACTCCAGAAAAGGTGGCATAATGTCATGCAAAACAGAGGGGCGTATCCAGGGGGGCCGCTGGGACCGCGGCCCTCCCCCGCCCCGCTGAGTAAGTGTGTAATAAATTTCTTTGTGAATAAGGTTAAAACGTTTCATAACTCACGATTTGTCGTTGACTTCAATATTTTGTGAGATTTATGTACTCAAATTTATGACTTTGACGTAACTAACAAAAACATGCCTGCTAGGAGAGAAATAAATGAACAAATCAGCCATGGTCGCAAGTTTGCGGTCTTGGTATCGATTTACCGAAGTTGATATAAAAACTCAGCGTACAACCCAGCAGCACCAAGATGGAATAATTAGGTGATAGTTCAAGCTAGTTGTTAAAAAAAGGACTTCAGACCAGTAGTTTATCACAGGAACTTTAGTAGAAGATACAGAGAGCCTAAGCTACTGTATAACCGTTAGCTTAGGTTAGAAGCTACAGACCAGCTTCAAACAATCAAATATTAAGCCGGCAAGCCAATTTACTGAGCTGCCAGACCAATATTTAGCCTAGGATACCGGTATCAGATTGGTGAGGTAGCGAACTGAAATAATTTCCCTACAAAATCTAAAAATTTTTTTTACAAGTTGTAAGCGCAAGGAACAGGTCGTTTGCATGCTTTAAGGGACTGCAGAATTTTTAAAAGAAGAGATAAGGCATATTTCAAACCTAATCAGCGTCGAAGTATGCATATGCTGATGACTTAGCATTGCTGTATGCTTGTCGAGATTGAAAGGCAGCGGAGGACACTCTAAGCCAAGACATCACTACACTTTCAGGTTATCTCCAGACTCGAGGCTAAAGCTCAGCAATACGAAAACGGTGATGGCGGCTTTTTATCTTAACAACAAAGAGGCCAAACGTGCGCTTAATGTTTGCAACAATGACAACCTATTGCCACCCTGTCCAGTCCCAACATATCTTGGGGTAAAGCTGGATAGGTCGCTTACTTTCTGTCACCATTTCGAGGCTTTGCGCAAGAAATTCTCCACCCGAGTTGCACTGTTGAGGCGATATGCGGGATCCGGATGTAGTGCAGGTGCCAAGACAATGCGCATCTCGGCTCTTTCCTTGGTCTACTCTACCACTGAGTGCTGTGCACCAGTTTGGTGTTGTAGTACGCCTACTCGCCTCATTGACAGCATTCTCAATGATGCTTTGCGCATTGTCACTGGATGCTTGTGTCCCACACCAACGGAGGACTTGCTTGTCCTCGCAGGTATCCAGCCAGCTGAGCTCCGCCGATTAGGAGCGACACTTTTCTTGGCGAATCGTACTATCTATGATCCCGACTATGTACTGCACAGACAGTTTGTTGGGCAGCAGAATGCGCACCTGGGGAGACTTAGATCAAGACGCCCATTTGTACCTGCTGCGTGGAAATTATTGGGTAGTTTGTCTAAACTGGACATCCGTGTAAAGCAGTGGACGAAACATAAATGAAACGCGGACTACTTGAAGAGCACTTCACGGGTCCGTGCTTTCATTCCCAGGGTCAGTTCCAGGCAAATTGGAATGAGTCTGTCCAGAACATCTTGGGTAAGGCTCAATCGCCTGCTGACTGGTATAGGACGTTTTCACTCGTCCATGTACAAATGGGGTCTTGCTCCATCACCGAATTGCGAATGTGGCGCCACAGAGCAGACTGCAGATCACGTCATATCTTTATGTTTCATACATCATGTACCGAGAGGAACATGAGGTCTGCAGATTTTGGATGCTGCAACTCGATGTTGGCTTAACACCACCACTGCCAGCATCTAATCTGGCAGCACAGCAGCCCGGGGTGGTAAAAGAATAGACCCTCGGCCTGGCTTTGATTTGTGCTGGCCCGGATTGAGTTTGGGTGCCTGACCAAACGACGACGACGAGCGTCGAAGTGCATACGGAAAATATTTTCGTTCTTGACTAAATAAAGATAATAATAAGGTTGTAGCCAGTTGCCACTTGATGAGCCGCTTGGCGAAATAGCTGTAGTGGTTTTATTTTTTTATCGTGACGTGTAGTGTTTTTAATTACATACGTATAGCTCGAACCTTGGGTATTGATTTGGATATTTATTAAAGGACTATTTGTTATAATGACTAAATTGTTTTCATAGTAGCACCTAAATAATGCGTCACAAAAACAGCCATTGTTAAAAATTTTTCTACTGCACACAACTTTTTGGACACCCTGTATTTTTGTAGGCTCTTTGGTTAACCATTTTTAGCAAAGGGCGGAATTGAAGTAGTGCTATTTTGCCTGCGCCTACACAACCCGGTTTCATACACAAATTACATACAACATCATAATTCATATACAAACTTCAATCTGAAGATAGTATTGCTTTAGCAGCCTATAGTTGACTAAACTAAAAGCACAAGCGTATTGAACGGTCAACAAAACGTAAAATTGTAGGTCTTGCTTAGCAGTTTTTGTTCGTTATTTTCTTCCTAATTGGATAAGTGTGAATAAAACAGTATTTGAATAAGGTTGATGTGCCGTATTGGTGTAATGAAAGACAATATTATTCCTTCGCACAAGAAAAATGTGCTTTTAAGTTAATAGTGACGTTGGTGACCACTCTACTGTAGTATTAAAAGGGTATTGGCCTAAAAGAGTTTTGTGTGATTGCTCTCGCTGCCGTGCTATGGCAAAACGACAGTCTACTATGCTAATATTTTTTAAAAAAGCTGGCGGAGCAAGTGCCTGATTCTTTGCATCCTGATTCGTTGCATTCTTTTCAGAATGCTCGTCAAGTAGGCCTGTAGCTACTGCCTACAGTACCTCATCTCCAATGCAATACCTCGAAAATTCTATGCATATAGCTCATCTTTCAATTCCTTTTTTATATGTTTGTTGGGAGTTATCATATTGTGCCACTGTACAGATTTATTACGCTAATGCTGGTTGCACCAATTGATTTTTTCAGCTGGAGGAAACTATATGGGTGCAATTGATTGCTTGTGTGTGTGTGTGTTTTGTTTTGACGTTTTTTGTAATATGGACTATTGGAGTCCGAGATAAGTAAAGTGTAGCGTTAAACTGCAGCATTGAGCAAACGCAGAAAACTACCGAAGGCCTAGATACGCTAATATAAAGAAAATCAAAGTATTAAATGGTGAAATGAAGCGAAACGCACTGGTTGGAAGGCGAAACCCTACATAAGCTGATACAAGCAAAAAAGTTTCAACTGTCTAAGTTTTAAATTGCGCCCCCCCCCCTCTTGAAAATTTCTGGATACGCCCCTGAAAACAGATTGTGTTTTGGTAGTGACTTCTAGCCTTTAGTTGCTGCCCGACACAAGCCCTGATCAAAGAATGAAACAAGAAGCTCTGTTCTCTCTGATTTTGATCTGTCAGCTTTCCCACGAATGAGAATGTGCAAGAAGAATTACAAATCGTTTGGGGCAGGGTTTTCAGTTGTTAGGCTTGAAAAGATAAACTTTTGTTTAAAAACTAAACTCGCAAAATTCTTTCTATGTTTCATAACTTTAATAATTGGTTGTAAATGTTTAGGACGTTCAGAACCAATAATTACGGTGTTGAATTGTCTTTACGTTTTAATCTTGTTCATCAAGAAAAATTCAGTTAGCCAATCAAAATCTAACAAAATCATTCGAAACGACTTTTAATCACTACAAACTTAACTAAACCTGTGACCAAGCAGTTTGGCAACCGTGTACAATTGCACTAGTCTACTAAACACCATTTCGAGTAACACGAGGCAAAGAAAAACAAAATAGCCCGTGGAAGTGTTGCCAAGCAAAAAGTAAAGAAACAAAAGTTAACAAGATTAGTAAATTTTAACACAAAGCACTACAGTAAAGATTGCTTTAATGTAATTACTCTCCATTGTATGCTAAACTGTCATAAACAGAAACCACGTGACAAACTTTCAAGCGATGATTAAAACTGGTGATTACGTAATGGTCCTTGTTGACATACTTTTAGTCGAATTTGCATAAATCGAAACTTACATTGTAGAGCTCTCCAGAACTAACATTTTGGGTGGTCACTTGCGTATTTGTGATATTACAATACAAAAATATTGCCATTCATGTTTTTATTACCCCAAAATCGGAAAAAAATTTTTTGTTGATACAACAAATAAAGTGGCTCAAAACCGGTAGTGCGTAAGAGTTTACTCAATGTTAACATATCTAATATCAAAAAGCACACAAAAAACTACCAGAAAAACACAGCTTCGTTTATTGGTGGGGGGTGCACGGTGGGCCTAGCTAGCCCACGAAATATTTGGGATATCATATGAAGCAGAAGATTGGAGTCTGTTCATAGACTCATCGAAGACAAGTATGAAAGCCATGTAGTAGTACAATGGAGCTCCTGTGCCATCGATACCTGCTGTACATTCTACTGAAATGTCAGAAATCTATGAAACATAGAAATGCTGTTGAAACTGACAAAGTGCTTAGAGCGTAATTGGTTGAAATGAGCTGATTTGAAAGCTGTAGCTCTGATACGTGGACTTCAAGGTGGCAAAACTAATTTTTTTGTTTTCCTTGTCTTTGGGACAGCAGGGCTGATGCTTCCCACTATACTCGAAAATTGTGGCCACTTAAAATGAGTTTATGCCAGCATCCAAAAACGTGAAAGTGCATCTTTTTGTTGCTCCAGCTAAAGTTCTTTTACCTCTTTTGCACATCAAGTTAGGGTGCAGGAAAAACTTCGTGAAAGCCATGGACAAAGACAGAGAAGAATTTAAGGACCTTTAAAAAAGTTTTTGGCTTTATCCAAAACTAAGCTGCAAACAGGTATTTTCATTAGACCTCAACTCAGAGCCATGTTAGAAAATGGAAATTTTCGGAAAAGTTTGTTTGTAATGGAATTGCAAGCACGGAAAGGGTTCAAAGCTGTTATTTAGCAGTACCTTGGAAGCAACAAAGCCTCCAATTACGAACAGCTTGTTCCGACATGCTCGATGCTTTTTTTGGCATACTTATCCTCTATTCACGAGAAAGCAAATTGTATCGCTACAATTTTGGACGGAACGTCCGCACTCGCTTGGGAGTTGCCATTTGCGATATGTCTGGGCCACCTGTTTTCCACATAAAGGCGGAGGCGTCCCGTTAAGTGCCTTGCCCAAGGACACAACAAGCGAACTTGCCGGCTTGTTCTCCACAACCTCTCCTAAATGCCAAGAGCCAAGCAGAAAAGCTGTGGATACCATTTATTAAAGCCTTTTGGTATGACTCGACAAAGGGAAATGAACCCCAAGTCTACCGACTGCGAAGCGGACGCTCTAACCACTACGCCATCGCGTCGGTGTAGAATTTTCAGAAACTTGGGTGTAGGATGAGTGTAAAACTGCACTTTTTACTCTCTTACCTCGATTACTTTTCAGATAACCGCGGAAAGCAAAGTGAACGCTTTTACCAGGAGATAATAATAATGAAGGAACACTGTCAGGGCCGGTGAAATGTCAACACGACTGCAGACTATTGCTTTTCTCTCAAGTAAGGATTCAAGTATTTTTCCCCAGATCTTGAAATTTTGGCTTTGGCCTTAGGATCTTAGAAAGTAGCCTCAAAAAAGGTCAAAATCTTAATCTTTCAAGTAAAATCACTGTCAAAAACCCGCTGGGTGAACTAACAAGTTTATGACGTTAATTTGTAGAAGAAATTAAAGTAATGTTATCATAAACTTTATAAAGATAAAACATTTTTTCTCCGCACAAAAAAAGAATTATAAAGGATAAAGAAGACAATCAGTTGATCGGTGACTTTGTTTTTTTTTGGAGATCACCAATTTTTCTGGATTATATAATACGAGATCCGACACGTTGTCGACCGTTATACAATAGCAATATTTACTTAATTTTGGCCCCAAGCTCTAAAAATTCACCAATGTGGCCCTATGTGGGAAACATTTAGAGACTCCTGACATATAGCAAAAAGGATAAACTTGATGAAAAAATATAATTAAATTTAGCAAGTATCCTTTATGCATGCACAATAATTTGATGATTTTTACTTTATTTAATTAGCTTGGAAATTTTTATGAAAATATACACCAGAACTTTTTGCTAGTTTTGATTGATCAGCAGTAGGCCCAAGCGGTGTATAATATAAATATTCATGTAGTAATGAATGTACTTTGTAGAATTCATGAGCGAAAACGAACTATTACCCCTGCTCGTAAACAATTATCTTTGGCTAGATTTTGTAAATCGGCAATAAGTAGTTCGTGTTTAACAACAGAAACAAAGTTTTGTTCGTATACAAATGTCCACATTTTTAGGGTTCATATTGGATATTTAGCTTTGGAACTGTGATAAATAAAGGTTGATACTGGAATTTAATAAAATTTTTCAAAAGATGTCTGTTCGTTGTTAAGTTGGCGTGATCGAAACGTGCAAAAGCCGTATCCAAATTTATTTCCGTTCCCAAGAGTCGAGAAAACCTGGCAGCATTTTTGTGGTTGTAAAAAGAATGGTCAAAGCTTGATTAAGGTTGCAGTCCCGTTAAGTTATGGTCTGTTTACCATTAGAGCAGTTGTTACAAAGTGATTTCGAGTTCCACCCAAAGACTTTTTTTGAACAGTTTGGGATAAGTGTTAGAAAAAGATCTAAGTGGTAATTATCTTGATGCAGTTGTAAGTGACATAAACAAATATCAATCACTTCTGCAAGATGTCTCACAATTGTTAAAACAAAACGATCAATAACCAATCAAGGATTTTGAATGAAGCTATAATGATGACTACATTAATTGAAAGACCGGCGCGATTGCGTAGTGGTTAGAGCGTCCGCTTCGCAGTCGGTAGACTTGGGGTTCATTTCCCTTTGTCGAGTCATACCAAAAGGCTTTAATAAATGGTATCCACAGCTTTTCTGCTTGGCTCTTGGCATTTAGGAGAGGTTGTGGAGAACAAGCCGGCAAGTTCGCTTGTTGTGTCCTTGGGCAAGGCACTTAACGGGACGCCTCCGCCTTTATGTGGAAAACAGGTGGCCCAGACATATCGCAAATGGCAACTCCCAAGCGAGTGCGGACGTTCCGTCCAAAATTGTAGCGATACAATTTGCTTTCTCGTGAATAGAGGATAAGTATGCCAAAAAAAAGCATCGAGCATGTCGGAGCAAGCTGTTCGTAATTGGAGGCTTTGTTGCTTCCAAGGTACTTTAGTTAGTTGGAGGCTCTGTTGCTTACAAACTTTAGTTATTTTGAGAAAAAGTTTCCGCATACAATCATAATAATGTTTTCTTCTTCATTTCTTGGCTTTTCATGAAATTTTGCATCATATGATGCATGTAATGGCTTTGACGGCAATTTGTCGTATAATTTAGGCAAATTTATACACATCGTTATTAGTATGATTGATGCACGCAAATTGTCAAAAAAATCATAGGTTGACACTGTTGGTAATTGTGCCAAAGGTTTCAAAGGCCATGGTTTATTCAATACTTCTCAAATTTAGCCTCGCTATATTTTCTCAATAATCACAAAAATCGAGAGGCACTAGCTACGAAGAAGTTTTGAGAAGAAAAAGAGGAACACAAAGACAAATTAAGCTGACTTTTTGCGAAGTTGCTTGGGCAAATAAGTGGGAAGTGGCACAATTTCCTTCTTCTATTTACGCCAGTGGCCAAGGCTGACCGTAAATGCGACACATTCAATGATTGAAGATGCGTAATACACACACACAGCATCACTCTCCGGTGCAGCAAGTCTCATTGACGTACAGGTGCTGCCAAGTTTATCGCGAGAGACCACACGCATACTTTATTACTGCAAGTTGCACAAAAGTTGAAACAAATTTATGCACAAACATGGAATTCATGAACAACTTTCGTGACAAGAATAAGTTATGGCAAAACCTTTAATGACTTGATTCCAAAGTCTTCTGTGATGTCATAGTTATTACAAATTCTGAAGTATCGCCTATTTCGATAAACTTTAAGTAGAATGATGTTTGAAAGGGTGTTTCACTTCAGCCACGGCTAGCTGTAAACGAATAAATATTGTTAATTGAACACGCTGACCTAAAACTCGCCGATAATGTCTGTATCTAATGTTAATTATTTTATTATTTAGATACGACGTAACTTAGTTTAGTGAAACGTTAACTTTGTTTTAAATAAGCGTCGAAATCTTTTTCCTAAAGATTGAAGTATGTATATTTGTTTATGCTTAAATCATTGGTAAAAAAAATTTACAGTTTTTCCAAAAGCGTCATGCAGTATGCATTCGAAAAAGGTCAGCTTAAATTGTAAAAAACGATAAAATAAAGCTCACACTATACACGCACTCTTCTGAACCATTGTTATTTTACGACTTTTTTCGTGAGTATCTTCATCCCCTAAAATGATATTATCTGGATGTTATTCCTCACCTCGTGTATTGTATAAAACAGACTTTAAAATTTTCTTAGATCACATTGCCAGCATAAGCAAAAGCACTGCAACCATCCCAAAAATTGCCCCACATTCTTGAGCAGAAAAGCTCATCCAAAAAATTGCACGAGAAGAGATCCAACCAAAAATTTTGTAAGAGGTCAAGAAGTGATAAAACTATAATAGATTTTTTGTGCTAAAGTTGATGGGCGTCTCTTAAAAAATTTATTCATTCGTTTATGAGGCAAATGGCGTGACTTAACTTTTTGAGGATCATAGGATTATACTTCAAAACATTTGAAACAATAATTTGGTAACAATGTAATTAAACAGATTTCAGAAAGGTATTTATTACGTCATAATGACATCACAATTCACAATACGTTACATATGTGTTACATTGATGTTTATTCTTTTATGGGTCAAAAGAAGGGTTTAGCTTCCCCAGGTTGTTCCCCTTCATAAGAGCATTAAACCCGATAAATTTTGATCGCAAGAATAGCGTTTTCCTATCATAATATGCATTTATGAATAAGAAAAGCTTGATTTAGAACATTGGAAGAGAAACTGTGAATCGATGGTGCAAATGAGTAGTAACTTATAAAGCACGTAGCAGGTTTATCTGTGCAGTACGTACAAAACTGAAAATATTTGATGCAAAACCAAAGGATTGGGCACGGTACAGAATTAGGGTGCGGTGCGCTATTTATTTTGTATTTAAATTTTGAAGAAAATTATAGTACAAAATTACGTACGGTATTTTCTGGCATACTGCGGTAGGGTACGGAAATCAGGTATTCTTTTTTCTGTACCATACTTTTCCCGGAGGCCAAATTTAAAGTTTACAAAAGACTTGCTTTCTTGAAATCAACTATCACAAAGTTCCAACTTCACAGCTGTAACAAATACTGCATTGCTATAGCGTAAAATTTAATTAATTGCAACAAGTTTGACCTTACTTAAGTTCATTGACCTAGAACTTACTTGAACTCTGCATTTTAGGACGTAACAAACATGTTTTGTAGTGCAATAAACTCTGTAGAATTTTCTAGAAGATAGTGTGGAATGTACTTCAGCTAAATTCTTGAATGCTAGGATGTTGCAAAAATGTACCTCCTAGATTTTGAAAGTAAAATAACTGTATTCCTGTTTCAGTTTCACAAACTCTTCCATAATCTAAAGCAGTAATTCCCAAACTGTGTGCCGCGGGTTTTATTTTTACTTAATTTTTATACTTAAAATACTTAATCAGCAAAAATTGAGTAAATGCTGCCATGTATAATGGTTAATAACGTCGGAGATCGTATTATGTTGCCTGAAAAAGCGGTGATCTCCAAAAAAAAGATCATCGTCTTTCTCGCTGTCACCTGTAATGTTACTGGCGATCAGTGGCTGTTGTGCCGCGAAATTTGTTTAGCTTTTTTACTGTGTCAACAGACAAAAAAGTTTGGGAAACACTGATCTAAAGTCAGTATATTTTCGGTGCCAGCTGATAACTGGGAAAATTTATTGTAACCGATTTCTGGGTAGTGCATTCTTTTCCAGTAAGACTTTATGATGTCACTACTAAAATCCATTCATAGGATAATAGAAAGACGACATTTCAGAATAAGTCATACGCGTCGTTAAAACCGTTCGGTCTTTCAAAGTATGGCTGAGGGTTTAGAAATAAATGTTTTGTATTGCGTCATAATGACCGCTAACGACCATTGGCGGTAAATTACCCACTAAAGAATTTGTAAAATGTTTTTGGTTTGATACTCATCGTGAGAATTCCTGCCTATTTACAAGAAAAACTCAAAAAATTTCACACCAATGCGATTTACGTGAAACAAAAATCGCACCTTGAAAGCACAAAATAGTCAAAATGACCGTATCGGCCGTGCTATTGTTAACACTTATTTCAGGCAATATTTATTTCAGCGGCTTGGTTTCCTCTTTCAAATATAGCTTTTACTGTGGTAAATTGACTTCATGAAGTAATTTCGTGTTATGGCAAAGATTTTGTGCACCGTGCTACCAATATTAATGGACAAAAGAGCAAATCGACTATTATCTTATAATGCGATACTTTGTATCGCATTATTAGATGTAGTCAATAGGGAAAATAGGGTGTAGTCAATGGTGTGCGCACGAGGGTTGGGGTTCACCCTCCGCCATCAATATTGATGGCATACAATTTGTACTTTGTAAAAAGTCCGTGCTAGCATTTGCCTAAAACTTGTCGCAGAAAACGAAAAAAATGCTTATTTTTGTGTGTAATTTTCTAAAATTTTTTTGGGGGGCATGTCCCCAGAACTCTAAAATAGTTATACTTTCGCTATTCTCAATGAGAAGCTGCCACCCTCCATTACAAATTTTACCAAAAAAGACCAACTGGACTTATGGCAAAAGTCAACCAATATTCTGAAGTCGCACGTTCATCTCAAACGAGATTCGTACGGTTGTGCCACTTCAAATTTTGACAAAAAACAGTAATGTTACTTCCACTAATTTTGCAAAGTTTTCTGATGCTCTGCTCTGCTCTGTGGGGGATGCTAGATTTTATGTTTTTCTCATTTTCATTTTTACTTAACTCGTTTGTTTCAACTAAAACCACTTTCCAGTCATTGTAACAACTAAAATTACTTTTTTTTTCACCTATGTCTTAAATCTGTTAGCTGTACGAAAAATAATTGGCTGTTGGCGTTTGCTAATCAGTTCTTCACATAAACGAAAAACAATCAAGGTTGCTTACGATAAATTAACTGCAGGTGTTTTGGAAGGTTTTGCAATTCCACGGCAAGCATATAGACTGTGTGTGCCATTACAAGCAAAAGTAACATGGGCGTAACTGGAAGCGGCACTTCTTTTAATAAAAGGAAGCAGAGTGCTGCAGCATATTTGAAATGAGTACTCTCTCTGCTTCAAATATTTTATTTCGTATATAAAATAATTGCAAGACGAGCTATTGCTTGGAATAACTGATAAAATCTTAATCCAGCCATTGGACTGCCCGATGCAGGAAGCTTAAACAAGAGCTGCACTCAATCTCTTCAGTGTAGACGCTGATGTTCGATTTCCATCAATGGCAGTAAAAATATATAGGCCTACATGTACAACGGTAGTTTTTCATAAGCCTTAATTAAACAAGGTATAGCTAGGCTTAACTATAACCATAAATACATCATGCTATTATAAATAAATTTAGAGCACATCCTCTGTTACTTTAAAATAGAAGATTTCACCTCACAAAGTTGTTGAAACCAATTTCTGTACAGATTGTTGTGTTTTACTGCTCAACATAGACATATGTCAAAGTTGACGGAGGAAGATAAAAAAGTATCAACCTTGCTTCATGACATTCAAAAAAACCCAAGTTTGGCTCAAGAGAAAGATAGGCCAAGCAACTTAAATTCGCCAAGTAAAATAACCAAAGCTCCAATTTCACCTCAAGAAATAAAAAGGGGGTCAAGGTTGCTACCAGAAAAAAAAAGAAGTTCCACTTCAACAAGCGAGCCACAAAAAGACTCCAATCTGTCCAAAGAAAACAACCATAATTCAATTCAAGAACCTAAAGATATTTCAAAACGACCTCCACAAAAAAGAAAAACGCAAAAGAAACTTTGGAAACAAGATCTTTTAGGTTGCTTTGGAAATTACAGTTTATGCATAATAACCTGTTGTGCTTTTCCTCTTGCAATTGGAAAAAACGCAGAATTTGTGGGAGAAAATCCAACTTTATGGGTGATCGCTATAACTACATCTCCTTGCGTCGCTGGACCTCTTTTGAGAGTACTAATACGACAAAAACAGGTAATAGAATGGAATTTCCATAAGGAGATCACTTAGAGCACCGTATTAAAAAGACGGGCTATCAGGGTGCTTTAGCTATTAAAGCTAAGTGACATGCATTTTAGAAAATAGGGAAATATTCGTGTCAGTGTAAAAGTGGTTCTAATTCATATGCGATTGTCCTTTTGAAATGGCAATCAGCATGGAATTTAATACTTTTTCATTTGAATTTTTTTTACTTTGTAGAAGCAGTAGCAGCAAGAGTTTAATGTAGGAGTTGTATGACTGTACCTTTTATTACCTAGAATTGTTACTCTTGATTACTAGTAACCGACCGCACCTTCATTTTTGGTCTTTAACTAAAGCTAATGCCTTCGGCAGTAAAAAATCAACATACTGTCGAAGCTTTGTCAAAATAGCGTCAACAGAAACACGGATCACTTGTTTACTTTATAACTCATGTGTTGCCGAAACAAAGAGACTGAGACATAATAACCTTGCGTACACGGAGTTGAATTTCTGGACCAAAAAATTATTTTTTGCATTTTCGCATTAGTTCTGCCCGCCTGAGGTTGATATATTAATATCTTATAATGACGTCATCAGCACATGCTGTTTTTAGACTGGTCACAATTGTGCACATTAGTTCCGAATAAAGCAATATCGCGCTTAGTTGCTGAGATCTTTCATTGAAATACACCACCAGGCTGTTAATAGAACAAAAATTGATTTTATTAACCACTTAAAGCAACTCGCGAAGCTCAAAAACAAAAAAATCGACAATTTTCAAATGCCATGTTCATAGACGTAGCCAGGGGGGCCAAAGGGGCCATGGTTCCCCTGAATTTTAAGTCAAATTACAAAACAGTATCAAAAAAACAAAAATATAAATTTTTTTGCGCCTCTGGTGGTGCATTAGAGTTTATTGTTGACTTTTAGCAAGGGGGTGGGTCGGGCGTGGCTTTTTAAGTTTTTTAACTTTCAAATTTTATAAAACAAGTTCAGTACGTTTTACACACTGAATATCGCCGAAGTTTTTCTTCTATGTCGAAGTCGAGCGATGAATGGATATTCCAAGTTATGGTAATGGCAAGAAATAGCGTCTCGCTGAGCGCTTTCTTGTTTTGTTGCGGTGCGGACTACTACAAAGACGTTGGTTGATTGGTTAATTTACTCCTCCTCTTCCTTCGGATAGAGGTACGGCACGAACGAAAATCCAGGTTCACGCCGTCAACCTAACTGAATTAGGCTAGGGGGAAAGCGGCAGCCCATTTCGAACCAGTCATGAATGCAAATTACAGACGGGTAGCCCCACCACCAACAAGGCGGACTGCTAGTGGTGGGTACTCAAGAGTCTCCTCTCACGACATGCTGGGTAAGCAGCTTCACAATTCTAACCGGTGAAGCACTGGTGGTACCAAAACGTCGCTTCTTTTATCAGAACGTTCAACCTACCAGTGGGAGTGGTTTCCTTGAAATTCCTTAAATAGTGCGTTATACGTCGCAAACCGATAGGTCGTTCTTGATAAAACTACATTAGATCAGTGAAATCGCATTCGCACTTTCTCAGTTTTGTACAGCAATTTTTATAGTAGCAACGAGCGTAGTTCACAAAGGGCAAAATGTCGAACCAACCCGCTAAACAGGCAAAGTTAGAAATTTTTTTCTGCAAGGAAACAGGCTGATAGTGCTAGAGTTGAAGACGATGTTGAAGTTTTACAACCGCCAAGTACTTCTAATACGGCTGGAGTTGTTCCCGAAAGTCATGAAGAATACGTGTTGGGGAAGACCATCGATTTAGGATATGTTCTAGAAATTCACTCACAGATCACAGATGCCGAAAGATATAGGCTTTTAACTTCAGAAGGTCCACAAAATGTTTTACTTCTTGATACCATTCGGAAAAATCGTCGCAAGTTTCTGAAGTCGTGGCTTCAAGACGATAGGTTTTCCAATTGGCTTGTTTATACGCAACTCTCTAGTAGTGGTGGTTTATGCAAAACATGCATCTTGATGCAAGCGCATCTGACACATGGCAGTCTTGCAAACGCTGCTTTCCTGAAAAGACCTTGTATAGATTTCAAGAAATTTATCGAAAAGGCTCTTTCTCACAGGGATGCCGCTTACCACAGAGCAGCAACATTGGCAGCGAAGGATTTTATTAGCTCCATGGAAAGTGGCAAAGATATATACGCTTGTATAGACGCTGGAAGAGACAAGCGAACAGCAGAAAATAAAAAAAATTTGACTTCTATTGTCAAAACTGTTCTTTTTTGTGCTTCTAGCAATATTCCTTTGCGTGGGCATTCCGCAGACAAGGGAAATTTTATGAAGCTTCTTCAATTCCGCATGGATGTTGGGAACGAAGCTTTGAAGAAACACTTTGCTCAGATGGCTGGAAATGCTAAGTATACCAGTCCAACCATTCAAAACGAGATTCTTGGAATTGCGAGCACCATGGTGGTCAAAGAACCCGTTGCAGAGGCTAATGAAAGTTTTTTATCTGTTGTTGCCGATGAATCCTGCGATATTTCGGAAAAAAAACAACTTAACATTGTCTTAAGATATACCAAAGGTGAAAAAGTGAACGAGAGTTTTACAGAATTTGTTGAAATGTGTTCAGTTTCGGCGGAATCTATTTCTGCAGCTGTTCTGGCTCACCTCTCCAGAATAGGCGTTGATCTTTGAAAGCTTGTTGGACAAAGCTACGATGGAGCATCAACTATGGCAGGTCATGTGAGTGGATTCAAAAACACATTTGCGAAAAGTACTCCCGAGCAATATTTGTGCATTGTGCTGCACAATGTTTGAACTTGGTCATTAATGACCAGAGTAGAGTTTCTATTGTTAGAAGCACCTGCGACATCATCAGGGAAACTATTCGTTTATTTCGGGAAAGCCCTAAAAGGCGCTCAAGTTTAGGAGTCAATATTCCTTGATTCTTTCCTACCAGGTGGTCACAAAAATACAAGAGCACCCGGATATTTAAAGCTAACTACAAGTTTTTACTTGACGCTCTTGCTTCATTGATGGAGGACGCGAGCGGTGAGACACAAGCGAAAGCTCTTTCCTTGAAAGCTGCTCTCAAAAAGCCTGGTGTAACATACGCCATATGTTTGATTGGGCGGTACTCAGCACTTATGGAACCACTAGCGCGCAAGCTTCAGTCTGTTGGAGTCAGTGTACCTTCTGTGAAAAGTCTTATTGCTTCTCTTCAGAGCGTCCTCGATCAAGACCGGGTGGACTTCAATACAGTTGCGTCTAGTATTTATGATGAGGCTTGTGCAGCAGTTGGTACGAAACAGCTTTCAGTGCCTCGAGTTGTTGGAATCCAAGTTCATCGTGATAACGTTGAAGCAGAATTGGCCTCCCAATATTATCAACGTTCGATATTCTTCCCGTGCATTGATGATCTAAGCAGCTCTCTTCAAGAACGTTTCAATGATAATCCTTCTTTTTTTCGCGTTGCTCTCTATCTTGCCTCCGAACAATCCGACCAACATCAATGACATTGAGAGCTTATATTCCTTAGAAAACTTCGTAAATGAAGTAAAGTTGTGGAAAAGTTCTCTCACCCATCAAGTAAATCAGGAAAGCTTGCCCGAGCTTTTTCTGAGCGCCCAAGCTTATCCAAGTGTGTGCCACGTCATACAGATTATCTTGACTCTACCCGCAACAACCGTTGAGACTGAATGGTCATTTTCGTGTATGAGGCGAGTCAAAACTTGGTTACGTTCACATATGACCTCGGATCGCTTGTCTGATTTGTGCGGGCTTTACTGCCATCACGAAAGAGTAGATGAGGAGAAAACCAATCGAATATTGGCAACCATGGCTGGCGAAAAGCGACGACGAATTGATTTCTAAGCGTGATCAACTGGAAGTAAAACTTATTCAACTTTGATTTCGACATTCTTGCATGTGCTGACTACTTACTGATCTAGTAACGTATACTACTGTACGCACTGTATCTTATCGCTATTTAATTCTCAACAACCAGTAAAATGGCGAACGCGTTTATAAGATGACAGATGAGTGTGTCTGGCTCAACAGGGTATTGTGTGACGATTGCCTTATCAAAAATTATCCCTAATTGGCCTTTTCAAAGAAAGCGTTAGAAATTTTGCATAATTTAGCAGTCAGTTTGCAACTAGGCAGAAATTCTGTAAAATTTATATTTTCATAGATATTACGTGAATATGCCGTTATAAGTAAATGACGTCACATTAAAAGTTGCAAAATTTGGCCCCCTCTCAATTTTTTTCTGGCTACGCCGTTGGCCATGTGGAGAATCATTATTGTCATTTAAAGAAAAAAATTGTCTTTCTCGATAAAATTGATCTGTTAGCGTAAGGCAATATATTTACCTCACGTGAAGCCTCTTAAAACAGTTTTTTTCCTGGTCAAGCACAGGCTTACAACACATTTCTCACTGCTTCTGCTGCCGCAACTTCAAGTTTACAGCAAAGAGAAATACCATTAACAGAGATTGGCCAATATTGAAAACCATCATACCTCACATCTGTGCCAGGTCTTTGTTCATTCGGCTTCCGTCGTTTTGGTGCTGGGGATGAGCACGCTGCAGGTATCGCTTCTAAACTACTTGGACCGCCAACTGAGGCTCTTGGTATACGGCAAGTGTATACTGAAGAAGACCTGTTGCAACTTCGTCACGAAAAATTAGCAAATCCAAGTACCCTGTTTAGTTTACCATGCAATCTCTCATGCTTTCTGTACAATAGCCAGGTATTTGATAACGACAAATCTGCAAAATGGAAGATTGTGTGAACAGTTTGTTTTCTGGTTTTTGCTTAAATCCTGTATAATAATATCAAGCAATTCATATTGTCAACTCCTTCCATATTACAGTTGTAAAGTTGCGCACACTGGAGTCGATCTACCAATATAAATTTCTTTTGGCTTTCTGACCATCTTTGAACCTTGTCTTTTTCATCGATTCCAGCAAAACTAGATGCCAGAGTGCCGGATTCATTGTCTTTCCAAAGCACAATGGTTATAGTTCCGTCATAAGTCACTTAGTTATCTATTGCACCTCGCCCTTCTTTTGTTAAGTCCTTTTCAGACTTCAGTATACACCCAGCTAATCGGTTGCTCTGTCTCACACCAAGAGAATAAATTCCTTGTGTGGTTACCCCTCCTCTTCCTCGGGATGGAGGTAGGGCATGAACGGCAATTCAGGTTCATGCCGTCAACCTAATTGATATTAGGCTAGGGGAAAGATGGCAGCCCATTTCGAACCAGTCTTTAGTGACTGGTTGCCCCACCACCAACAAGGCGGACTGCCACTGGTGGGTACCCAAGAGTCGTCTGATATGCTGGGTTAACAACTTCACAATTGTAACCCGGTGAAGTTCGGGAGGGCCACCTGTCTGCCACATAAAGGTGGAGGCGTCCCGTTAAGTGCCTTGCCCAAGGACACAACAAGCAAGCTTGCCGGCTTGTTCTCCACACTATCCCTTTTATATGCTGAGCGCCAAGCAGGGAAGCTGTGAATACCATTTTTTAAAGTCTTTTGGTATGACTCGACTTAGGAAATGAACCCCAGGTCTACCGACTACGAGGCGGACGCTCTAACCACTACACCATTGCGCCGGTAGAATAAATTCCTTCGTTATTAAATTCCTGAATAAGAATTATGGAAGTAAAATACAGGTAATTATCAAAATACAATTTGATTTGAAGGAATTGTCAAAGCAAACCTCAAAACAACAGAAGCTCTTAGGCCAAGCCGTAGCTTCTGGAACTCCAGTGCCTGAAGCTTGGTTGATTTCAAAATCCAATAACTTTTCCGACTTTCCACATATAGCAAAGTTTTTGACTGCAGCAGGATTTGGCTTGCTTTTAATAAATTGTTTTGCAGAAGCACTTCCTGTAAAGGGTATTATTTTCTCATCGATAGAGCAATGTTCTTCTCGGCACAGCGTAAGACATTCATTTCGCACAATAGTTACAAGTGGCTCAATTTTCTTAAATTTATTGGTTTTATTTGGATGTGGGACAGCTGCCGAATTTATATGAAGTTTGAAAAATTTATCTGCTGAAATAGCATTGGAAACTTTGTCAATACTTGAAACTTTATCCCAGGCCGTGCATAAGCAAGAATATCTATGATTAGCAATAATGACTGCAGCTCCAAAGAACTTGCGAATTTCGTCAGGTGTAGTTTTCAACTCTATTTGAGTTACTCTGAAATAATACTGGTTCGTTTGTTTGGCAAGTAATTCAAACAGTTTATCTGTAAAATATTCTAAAAAATAATTTAAGGGTGATTCCAGCGGATCACCAAGATCAACATTTCCCATCCAGCTGATACTTGCAGGATTTAATGGCTGAGTTTTCCATTTAAATTATGGATTTTGCGTTTTTATCTGGCGTTTTTCAGTGGTGGTGAATTGGCTAGAAATGGTATTGAATTACTCAATAGGCTTTCTGCTCTGCTTTGTCTTCTACTTCTTCGCTGTTCACATCAAGAGTAGAATACATAGCTGCATTTTAGAAGCATCGCGGATGTATGTTGGGTCCACAACATCATCATTAATATCGTCATTGAACTCAGAAAGTTTTATATCAAAGCTGTCCAGTTGAGACAGACATCATCCATTGTTAATCTTTGCTTCCAGTTGTCTAAAACTACAAACAATACGACATGATAAGCGCACAACGCCGAAAATAAAACGGCTAGAATTATTGAAAAGAGTGCGGATGCTCAGTAATAATGTTTTGCACTTGTTTCCGATAGCTATTGATAAAATTAAGGTAAAATACATGCTCCTACTCTAATTGTGGATAGGATGAGATTTGTTATCTATTGCCCTAGCTTCATGTGCAGCCTATATTGTAGTTCCTTCCAACAGCTATAAATGTTGAAGTTAAAATTTTACACTTTGAAGCAAAATCTAGCAGTAACTTAATGCTAGCAGTCGAATTTAAATACATTTATCGCTCTAGCAATCGAAAAATACCAGTAACTGGACTATTCCAAGCTTATCCAAAATTTTTTAACAGAAATGGTGTTAGAACTAAAAACGAATGCTAGAGCAGTGGTTCTTAATCTTTTGTTAGTCACGGACCCCTAAAACATTCTAATGAAAGCTTTGGACCCCTTTAGAAGAAACACATCGCAATTGTCAAAATTAGCTTTTAATCAACTAGGTAGTATAGTCCAGAAATTTGCAGACCAAACAGAAGCAAATTAATAATTCAACGAATAATAATGAATAATAAATCAATTACCATGTCAATTAAGTTATACAACAATTACAAACCATAAAGAATCAAAAAATGCAGTGCAGTAACCAATAAGTAGAACGCACTCAGGCGGTTTGCTTTGAGATGAACCATAAAGAAAAGCACTAGTAAACTAAGTTTATGCAAATAACTTTTTAAATCAATGCGAAGGTTGCTCCTGCTTATCTTCAACAAGAACACGAAATTGTGGGACGGTTTTTGCCAAAGCCACACGCATGTTATCCTTAGCATCCAACCGATTTCGCTGTTTCGTTTTGATAGCAAGAAGAGCAGAAAACCCTGCCTCACAGAGGTAGGTAGTAGCAAAAGGAATAAGAGCAACCATGGCTCTCTTCACCAGGCGAGGATACGCTTGTGCCAAGGAACACCAGAATTCTGCAAGGTTCTTTGAATTGAATTCGCTCCTTAGCATTTGCATTGTCCTCAACTCAATAAGGTCATCTTTGGCAAGATCGTCATCACCAATAGAATTTAGATCTGCAAGAAATGGGTTGCGAATCCACAATTCAAAATTCGGATCATGTGAGCAATAACTTTCAAAAGGTTGCTGCAATCTGTCTAAATTTTCGCACATATTTCCACGTAGAGAGGAAAGCAGGCCTTCAGTATTATCGATTCGGCTTTGAGAGATCACTTCCTCCAACATTGGGAAGTTGGCAAAGTTGTCTGTCTCAAGTCTTCTTTTCCACAAAGGAAGCTTTGCTTGAAAAGCCTGCAGTCTTTCTGTAACGTCCATAATCGTTACATCTGGTCCTTGAAATGACAGATTTACTTCATTCAAGTGACCGAAAATATCTGCCAAGTAAGCTAAGCCATAAATAAACTCCTTTCTGTCAAATTGCACTGATAGAGGATTTTGTTTTTCTCGTAAGAAGAATGAAACTTCCTTTCTCAGTTCCATCAAACGCTTCAAAACTTGACCTCTCGAAAGCCAGCGAACTTCAGTGTGGTACAAAAGTACTTCATGTTGTGCACCCATTTCTGGGCAAAGTCTTTTGAATATACGATTGTTTAAAGCTCGAGCTCTGACAAAGTTGACGATCTTTACAGAAACAGACAAAATTTCTTTTAAAGCTGGTGATAGAGTTTTTGATGCCAATGCATGTCGATGTAGAAAGCAATGAGTCACAATGATGTGAGGAGCTTCTTTCTTTACCAACGAAGCAAATCCTGAGGTTTTCCCAAGCATTGCGGGCGCTCCGTCGGCACACAAACTACCAATATTTCTCTTCCAATTGAAATCTTGTTTGGCAAAGAAATTGTTCACCATCTCTAATACGTCTGCAGCCTTTGTAGTTTCTGAGAGAGGCTCGCAAAATAGGAATTCTTCTTTAATTGTATCAGCGTGCATATAACGAACATATACAAGAAGCTGGGCACACTGAGAGACATCTGTACTTTCATCCAGTTGCATGCTAAATGGAAATGGTGATGCTTTAAGTTCCTCCATTACTTGTTTCAGAATATTATTAGAAATGTCAATAATTCTGGAGCTGATGGTATCGTTTGACAAGGAAACGGCTTCAAGTTTCTTTCTTTGTTCTGTACCACATACCAGCTCAGTCATTTCCAGAGCACACGGTTTTATCAATGTCTCTCCGATAGTGTGAGCTTTCTTTTCCTTGGCAATGCGGTAAGCGACCTTATAAGATGCTTCAAGGCAAGGTTTCTGCGTCTTGATGAATCCGAACTTCGGCAAAGTCCCCGATTTCTCAAATCGAGCCTTCTTAGAACGAAAAGAATCAACACTATCCAGAGCGTTTTTAGGATGAATAGATTTGAGGTGCTCTTTCAGTTTCGCTGGCTTCAAACTTGCATTGGCAAGGACTTTACCACATAGAAAACATTGCGGCCTTTGGCTGCCATCACTATCAGTAACAAAGGTAAAACCAAAAGCTACATAATTTTCACTGTACTTTCTCTTCTTCGACATTTTTTTAAATTGGTAAAATTTTTAATTTATTTATCCTTCCAGGTTATAAACCTTTGTAGTAGAAAACACATAAGCAAATTGACAGCTTTCTATAATACTCAATGCAGCATACACGTGCACGGTTTTTTGTTCAATCTATTTATTCTATTACGACATAGACGTTGTGTATGATTACATAGGCCTATTTATCACAAATGCGATGTTGCTTTTTTAGGTTCTGATCGGTCAATAGAAATACGTAGCCTACTGTAGATATTCTTATTTGGATTTGCGGACCCCTTAAAGCACCGTCATGGACCCCTTAGGGGTTCATGGACCCCAGGTTAAGAACCCCTGTGCTAGAGCAAATAAAGTAAGCACAAGGCCACAGGCCCAGTTGGGAACCAATTAAAAATTCCTGGAAATACAAATGTTCTGATAGATCAGTCTAGCGCTTCTACCGCCAAGTACAAAGTTTTACCACTTAAAGGCCAGCTATTAGAATAGCGCGGCGAGTAGTGCTGGGACATGTTGTGCACTAAGTTTATGATTCCATTTTTGGCATCGCCACTTTTTTAGTTCAGCTATGGGTTGAATGGTCATATTTCTTATGGTGGTGCATTGGGAATAGCTTAGCACTATTTTTCCCAGACCTCCAGGCAAAATAAGAAATGAGATCTGGACCTTCAAAACGCTGCTAGTCAAGTCAGAAACGCAAGCACTTGCCTTTTCCAGTCATTTCATCAAACTTCAAAGATAATGAAGTAGGTTACCGTAGCGAAACTCGATTTGACTTTTACTTTTTGCTGTTACTAATTGTAACTAATAGGCCATCTATACCAATCCTGTTAAAATGCATGACCATAAGTAAATTTGGCTATTAACTGTACTTCCTGGAACTTGCTACTTTAATCTAAATTGGAATTAGGTTAATTCTAAGCTACCAGTTCATAATGTTTCAATTAGATCTCGCAGCACATCAGCTAACTCAGGGGTGGCCAAGCTGTTGCGCATGCGCCATAAGGTGGCGCATTGCATGATTAGAAGTGGCGCATTGTAACCTTGTGGTAATAACACGCAGCTTACAACCGCGAACAAATCTTTGTCTTTGTAAACAAACGCGACATGGGAGGGAAATACTTGCGCCAGGATTTATGGAGATTGTGGCGCATCTGAAACCGTATAATAAAAAGTTGACGCATGGTAGGTGAAAGGTTGGCCACCCCTGAGCTAACTAGTACCTGCTGGTTTCGTGCTTTAATGGCGCGAAAATCCGTTCGTATGGCGCGAAAATAAATTATGTCTTCTGCATTGTTGATAACCATGACGACAAGGAATCTTTTTAGACTTGGTAAAGGAAATCATCAGATGAATTTCGCTGAAAAAATCAACAAAAAGCTTTCTCTGTTCACAATTGCGCAATTGTGACTCCAAAAATTCAAAAAATTATTTGTTTCAAAATCGACCGAATATCACATCTCAAACAGTTTGAATTTATTTGACAGGCTTTAGTCATTTTCAATAAAAAAAAAAGAGTCAGTACTTAATTTCAACAAAAACTGGGACAACAAAAACGCTCCTAAAACAATGGTCGTGACCGCAGATAAGCTTGGAGCATTTTTTTGTTTTTAACCACTCATAAAAGAATTTGTTATTCATTAACATGAGCCAAGGGGTGAGCACAAACGAAACCAATCGTTCTGTAGAATGCCACAGCATCTCACAGAGTGCACAAGTTACTTGTAAATCTCAATAAACACAATTGTGACCATCCTGCACGACAAGGATAATAAATCAACAGCGTTTTTCTTTGACTCTGTTGACAACAATAGTAAGTTTTTTACTGAGAAAACAAGTTTAGAAAAATTCTTATAAAATTTGATAATTGAAAGACTCTAGCTGATACCGAAAAGTTGAAGTTTTTTTTGAAATTCGACTCTCAAGTTCGGTCAGTTATAACGAACTTCGTTCTAGCATGTGATCCATGCTCTGTTTGCAAGTCTTTAAATGGGCGGAACGCCAACACAAGAGTATCGAGAATTTTTTACCGCCGGAGGCAAAAAGGCAAACTAAGTTGATGTTTTATGTAAATGCAGATTAGGGGTGAATGAGGCCAAAGAGGGTGGGTAAGGCAGCAATATTTTCTCTCCAATATACAAGTTAATGTATACCAACTCCCGAACATCGACTAAGTCATTGCTACTATTTAGTTTGTGGTCGGCTTTTTGGCTATATTGACGAAGTCGCCTAAGCCATCACTTTATTCAAACAGCTCGACTCCACCAACTTTCTTCCACGTAAGGGTTGAGGTCTGGAGGAAATTCTCTGCGTGATTTCCCAAGTTATTCATTTGATTCAAGGAATTATTAGCTTCATGCTTCCAGCGGCATTGTTTACCGTAGTTCATGGTTTCTGAGGCATTTTTTTAATCAAAGTGATAGCATATCACCAACTATGTTTCTTTGCAGGGTATAAGCGGTCGTTTCCTCATGGATTGCGTGTACTGGTCATCAGTGCCATACTTGGCTCTTATTCAAGAAACCGCAGAAACAGGGTCTTTAAAGTATCTCGAACAGCCAGAAATGCAAGAAATGCAAAGAAGCATAGGCATATATGAAATTTATCCTTTTTCTTGATACATTGCACTGCTAAATTTGTTGCAATACAAAGCTTTTACAAAAATATGTGTAATCTAGCAGTAATTTTACGTTTAGAAGACTATAAAACACGCATTATGGACTAATTGTCTTGCAAACGGTTGCAACCAGGTAGCAAAAGGATCGCAAATGTTGCCGTAATGGCTGAGTGCTACTTCACTTGTAATTTCTTTTTGACCTCCTAAACTTTTGACGCTATTCAAGTGATAATGACAATTGCATCTCCTTTTGTTCGGGGTCAAAACACAGTGTGAAACTGAACTTCTTACCGTTAAACCGCAAACTCAAAAAATCAAGTTGGAAAATCTCAAACGGACCGTGAAAAAGCCGAACCATTTCGAGCTAATGACAAATGTAGACTGGTAGTTCCACACCAACATGGCGGCCTATAGTTGATAAGGATGTCCACAGCACATCTCTTGCAGATCTATGCCACACTACTGGGGCACTGGGCCAATTTTACCAGGTGAATCATGAGTAGGTAATAAGCTGTGAATTTTTTAGACGAAGTAATTTCCAAACTCGTGAAACATAGTTAAGACACAGCACAGCAAAGCATTGAACGAATTGCACGCTCCTGCTTCAGGAATCCTAATTTTTTTTATGATTCTTGAAAATGCTTTCTCGGCTAAATTATTGTGTGCGTAAATCAAATTTTTATCCGATGGTCACGGAAAAATCTTTGTCGTTATATCAGAGCATTTTCGAGAACAGACCCAATTTGAAGATTTAGCTCAGTACTATAACCTATTTTAGCTCAATCTTGAAGGAGTTAAAAATAGTAAAGACTGGTAATGAGAAAGTTTTATCTGAAGCGAATGTAGGAAATAAAGCATTTGAAAAATTTTGTTTGAAAATACATTAAAGGAAATCTCATAAAAATGAGAACAAAATACTGTATTAACTTCTACTTCACCAGAGGCTGATATGCCTAAGCTGTTTCTCTAAAACAATTATTGTTACGTCAGAAAAATCATTGTTAGAAGGCTTCAAATTTGGCAGAAGGTATAGAGGTAGGTGTGTTTTAGTAATACTACAGGTTAATTCTGTCAAATCATGGGTTAAATAAAATGCTAAGAATAGTACGGTGGTTAGTGTTAGCAAATCTATATCTTCAGTTTGATTGCAGTATTGCTGACTACAAGTAAGTACTGTGAACGTTAATCGAAAATAGTTCGCTTTACCGAAAATTATCACTGGCGATGAAATAGTTTTAGTTATATTAAACACTGGTACAATATTGAGAATGAAGGGCAACATTTTTTTCATCACACAGACACAACAACCAGTTATGGAATTTTGTAACTAATTTAGTTCTGCCTGGTTGGTTCACAAAGGCTTACAAGGCTGGGCTTCTAGATATTAGAAGGATTTGCTTACCGCTTGCGCGGTTATTGTTTTAGATACAAGTTTCGAGTTATTGATGATAGCTGGTCGCTGCAAAACGTCGTAAATCTTAACTTTGCTGATGTCTAAATCTGTGTTTTTATATTAATGCTTTACCAAGGGTGTAGAAATCGTTTTCCTTGTTTCTGCGTGATACTGAAAGTGTGGTTCTTTTCATAAAATTGCTTCAAGTCGCGTTGTTTAATATTGCATTTGCATGTTGCCGCTATTTGAAAACCTTATCTATGCTTTCAAAAAACATTTTTATTTTTTAGTTTTGCTGTTTGACCACTCAGCCAGGTTCATTAAAAAGATTTTATGTTCTCACAGGAAGTACAAATTATTCGCTATTCTTGCTTTTGTAATTTTACTTGAGTTTAGTGGGTGTACATGTGATTTAATATGGTTGCAAACCAAGTTTCAAGGGCAACCGGAGAGTCAAAAACTTTTCAGAAATCTTTTTGAATTTTTACAGCAGTAGATAAGTTTAGTAGGCTTGTAAACATTTAATGCAGTATGAGTTGTTATAGAGAACAATTCTGTTTTAACTCAAAAAATGATTTTTAAAATCAATTGTTGAAATCTAACAAAGCAATATCGGAAGGGCTAGCTTTAATTCAGTCATGTATTCAACCCATCATCAATTCATCGAAAGAAAAAAATTGATTGGTACATACCATCATGGGTTCAGGCGCGTAGTCAGAAACAATTAAAAAGACAAGAATTGACTTCGCCTCTCCTAATGCCGTCATCTATAAGTATATTGATCGCAGGTTGGATATTTCCCTTGCAAGTCTCTCCTTTTCTTCGAAGCGTTACTGCTTGCCATATATTAGGCCTATTTGCATGTTATCAACTAAAGCATTTGCTGATTGGTTAACATTCGTAAAACTGTTTAAAGTCCACTAAGGTCCCCTAATATTTTTGTTTAAAGCAGCTCCTCATCAAACTCTTATTTCACATAGAAAAAGTATCCAGTAGCAAATTTTCGTGTTGGCAGGTGTTGAAGTAGGCTGCAACATGCGGTTAAGTTTTTCATTTGACCCAACGTTATATAAAAATGACGCTTTATGGAGCAAACAAAAAAAGGAATGCCAAAAGATGCAGGAACGTATAACGGTATGTTTATAGTGGCAAGCCTTTAGTTTTATTTTCCCCTAAATTTTAAGGAAACTTACCTGATAAATGTTATTAATACCAATAATATTTATTATCGGACTAACTGCTACAAAAAAATCAACTTTTTGCTTTGCAGTGGAAAAACGTTAATCGAGAAGCTTTTGATACTCAAAAAACATGATGTAAAAGCAACCGCAAAAAAAAATGAAAATTGCGGTCAGAATCAAATTTTTATTTTCTTGGTTCGATTAAATTCCGGTGAATTTGGCGACGTCGTAAGTTTACCTTTGAATAAACAAATATGGCAGTTAGTATAGGCCAATACATTAACATAGCTGTACGGTAAACTGCTTGACCGGATTGGCTTAGCTCTTAACTACTCGCCCTGGTGTATTTTGTACATCACACGTGGTTATTTAATCATACCTCTTTTTTAGTCGTTCTTGGCTGGTTCTTCTTACACCTATCCTCAGTGCACTTTAGTGACAGCACAGTGTCGCAGTGGTTTCTCTCTAGCTTATCTTAAGACCACGTTATGAGAAAATGCAATGCGCCAGGCTTTGTTTGGTGCATAAAATACACTGCACGAGTAACTATGTAAAAAAATAAGTGGAATATTTTTTTTTTTTTACGTTTTTGTAGAGATAGTTGTACAAAATGAATAGATACTTATCTATTGATGAAGTAAGTTAGGACTTTATTGCCATTATTTCTTCTTTTGATTAAGAAGAAATAGGAGACAAAGAAGATGATAATGAAAGAATATTACCAACGAAACTAATCATGACACTGACTCAGAAATCAAAATTGATGAATGAGCATTCTGATTTGAATATAAACTCTGAAAGCTTTGAAGACCATGATAGTGATGACGAATATTTTATGGAAGCTCGATCAACCATAAAAAAACCTTGCTGCTGATATCCAAGGCTTTTTGGCCAAATGCAAACCACAGCAAGCAGTCCTCACAGATGAGCCTTCTTCGAAAGTTCATAAACGTTGTTAGCTCTGCAGAAGGACAAAGGGCAGAGTGACCACAAAGAAATACTGATCCTGCAATGACTTCGTGTGCAAAGAACATTCAATAACCAATGTTCAATGCATTACCTGTGCATTGTGCAAGTCCTGTAATAAACGAAAACAGCATTGCAGATGATGAATGGGTAACGCATAATTTGGCAATTTGCTTTCATATTCAATTCTTTGTGCTTTCGCTTACGTTCTATTTAGTTCTGGGTCATTTAGTTGCGTTTTGTAACATGTGTGTTTGATAATAATTGAAATACTTAACATCTCTACTCAACAAAGTGTAAAAAAATATTTATTTATTATTGGTGTACAAAATACACCGCGCTGGTAGTTACGTTATGAAATTGGTGCGAGTAGTTAGGGGTCAACATTAGTTTTTGGACAGTTTTCTTTGCAGGAGGTTGTTGTAGTTAATTTCAGGTTTATAACATTTGGGTTCATTTTGTTTAGCCACTTGATAATTTTGCAATTCAAACAGAGAGGTTTATTCACCTGGATTGTGAAAAGTGGTAAACAGCGATCCACGTTTTTCTTCTTTGCACCACACTTGCTTATCTCAAGTATACAGTAATAATGAAGGAAGAAGAAGCCAAATAACTGCAATATATAGTAAGCAAATACAGCAGAAGTTTTTGAAGCTAGAAAAAGTTTTAGAGGCTGACGCCCAATCGGCTTGTTAAGAAAAAGTCGCCTGAAAACGTATGTATTTTACTTGTAATCATACAATATTTGCTTCTAGGTTATACCTATGACGCACCTTCCATCGATATCAAAAAAATTAGCAATGGTTTTCAACAGTACCGACAAGCATTTTGTCCTGAAATGCGTTTTCTGCATTGGAAACTGCAGGTGAGCTCATTTCGTTTTGTTTTTGAAAGACCTGCAATGCAAATAGCTCAATTGTTTGATCAGCAGAATTGAACTTTAATTTTTGGTTATTACACGTTTTTACATTAGATTTTTGTTTTTTTGAACATGTGATAACCAAAAAATAAAATAGCACGACCAAATAGAGCGAAATGCAATAGCGCGAAATACGATAGCGCAACAAAATAAGTCAATGTAGTCAAGTCAATTTGATGCTATAGAAGAGCTCAAAAGAGACAGTACTCTAGCAACAATCTTGAACGATAGTCACTAGGTCGTGCTGAAGACTAGTAAATTTCTGAGCACCGATTCTCCAACATTGAGTTGCTAACATCATCAATTCTTGTAAATCAGGAAATAAACAACATGGTTGTCAATAAATATGCCATTATAGTGAAATAAGTGATTTAATCGTTGAGCTGAAATGCTTCTGGAAATGAATGGAACCGTGAAGTTGTTTTTCTAAATGTAATTTGAACTTTATAGAAATACATCTCATCAGTATCACATTTGTTTAAAGGAAAACGGTTGAACATGTTTCTGAAATATGCAAAACCCTTACTTTTGTCAGATTTTGAATCTTGCCAGCCCCTGATTGCTTTTTTGACAAATATCTACTTTCTTGAATCAACCTCTCACAATAATTTTTTTCGTACCGTTTGGCTTTGTGTTTATGAAAGTAAGAGATCTAATCAAATACTTAAATACGTCCTTTAACAGCCAATAGCAGGATTCCCATCGCAATTAGTGCAACAGCTTTTTAAGACGCAGAATTTTTTCAGGTCTTCGTTGAAACTAGCTGCTGCAGCTACTTATTACGTAGTGCATTATTATGATACTCACATGAAAAATCAAAGCACGTTGCTGCAAACCATATCGTACAAAAATGGGTCAACGATCGTTAATGAAGTTTTGCATAAGTTTATCACGAAAAGGTGTTTTCGTTCAAATGTTTTAGAAACGAAAATGAAAGTACATTTCAAGCCAGAAAAATGCTTTACTCAAAAGTACTTCAAATTGAAATGTGAGAGTATTTCAAATGCTGTTTTCAAATTTAAAAGGTGAGGCAAAGCATTTTAAATAATTTTGTTTGTTAGCATATATTGTCGACATGTGATCGATTACGCTGGTGGACCGTTATAATAGTAACTACCTTGACGTACCTGCCTTAAAACTTACCACGATCTCCTTAACCTTTGGAAAAAACACTACAATATATTTCCTTTCTTAGCGCAAATTGTCAAATGCACTGGTGATCCTTAAAAGTTTTGCCTTATGAAACAGCTACTATTGTCGAGAGAGCCTGAAGAAGAAAAATAAATTATCCTGTCACAGAAAAAGCGTAACAAACAAATTGCTTTCTGGCTGTCAAAAGCGTCCGAGATATTTGCCCAAGTGCTGAACAATGCAAGAGCAATGCAGGCTTAGAACACTTGGATTTCAAATTTGACATCAGAGTTAGCAATCTGTCAACAGCAAACGTAAAACGCAAACTTACCGCAACCCTTTATGCAGACAGATTGGAAAAAAGAATTTTTCGCAGAGATCTACAATTTAAGTCTCAGCAAAATGAAGCAACAATGTTGCAACGGATCACAAAGAATCGAAGCAATGTAACGTAAACATGATTAGACAGAAAAGCATCAGTTTAAACAGACATAGTCTCTTGCTCTTCTTTTTTTGCTCTTTCAATTCTCGTTATCTATATTATATTTACCTACACAGCGTTGATGTTTTCTTTTTTGTTATCTTTCCATTGTTTATCGTTCCTACGTTTTAGGTCCTTCTTGATTTTATTGTTTTCTTCTCTTATATGTTTCTAGTTCTTTTCCGGTTTTAAATAATTTTAAGAGCGAGATTATCGTTTATATGCATTATCTATTTTGAACAATTGGTAGGTTAATATTTATTCATAGGTAAAGTTTTGTGCTTTTGTGCGATTTTAGTTTTATCTGCAGAAGCTAAAGATGCTTTATTAGCAAAATTGATTTTCCATGTTATAATTCAAATTGGCGTTACGAGTGTATATTTAAAGTATACTCTTTTCACCACGATGTGAAATTTGGAAACGGGTCTTGCTGAAATACTAATATTTGGAGATCTCTTCCTTTTGATCTCATCTGTTACGACATTGTTTGCATATTTTGAGATTTTGTGCAGCACTTTAAATAACTAAACCCAAACCTAACGTACATAAGCATTACTTTTAGCCGCTAAAACATTTCTGTAGAAGGTTAACGGACATGCGGTCGAGTAAATAGAATTTTCAAGAGAGGGATTTAACCAAAACTACAGAAACGCTTGGAATATGGTTATAGTAATGCTTTTATTAACGACCATTTCACCATACTCTTATGCAAATACTAATATAAATTTTATTAATTTTATAAATTTTTATAAGCTGTATTAAATATTTTAAATACAAATTATATTAAATATAATAATTTTATAAGTTTGTATTAATATAATATAAAGTCGAACGTTTTGGCCTAGCTCGCTATAACAGTTTTCGTTAGAATGGTAGCCTAACGATGCTGCGAAGAATTTATTTTGTTTCTGATATGCGGTTTCTGATTGGATAGTATTAAATTCGTCCTAATTGGGAGACCTAACCAGGACGTTTCGAGAAGTTCAAAAAATTTTACTGAAATTTGAAGAATAATGCAAGAGTGCCATCAGCATGTGCTATGTTGAAGCGAAACCTTGTGCCATTTTCTCCACCAAAGAATGCTTCCTGCAATTCGGAAAAATGCTGTGCCTACCACTAAAAAAAGCATAATTTTATGCTGCCATTCTAGTGAAAACTCTTAAATGAGCTACACGAAAACGTTCGAGTTTGTATTTGCAAAAGTGTATGATGAAATGGTTGTTAATAAAATCATTACTGAAGTTTTGTACCTCCCATAGATATGACTCAAGATGGGCTTCAACCCTGGCCCTTATTTGAGCCCCTTCGGTAATGTGAAACAGTTTTAATATCTTTTTGGGTGATAATAATCAAGCAAGTGGACATCTGCACCAATCAACAGCCGCCTCAACGTGGTGGTGCGGTTCCCGATCCCGTTTGGGTTGGGTCGAAATGGCTGTTGGACTTCCCGAGAGTCCCAGTTACCCCAGACACTCTCCTTCATTTTTTCACTATGCTGCCCCCTGAACGACCGCAGAAGGGCAGCACACAGCTTCTTTAAAATCGGTCTGCTGTTTTCTTTTTTCTCCTACTCTTCTCTTGCCCTTCTTCATCTCCTTCTTCTTCTTCTTCTCTTGATGAGCTGTAACGTTCATCCCAACCCTGGCCCCACCTTTCCCTGCTCTGTGTGCGCTGGAAATGTGACCTGGCGGGGCAAGTCAGTGCAGTGCTGCACCTGCTCCAAATGGGTTCATCTAAGGTGCTCACAACTCTCCCTCTCCAAATTGAGAACTCTTGACAGCTCTCACTCTTGGAGCTGCCCCTCTGCTGTGTCCCCACTCGTAACACTGTGACTCTCTCCTCGGACTCCTCCGACACGTATACCTCCACTGCACAATCTAGCACTTCGTCTGCTAATGCTGCACTCCCGTCCCACCCTCGTCTTCAAACTTCTTATACCCCGTCGGCCTATTCTGTATCTTCTCCCTCTGCCCCCTCACCACCGTCTCTTACTCATGGCTGTCCTTCTACGCCTCTTTCCTCCTCTCCCCCCTTGACTCTCTCAGGGTTCTCCAATGGAATGCTGGAGGTTTTTGAGCCAGAAGCACTGAACTACTTCATTTTCTTTCGTCCCATCCTGTTGACCTTATCTGTATTCAGGAATCCAATCTTAACTCATCTTCCACTTTCCGGGTTCCTGGATTCTCTGCTCTGCATTTTGATCGCACCTACTCCCGGTCTGGCATTCTCTCTCGTGATGCCACGCACGCTAGCGGTGGCGTCATCATTTTTGTCAGGCAGGGCCTATTTTTCTCTGAACTCTCTACCTCCTCTCTTTCTTCGCTCTATCCCCACTCTGATTATGTAGGGGTCAACATCTCTTTTAACAACTCCTCCTCGCATTCATTTCTTAATGTGTACTCTCCCCTATTCGTTCCTCTCCGACGGATGGCAGAACCGACTCCTTTTTTCCCTCCATTCTTCCCTCCTAAAGTAATCTCTTCATTCTGGGGGACTTCAATTGCCATCAACCCCTCTGGGACTCAAGAGGTACTTCCGAACCCCGTGGGAAGGAAGTATTCGACTGGGTCATCTCCTCTGACCTCCTCCCCTTCAATGACCCTGACACATCCACTCTTCTACATCGCTCCTCTGGCAGTCGCTTCTCTCCTGACATCTTCTTTGCTCCCTCTTCTCTTGCTCTTTCTTGCTCCTGGGAGATGCTTCAGGACTTGGGTTTTGACCACCTTACAATTCTTCTACATGTCCCTCTCTCCCCGGTCTTTTGCCCCAACGAGCGTCCTCCTTCCTTCAACTTTTTCGCCTACTTCGACTCCCACTATCCTTCTGCAGAGGAATACTCGTCTCTTTCTTTTTCCTCTGCTGCTGCTCTCTTTACCTCTCTGGCACTGAATGCGGCCAAATCTTCCATTCCTTTCGGCCGCATCAAACGCCATCCTGAAGCCTGGTGGTTTGCTGAGATGGAAGATGCGTTTAGTGAAAGACGCAATGCTTTCGCTGCCGCTCACAGAAGTGATGAAGATCGCCAGGCTTACATCTCTGCTTCTCGACGCGCCACGTCAATCATTGCCAACGCCAAGGCTGAGGCATGGCAGACGACTTGCTCTTCTTTTTCACCCAAATCTAACCAGAAAACTGTATACTCTCTTCTCCGCTCTATCGCTGGCTCTTCTTCCCCATCTTCTTCCTCTCCTAATTTCCCAAACTGTTCTTCTCCCAGGGAATCCGGATCGGTCTACACCGCTTACTTGAGATTTCACTTTTCGATTTCTCAGCCAAAGGCCCTGTTTAGCAGAGCCAGAGACTACCTCTCTGAGCTCCGCGATGCCACATACCTGGAGGAGTCTCATTCGTCATTCTGCTCTCTTTTCTTCTCGACCAAGCTTCTTTCGGCTGCCTCCAACCTCTCCTCATCCACTGCCACTGACCCAGACAAAGTTGCCTATCCCATGCTAAAGCATCTTCCTCGCTCTGGCATGGATTTTTTTCTTCATATGTTCTATCTTTCCTGGTCTTTGCATTCCTTTCCTTCTTCTGGAAGACATCTTCTATTATTCCCATACACAAGATGGGAAAACCTCTCGACTCTCCTGCTTCCTTCCGGCCTATCTTTCTCACCTCATGCGTCTCAAAGCGTTTTGAACGCATCATGCTATCCCGTCTACTCTTCTTTCTGGAGTCTAATTCCATTCTTTTTCCCCGCCAGGCCGGTTTCCGCCCTGGACGGTCTACACTAGATCAAGTTCTTTATCTTTGTCAGTCCATTTCGGATGGGTTTAACAAACCCAGGCCGGGTTCTCGGACGATCCTGTCTACTAATGATTTCTCTAAAGCTTTCGACTCTGTCTGGCATCCCGCCCTTTTCCACAAACTCATTTCGGCTGACCTTCCTCCTTACTTTGCTCATTGGACTCAAGCTTTCCTTTCTGAGAGGCGCGCTTGTGTGGTTTATCAAAATCACAAAAGCCGTTCCTTTCGAGTCTGTCGAGGTGTTCCGCAAGGATCCGTTCTTGGCCCTTTACTTTTCTCTCGTTTCATTAATGATCTTCCGACTTCTTTACCTTCTTCCGTCAGCTGCTCTCTTTACGCTGACGATCTGGCCATTTGGTCCTCTTTTCCCTCGGTCCCCACCGCGGTGGAGGCCACACAAGGAGCTCTGTTTCGATTGGAGCGCTAGTCTGAGTACTGGTGTCTTCCTCTCAATTCGAGCAAATATGAGGCCTCCTTTCTTCTCAGTGGATCCCCACCAAGCTAACCTCCAACTCAACCTCCTCTTACTCGGCTCCCACATCCGTTTCAATTCAACTCCAACTTTTCTTGGGGTCACCTTCGACCGCACTCTTTCTTTTTCTAAACATGTATCTTCGCTGAAGGTCAAATTTTTCCCACGTCTCAAGGCTTTACGCTGTATCTCTGCTTCCTGATGGGGCCCCTCTAAGGAGTCCCTCTCTGTTCTGTATAAACCTTTTCTTCGGCCCCTTCTCACTTACGCTTCACCCGGATGGTTTCCTTTTCTAAGCGTCACCAATATCACCAAATTGGAACGCCTCCACCGAGCGGCTAGTCGTACCATCAACGGCTGCCTCTCCTCCTCCCCTATCCCACTTCTTCTCTCAGAGGCCTCTTTACCTCCCCTACGAGTCACCCTGACTCATTTCACTCCTTTGTCTTATGAGTGAGCTCTTCGTCTCCCAACCTCCTTTCCTATTTCAGGTTTGGACAGACTTGGAGTGAAACCAAGACTCTGCAGATCGTCCTGGAGAGCTTTTGCGTCCACCCACCCGCTCCTGCTTTCTTCTACTTTCCCTATGGAGGCTCTTTTTGCTTGCCCTCCCTTTCCTCCTTGGAATCTGCCTTCTTTCACCGTGGAGTCCACCCTTTCCTCCTCATACTCTCACTCTGATCCCCCTCTCTCTCGCCAAGGTGCGGCTTTCGCTCACCTTGAGTCTCTCCCTTCTCATGATCTGGCACTCTGGACAGACGGCTCTGTTCCTTTTGCTTTTGGCAAGGGCGGCTCCGGCGCACTTGGCAAAAGGAAAAGGAACAGAGAAGGAGCTGATGAGCTACCCAGACTGGGAGCGCTACTTGCGCCCTCCGCAACCCCTTGTAGTCTCTCTCTCTTCTCTTATTTCTTGTATTCACTCTTGTCTTTTCTCGGACTGGAGGCGTACTGTCTCATCTAAATTTTTTGTCACACAGGTACCCTCGATTTCTACTGAGGAACTTGTGCTCCCTCGTCATGCTCGCTGTGTCCTCTCTCGTCTACGCTGCAACGGACACAGCCTTCTTTTAGGTTCTTATCTCTCCAGGATTGGTAGAACTGAGAATCCTTCCTGCAGCGCCTGTGGACACTCGTCCGAGGACACCTCTCATCTCATTCTGCACTGTCCAGCTACGGACTCTTTGCGCCGCTGACTCTTTGGCGACTCTCTGTCTCTCTACGACCTCTGGTCCAGACCCTAAAGAGTTGCTCGGCTTCTCGGGCTCCATGGTCTTCCGCCATGCCCCCATCCCTCCGGAGGGATCGGGTAATCAACAACAACAAAAACAGCAAGTGGACATAAACAAGTCAGCCACCACTGAACCTGGGCTCATGATCATTGGTTTGCAAATGCATTGTTAACCCGCGGCTCTTTTACCTTTGTACTGCCGTTCCTCTTTGCTTCGGAAAACCAATGCTATAAAGCAGAGCTTCTTCTGTACGCTAGTGCGTATACATTAACTTCTTCAAAAGTACTGGGCGTACAAGCAAAAAACTCCGTATGATTGATCACTGTCCGGGTGAATGTCATTAGCGGATCAGCTATTTTTTGCAGACAAGCTCCGATTTGCAGACTCTGAGCGCAGAGCTTCAAGAGAAGAAGTTTCAAAAATAAAGTCAAATAATTGTTTATGGAGACATATCAATTTTTTGTTTATTTTGTGACATATTGTTTTTTCCAATCTATTTTATAAATTTAGGACGAGGCACTGCTACTGGGTCGACAATCCCAAAGGCGATATTATATGGGATGACGGCTTACGAAATTTTATTTGCTATATGAACAGTTTAAGTTCAGTTTTAAAATCTATTTGAAAAAAGTTGGCCAGTTTTTTTGTTGATGATTTTTGCGAGATCAAAATGAGCTCATAAAATAAACAAAATTAAATTTTCTATGTAGCACTTCATGGATTTCCTAAATCATCTGCAACATAGTATAATTATAAAAAGGTAAAAAACAGCAATATATAAAGCGTTACTTTCATTTTAGATGTCACAAAGTATTTGTGGTTTTTAGTGTTTTCTTTTTCTTTGAAACAGGATACAAATGAACTAACTGCAAATGAGCAAACTGCATTGTATTCTTTTGGGATGCAAATGGTTTTTCAAGTCTGAAAAGTTGCTTTCTTCGGTCTATATAGATAACACAAAAAACGGTATTTTAGCGCTCAGACTACATTTTAAAGCAAACTTTGGCCTTAAAAAGTTTAATGACTTCTTTAAGCAATTGCTAAAGAGTGGGTTTAGCTGTTATATGCTTTTGTGAGACAATTCTTAATATGAGTCGTTAAGCTAGCTTAGGTATGGAAACATAGATAGCTGCAACCATATTCCCAAGTGCATGACTGAATAAACAGAAATTCTAACACTTGATGTTAAATTTCGTTTATGCAGTCTTGCACTTGAGAATATGCCCAATGCAAACACATGATATAATTGTATTAAATTTAATTTAGGTTTTAAATTAGTAAATTAGACTATTTTAAGTGAAAAGTTTATTTCTTCTCTCAGGTTGATTTTCCCTCTCCGCCAAAAAGGAAACAGCGTTCAGCGCAAAACTTTGCGTTAAATAATGCAAATAACAGAAGTTTTAATAATCCTGCATCAACACCAGCGACAACCGCAACAACGACAACAACCAGTACTAATACAGGAATTGTAGGTAAAAAAAAATAGTTTGTCAGCAGTGTTTACATAAATATTAATTTTTGAAAAGAAAACTAACCAAAGATTAAAGATTTTGTGACATGCGACGTGGAACTTTATGGTCTGCGAAAAGTATTGCAATAGTGGCGGGGAAGACCTTTTCACGTGAAAAGTTTAGTCCCTTCCTTTTTCGGGTTTATTTTCCCTCTTTTCGAAAAAGGAAACAGCGTTTAGCGCAAAACTTTGCGTTAAATAATGCAAATAACTTTATGGCAAATTTTTTGACTCTAACTTTGTTATGGAGTCATATGTTTGAAAATATTGTTATGTCACCATGAAAGAGTTAACCTCCAAAAAAAGACCTTCACCACCTCTTTGGAGGCACACAAATTTTGACTGGCCCGCTAAATATTTACGAAGTCAGATATTGACTCGCCCGCGAAAAGAACCGCTCATCCCTGATTTAAACTGGTTGTTTTCACTTTTGAAGTTAAATCGAAAAACTGAATAGTTAAATATTGCCAATCAATTTTAAAGAGTTTGTTGTTAATTTGATTTCAAATTTCAGCTTTAATTGATTTAATTTTTAAGTTTTTTAATAGTGAGAGCATTTAATGAAATCTAGAAAGAGGGGTAAGATGGTTCATAACCTCCTGAATTTCTCGAATTTGATAGCAGTAATTGCCTATTTTCAAGTAAAACAACAAAAAGTTTTGCGCCTTTGGTGCGACTGCACATAAATTGGTCTGTTGTTTTTTTGCAATTTCTAATTTTATTAACTTTTTTGTAATCATGAACAAAAAAACAAAAAAAATCGAAGAACAAAAAAATCAAATAAATTGCGGTTGAAGTAATTCCATGCAGCTTAGGATATGGAATTTACCTAAAAAAAATTGATTGGCATATCATAATTTTTGTCAGGGTGTTTCTTTTATCGAAAATATTTGCAAAAATTATTTCCTGTAAAACTATTGCTAAAAACATTTTGTTATAAACTTGCCATTCTTAAAATTATTTTTCTGGCTGCGGTTTTGAGTGTATAAAGTGTATAATTTTCATTGGTAGTGTATTTTTTTGACTATAAGTCGCCGTTGCCAAAACCCGCACAAAATAATTAAAAAGAAAACATAGTAGCCGCTCTTCACTGGAAGGCGCTTTAAACGATGCAAAAAAATTACGGTAATAAAGTTACTCACTCATGTGTCCTTTGGTGATACTCTCTCTGTAATATCATGCAAAAACCATGTCTAATTTTTCATAGAAAGGACAAATGCATAATTAATCAACAATTAGACAAAGTGCAGCATTCTCAGCGAAAAAAATTGAAAGTGTGAAAGCGTTTTTTCAAAATTGTGAGCTGTCGCAACAACCATCGGCTGATTAACAAAATTAGCAGCACAGTAAAAGACTCTGATCATCTGTTGACCTTGTTTAAGAGTAGATGCCGCTTTTGAATACAAGACGCCCTTATTTTAAAGCCGCTAAAAATGGGAAAAAATATAAAATAGTATCAGTGGCTTCCATTGGAAAAATACGGTAATATCCCAATCCAGATTAAGAAATTGTTATTTATATTATTATCAACCATTTTGCCAAAGTTAGTGGACATGTGTGAGTAATTTTACAAAGTTGCCATATGCATTTCACTTAGAGCAATTTCTAAATTCGAATGGCAAATGGATAATCATCGGAGTGGCTGTTTTGAGCACGTTAATTTTTGGAGCTACAACATTAAGACATGAAATGAAAAAGAACTCAGCGCAAGAAGGCACTTCGCAGAAGAAAAGGAAACGAAGAGTAAAAAATATGATGAGCAATGTGCTATAAAAGTGTAGGATTTAAGATTTCGTTTAAAACCAAACTAAAAACTTTACAAAAGCACCCTAAAACAGTAGCCTTTCTCAAAGCTTAGTCAAACAGTGGACAAGAGGCTTAAATAGTTTCTTATAGAAAAAGCATTCTTAGTTTGCTAAGACATGCAAATCTATGCCACAACTGCACAATTTAGTACAGCGTATCCAGATGCAATTTGACTTGGCCAATGACTAACTTCAATCTCAATAATGGCATCCTGCTACATAATTTTAAACGCAATGCCAGAAAGATCCTCTTTTTTATTTCTTTTAAGCGAACTGTTATAAACAGACTGTCTGTTGCCCTTCAGTCAAATAATTGTCGCTAAATTTTTAATCAGCAATTAGGTGCTGGTAGAATTGTCATGATGGTTACATATCTTACAACTGCGTACTGATTTTTATTCGGGGTTTTTACTCGATGCAACAAAGCTGTGTAGAACTCAATTAACTGTCTTGACATCAGAAATAACCACGATTGTAGGGAGACGGAAGCGCTTCTTCCATATGTATCTTTCTGGGCTGAAAACACCTTACCATTGTTTTTTGATTAGAAATCATTACCAAAATTGAATTGTGGCTTTCAATACCTTTACGTTTGAAGAAAAAGATTAGTCATTCTAGAACCATTTTCGTATTTATTAGCATAGTCCTACGATAATAGATATGCGAAAACGCGCTTCCAAATCGCTAGCATGAGACAAAACTTGATTGAATAATAAGAAGTAAAAATTGTTGATGCTATTTTTTACGTTTTTGTACAGAAAGAGAGATCACGGCAAGCTAAAATTAAAACAAAGATCAGTCCGCTGCAATTCCATAAAGACGTATCAGTAAAGGCATTCACTGAAGAAACAGCTGCAAAGATCACAATAGTTAGTGATTTAACTGATATCCAAGATCGAAAAGCGACTATTGAAAACAAAACGCCCAATGCACTCTTACCGCCTATACCAGTTGAAATTTCCCAGCTTTCTATTAGTCCAATTAATAATTGTGCAAACACACTGATAGAAACCACATTAATTGATATAAAAACGAAAAAGCAAAAGAAAAAATCAAAAAAAAAGAACGATAATGAAAAAGAAACCAAGCTGAAAACCACCACAAAGTCACAAGAAGAAAATGAGACAGTCTTTGAACAAATAGACAATATCGTAAAACCTAGAACACTCGACTTGCAAGATGTCAAATCATTTTCAAATTTTGAAGCAAAACCTGACCAAAGCGACTTGGAATCTAAAACAAAAAGTACGCACAGTTTAAAAGACATTATCCAAAATGGCACCTTGCCCTTGTCCGAGGAAAATACAATAAGTGGCTTTCAAATTACTGAAGTTGAATCTCCTGGAAATCGAAAAAAACAAAACAAAAAGAAAAAGAAATCAAAGAAGAAGAAAGAAGTACGAGCTATTGAAAAAGAAATCACCCAAACTGTCAACGTTGATCCAGAATCAGAAAAAAATCTTGTCAAAGAGCCAAGTGTAAAAACTTTTGAAAAGACAATGGATATTTCTGCAAAGAACGAAAATGAACTCTCTGAACCAACCGGTGCCAACCTTGCACATGTCGAACAACAAAGCGGAGAGAAAGAACAAATCCTTCCCAGCGAAAGCGTTACTTCGAATTTGAATGCAGAAACAAGCCAAGTTGTTTCTCCATACAGTCAAGTTGGTATAATAACAGACCTAAGTCCTCAAGAAGCGATTGTATCAAACAGTCCTTCAACAATATGTCAAAAATTTGTATCCTTCAAAGCATATAGCTGTTCAGATATTCCACATATAATTCAACCTTCAGACCAAAGCATGCCGACGCTTGAAGCACCTGTACATTTCAATTCAACGCCAGATTTAAGAAAGTTTTTCAGAAAGGAGAAAGCAACCAAGGAAAGTCACTTAAAGCTTCTAAATGAACTTGCAAAGTTTGCAAACAAGTATGACGTAAGTTTATTGGTTGCACAACCCCGAAAGCGTTGATCACATTTATGGTGTATCTTTTTAGACACTATTTTCTATTAGAAAACTGTAAACCTTGCTCCTAATTGGCAAAGCAGCATACGGGCGTAAGGGGCATTAACAATTTATTAAAATGAATATGCCAGGAAATTTCCTTATCTTTGCCTATACTTTTCAAATCTATTAAAAAACTATTTATCTGAACATGTGAGATTTTATCGCTTGGGCCTGGGCATTGAACAGACTTGCAAACTTAAATTTATTGATTTTTACCTCGGGCTTGGACTGGACTTCAACTACAGTTTTTACAAACAAGTCAAGATTAATGCATTTAAATGCAGTTTAGAAATGTAATTTTCGTGCACCAGACATCTAGGCCAAGCCAGACACAATAAGCTGAAAGCTGATGTCATGTTTACGCTTGCCTATTTTTTTAATGGTGATTGTACATTTTAAATATCACTGATTTCTGTTTGAAAGTCATGTTTATCTTATTGCTGGTTTAGAGGCACGCAACCAGGATTTATCTAAGGGAGCTAACAAAAAAACTACACTGATATGACGATGCTTAATATTTTGCTAAATATTATATACCATCAAGCGACGTATTAACTACCTGATATCGTCAATACTGTAAGCCTACATATTAATATCAGCAGTGTAAGCATAACCACTTTCAGGAAAGATGAACAGCTCAAAAAAACTTCAAACCTAAAAAGAGGTAATTTACGTCTTCAAGCCTTGCCGGCGTCGCTCGGCAGAGTTACCAGTTATTTACGTTGGGTTGAAAATATCGGAACATCAGGCTGCGCTGGCTTCACCTAAATGGTGATTCTGAGAGGAGCAGCAATAGTTTGGTACAAAATAAGGACATCGTCCCTATACTCCTAATCCCGATCGTTGTACGGGTACTTCGAATTAAGACTGGTCTCACTCGCAAACTCTCAGTTATTTCACAAATTCAGCTTGTTCTTTCCAAAAGATATAGGTGATGGCAATATAGAACAAAATCAAGTTGGTCATGGGCGCTATAATGGTTTTTAATTTACAATTACAAAAAACAAACATTTAGTGGTACCCCTATTTCATTAGGAATAAATGCCATTCCCCTCGCAATGATACTTGCTCACCTAAATGGGTTGATTCAGTTTTCTTTGCTCACCTAAGTGGCTTGATACCGGAATAGAGCAAAAGGGGTGATATCTCAGTTGCGAATCTATAGGAAATGTGAAGGAAGCTCTTCCTCATCTTTTGTTAGTCTTGGTTTCATAAACTTAATGTTGGTATTTGTCTCGAAAATAATTTTTTCTGAAAAAGTTGGACTTTGAAAGAGTCGATTTTCAAAAAAAAGGTCAGGAAAAGGAAAAAAAGAGCTGAGGGAGATCTAACGTACCTTCAAAAGGTGTGAGGCCACATTATTGTCTGTGGCGCGCAACTTAACAAATGGTAACTCGCGACAATAAAAAAAAATCAAAGTATGCATTTCATCACTCTTTGGCGTGCCACAGAATTGCCGACCTCTGATCTCAGCTGTAATATTGTAAGCTACACTCGCAAGGGGCAAGGAAAAAGAAAAATCGAGCCAACTATTAGAAGTGGTTACTTTCCCTAACAATAGAAAAATTTGCTCAAAAATGATCACCAGCATCATACGGTACCATACAGCAATCTATTACATCATGTCAATAACCCGCGACCGGTTTCGACCTTATTGGTCTCATCAGGCGGGTGTAAAAAACACTCAATAATGAACATGCTAAAAAAACAAATTTGCCATTAGGTGCAAAAAAAAATGCAATACAAGACAATATGATACAGAAATACCTATATCATGGGGGTCACATTCAAGAACACACACACACACACATGACATGGACACCAAGTCACATCGGTAAGCCCTAATAGGGGTGCAGAATCATTGTCAAGAGTTATCATTAATACATGAGTTGCTAGTTGCTAGTTAGCAATTTTTAAAGCAATCTCCTATAAAGAAGGATCTGCCACCAGCATCAAAGTACAATAGAAAAATTTGCTCAAAAATGAACACCAGCATTATACGGTACCATACAGCAATCTATTACATCATGTCAATAACCCGCGACCGGTTTCGACCTTATTGGGTCTCATCAGGCGGGTGTAAAAAACACTCAATAATAAACATGCTAAAAAAACAAATTTGCCATTAGGACCATAAATGGATATCAGCTACTGTTTTTTCTATTGCACTTTGATGCTGGAGGCAGATTCCTCTTGGTAGGAGATTGCCTTGAAAATTGCTAACTAGCAACTAGCAACTCATGTATTACTTTCCCTAAGGTAATATTACTTCGTCATAATTTGCAACTGAATATGCAATGGCGATATGATGGTGTCTTATTTCAAAACAAATTTACCATGATATTAAATGTTGTCCTCATTTGATACATTTTATACTTCAAACGAAAAAGTATTTTTTTACTCTGACACCTTTACTTCATTACGGTATTTGAATGAATATGACACTGACTCTTGACTCAAACAGTTACTGAAAAGAGCGTGGAGGGGGCTAGATTTTAGCTCCTTTTGTAACCAACTCCTCATCTGATTTATGCTCTTGGGAGCTTAAATAGATTTCGAGAGTGATGTTTTTTCCTAATGACAACAAGTATGTAAAGAAGTTTATCAAGTTTTTTCTGAACCCTTGTTTTTTCACAAATCTGAATTAGAAATTCACTTTTTAGTACAAATATTGCCTCCATCAAGCTGCTTACCGAATAAAAGTTGCTTACATTTTTTTCAAGCAACTCAACTTGGGGACTTCAGACCGTTTAGCCTACCCTATCTAGTTGCGTCTTTTCAGATCTCTGTATAGTCTAATTTTATGTTCTCGGGAGCTCAAATGAATTTAGAGAGCAATGTTTTTTCGGTTGACAATGTGGACGTACCTTTAAAAAGTTCATAAAAAGTTTTTTCAGAAGAGAAACTCAAGTAGCCTTCTTGTTTATAAGCATGCATATCCTGGCTTCGATTTTCAATACGCACGTTACAATCATACAATTTTTAAATTTTGCTGATTTCATACAATTCTTAGTTTTTTCCCAAAGAATAGGGCTAAAAGGAGGAGCTTCGGCCCATTTCTTCTGGTTGTGCCCCTGCTGCCTTGTGAGTAAAATTTTGTGGCGGCCTTGGACTAGGACTTGAACTTGTGAAATAAAACAGGGTTTTGACTCGCCAAAAATATATGCTAGTCCAATGCCCTGGTTCAGGCAAGAAGTAGGGCTTTTTCACTTGGTGCTTCTTTCATTTTTGTCACGAGTCGAGAATTGATTTTGCAAAACAGTATAAAGTTATGAAAAAAAATGTGATAGTAGGCCTATAGATACCCGTACAACTGACCTTTTATAATAAAAAAGTAAAACATGAAGTTAATAAGACAATAAGTAGCAAAATTGTTCTGATCTTGTCAAACGTTTTTAACAAACTTTTAATGTATTACAGAAATATAGTGGAAAAAAATTAAAGCAAGCCATGAAAAAAGTATTAAACAAAAATTCAACCAGGTAATGTGGAAAAGATGTGGAATTCTTGTAACAGATTTCTTCGTTCAAATCACTTTGTCCCAGAAATAATGCTCTGGATCAGGGAGCTGAATAAATAGTACCAGCAATTGTTCTTTTTCAGAGTGTCAAGTAAAATTGCTTTCTTCTGATTTGCATTTAATACTTGCTTTTTGAAGAGAACGGGAACAGAAATAGAACACTCATCAGAAATTTAAAAAGTAAATTACCAAAAAATTACTTTTGCACATTTCTGAGCAGAAGAAAAAGTTTTATCACCACTTCTCATGTAAAGAACACTTGACTGTTGTCCAGAACACATTAAACATGCTTCAATGCCATGCTATTATTTTATAGAACTGAAATAGAAGAAGTTAGATCCTCCCTAAAACGATTTTTGTCTAAAAACAACGACGAAGAAGGACTTGGACTATTGTACATCGCAAAAATGCAATTCAACTTTCTTCAAAAGCAATATTTGTTGTCGAAACTCAAAAAAGCACTAAACAGAAAACAGTATGACCAATTGATCAATGTCCAAATGGAGATCGATCTTTCAATTGAAGACGAATTGGACATTGATGACGATCTGGACATGCAGGCCAATCTCGCAACGGCCAGAAATGTATGCGACAGTATAGAAAGGCTACAAACAATCACTAGAAATGTCTTGTCCATGAAAAAATCAATGTTTAATACAATATGTGATTATACAAAACCTCCAATTGAAATACGAAATGTTATAGAAGCAACTTTTATTCTTCTCGGAGAAGACCAAGATAAATTAGTAGTAAGTTATATGTTAATTACAGAGGCTGACAAAAGCAAAAAGCTCTTTTCTTTTCGAGTTCAAGACTGAGTTAAAATATATTTCTTCTTCCTTGCAACACGGAACAATTTGTTTGCATATGTTTGTGAAAACTTATACTCAAAAGTAACCTATACCGTTGCTATTTTCCGACAGTGTGACGCATACAGCGTTTCGTTGCAAGTCGTTTGATTTTAACCTCGCGCTTTTAGATCAAACTGTGACTTAAGCCGTCTGCAATGACATGTATGGGGGATTGGTTTGCAGTTTTTTGAACTTTTCTTTAACTCTTTGTTTATCCTCAGTTTGATGAGTGGAATAGGATTTCATCTACACAACCTTGTAAAGTAGACAATTCATTGCATCACGGACTTTGCGACCAAGCTGGCTAAACTTTCATAAATTTTTTTCCACGTGAAAAACAATGCACAAGAACATTAAATTCACGTACATCTCTTTTTCATTTAGCAAACCAGCGCTTTTTTGAACTAAATAATGCTGCCAATTCAGTCACTGCATGACTTCGACAAACCATAAAATGCTCTGCCCTTTAAAGCCACGTTCGGCTTCAAAGCAATCTGTTTTCATAAGAAACAATGCATCCTGCGTTTTGGAGTGCTCAAATTAGGGTGAAAACTTCTTGTTTGAATAAGCTTACCGTTTTTCCTCTTCGTGTTAAAATTCCTATGTGCACCAGTGGGGTCACCTGTATTGATTTGAAACATTTATTTTAGAGCTGGAAAATCTTGCAATCCTTAGTTCGAAAAAATGGAGGAAAGCATTTAAAAAACCGCATGGTAAACCTACACACGGGTGACATCACCACATTGGACGTTGAAAAAGTTCAAGATCTTTTGTCAGACATTACTGCAGAAGACGTTAACGACACCAATAAACTAGCTGTTCCCTTTTATGAATGGGTAAGTAAAAGAAACCCGAATTAGGAACTTTATTGAGATTACACCAGAAGTGTCATTAGAATTTGCGACACCTGAGGCGATATTAAAATGTGTTGCCTGAAATTGAAAGGTGACACCAGGATTTGTTTGAAAAGTATCAACAGTAAAAATTAAAAACAAAAACTTTTCAAATTCGGCAATGTTCTCTAAAAAAAACCTTCAACCTAACTTTACCCAAAATTCTAACTGTTTGACCTAAATTTACCCCAAATTTGGGGATGTTGTCAAAAATTTGTCCGTTTCTGAAATAGCCTCACGGCACAATTTTGCCCCTTTGATAGTTTGGGGTATTTTATTAGTCAGTGACAGCTTTTTAAAATGGTAAAAAGAAGTTTTATGCAGTTGGTAGGTAACTTCTTCCCACCGTGTCCTTTTTCCTAATTAAGAAATTTGCAAATCTAATCTGATATTTTGTACAGGTGCAAGGCGTACTAAATGTTGTTTTTACATAACCTACATCCGGTTCAAACCAAAATTAAACTGAAGACAACTAGAAGAGCAAAATTTTGATGCTTTTGTTTTTGCATACGATTTGTAATAAAGCTTTAAAAGTACTGTATGGTGGTAATTAGCGTCAAGGTCGTTAAAAGGCTGACTTTGGCCCAATGCAAAAGTTCGTAGGTTGCTGTACCCTTTTTTGATTTGGAGATAGAACTTGTGAAATTGGTCTTTTCCACCTTGGTCGGAAAAAAGCTTTTTTCTCTCGGAGGTCGAATTTATGAATTCAAATTTCGAATCCTTTGTTTGTGTACGCTACAGCAGACCCTTAGATCTTGTAAATAATTCTGGTCATGAGTTTGTAACTACCCCTGTAGATCCTTTTGACTGGTACACGGATGTTTTTGCATCAAAGATCTTTCATACACTCCAATTTGCATGTATGCCAAATGCCTTTGCTTTGCGTTTGGCTTGCTTTTGCTGAATCCTGTGAGATATCTTGAAGTGGCATCTTAACAGTAAACAATCAAATAGCCTTTGCGCGAGCCTATTTGTTATTGCATGTTTTAAGTTGAGGCCTTTCATGCGGGTAAGCAAAACGTTGTACATAGTGACGTATAAGGACTTTGCTAAGTTGGCACATTTACGCATTCTGCTTTTTACCAAATGAGGTTTGGGCCAAAAGACAAAAAGCCAAGTTTTAATTCATTAAAATGAAATAGCAGCCTCGTTTTACTTCTTGCGTCTACCCAAGAGGTATGCAACTGGTAATGCATGAAATTGTGGGGAGTCATAGTAATGTTTTGGAGGAGACTGTAAATTATTTTTTGTTAAAGTTAAAAACGTAACTAGGGGGAATCACATTCTCATACATCTCATGAAAACCCGCGGGAAAAAACAGTTGTTTTAAAATGTGGATCGTTACATGAGGGAGCAGTAATTTGTTCGCCATCTCCGCAAAAAAAATACGGGCAAGAATTTATTGCATTTTATGGAATTAAAAGCATGTTTCCTACACTGAAGAAGCCAAAACGTCGAGAAAAAAAAGTTTTTCAACATGCTTTTGGAGTGTAGGCTACACAGTTTTAATCTCAATCTTAGGAAAGGTTCATGGTAGATTAATAATTACCGGTCTAAGCAATATAAATGGGTAATCACTTGCGACATCTTATGATGTAATCTTGGTTCTAAGTAATGTAAAAGACCAGAATAGTCGTTACAAACCACAACAACAAAAAAATCGTTGACAGTTTAAGGTGCTTAAACGCCAAACTGCAATCGTAAAACGAAACAAAGAAAGAAAATTAACTCCTGTCTATTAGCGGTAATTATCTTTTACATTTTGAAAAGGGCGTAACTGTAGTTTATTAAAGTAACTGAAAATGATTCGCCAAAGCCAAAGATTTGGCAAAAATTTCCCCTGGCTTCGGTACATCCCAACCCAAAATAGCTCAATGCCTCTAACGGGTCTAAGAACCTTAATTTTACTAAGCCTAAAAACCGTTCTTAACTCTTTAATCAAGAGATAACTTCAACTATCATCAACAAAGCTGTGGCATGGGTCTCACTTTATTGAAAGCCACATAGTTTCGAGGGCCGCAAAGTTTTAGTTTGCCGAACGCAGGTTACATACTTCTGATTTAATGAGCAACTGGTGAAATTTTGAGATTTGAAGCAAAAACCGATTTACGTGCGCTACCCAATGGTTAGAATATGCTAAATTTTTGATACTTCATCCAAATGACTTGTTTATTTGCATCTTTTGGGAACAGAGTTGGCTACGTAGAAATACAGTACACTTAAACGTGTAAGCGGTAAAAATACGAAAAACAGTAAAAATCAATGGTCCGTTTATTAAATCTACATTTGCAAAAATTTTATGGTATGGATAGTATGCTATATATTTTCATTCCAATGTAAAAAACATTTTCATTGATTTTATAAAAAAACAATTGCTTGATTGTGAATCTCTAGTATCCTAACCAAACACCAGAAAAGAATGGAGATACTGTTGATTTTAAATTCATTTTGTTTCCAGATTAAGAAAAGTTTCATAAGTTTCTATTCCTGTTTTCTTGATATACCCATAAGTAAAGTGAATAAATGAGAAGTGCTTTATAAATATGTGCATAAGCATTTTTTTAGACTTTCGCAATATTGCCATTCTTTACGAAATAAAAAGAACAACTAAATTATGCAACTTGGAATTGGAAGAAAGGTGAAAACACTTAACAGAACTTTGAATAATGCATTTTTTCTTCAGTAATTGAAATTTGATTTGCGTTTCAAAACCGTTGATGATGGTGTGACTACTTAACTAACTGCCAACTTTTGCTTGTTTTTGTTTCAGCTAATGTCCAGGAAACATTTGTAAGTTTAGTTGGCTCAGATAATGTCCAGAAAGCGGTGTCACCTGCAGAAGGTTTCAACAGAGTTGCGGAGCTTTTGCTTGCAGTTGATGGTGCAACCAATGTCTAAGATGTGGTAAAATTGGAAGTAAGTTTCAACTGTACGTTTGTTGAGGAAAAACCAACATATTTTGCCAGGGCCATTGAGAGAAGGGGGTAAGGGGGTAGACAGTACTCAGACCCGGAATCCTTTAGAGGGCCCGCGCTGTTGTCAAACGCAAGGCGGAATGGTTTTGGTTGTCACGTGTTTTGTGTTGGCTTTGGTATTTAGACTTGTTCAGGAAACTTGCCAGCGGTATTAAGATCGAAATCAGCAAGTGGTTGAATTTGATCTCCAAAAAAAAGGTCACCGCCTCCTGATCGCTGGGTTTATTGATATTTTGTTTGGCGGGGCAGGCAATTTCAACCACGATTCTTGTTTGGAAAAATTTTCAGACCTTTTTCAAACTTTGCCATTTCCTTGTGAAAGGGGGCCTGGAATAAATGTTGGTACCAGGCCCTTACTGTTTTCTCAATCGCCCTGTATTTCGTTATTGTGTTAGGAGGAGTACCATTATTCGCTATTGAATATTTCAGATCAGTACCGTCTACGACAAAGATTCGAGAATCAGTTACAGAAGTAGTTGAGCTTGAAAGAGCAGCACTTTTCAGTTTCAAATCGTCACCGTCTGCATATGCGCAAAGATAACTAGTTGTTGTTCTTACTTTTGGATCTTTGACTTCGAATATCGTTGATGATAAATTACTGGCAAATGGTTTCCAACAACATCAAAAAACGTTCGATGAATCAACAATAGCTTGTGCAGAGTATTTAGATGTACACGCTATCCATTTTCTTTCAGAGCTACTGTGTATAATTTGGTATTGTTTTGGTCCTGTTGCACCTTCACCAATCCGACCAATACTTTCTTCTTCAACATTTTCTTTTAAACATTGAGAACCATCCATAATGTTTTAATAGAAAGGCATTTTAGTAAATTTTGCATCGACGAAAAAAATAGATACAACTGTATGACTGTAACGTTGTTTTCTGCTCTAAGCAGCAGATTTTTATTGTGAGCTGAAAAGATAGGTTTTAAGTGTTTTTTACCATAACAACTGCCAATTCATATGAAAGATTGCACTGAAATGCGCTGTTAACAATGGCTGGTTTCTATATAGACTTATGACAACGAAAAACGTATGTGACAAAAAAAGAATCAGGAATATATATCTAGTTAATTCTTATCCTTAGGTTAAAAATAATCTTGTTTTGGCGCCACAAGGTTTGTTGTTGGCTATATAGACAAATAGTTCTTCTGTTGGAGTTCCAACCTTTCATAAAAGATCAAATTTGAAACGTAAATATCGCCATGACCGTACCTAATCAGTACCACTATTATTTTAAAAATTACAATCTATTTGAATAATAAAGGCCTATCCGCACCTATCCTGTAGTCCGGTAATGAACTTTATTAGTGCAACTTTTCATAAACCAATGTCTTCTCCTTCAGACAAACGAAACTGTAGTGATACAATCGACCCGCATAAATAACCTTCAACCTGTTGAATACGTTACAGCTGTTGGGGACAGGCCGTGGAAAAACTAAAGCTTGTTTGAAGAGTCGTCTTGCCAAGTCACAATGCTTAGATCTTGGCAACAGCCAAATTAAAACGGCATCCTGTCAAGACAATTCTTGTGAAGGTAAGTCAAGAATTTACAGCACCTTGTTAGATCTTAAAGATAACAAACTCGTCCAAAACTCTAGAAACTTAGACCTGCCCTGTTTTGCTTGCAATGTGTTATAAGAGGAACACGAGGTCTGCAGGTTTTGGATGACGCAACTAATTTGGGCAGCGCAGCACCTCGGGTCGGTAAAAGGATAAACCCTTGGCCCTGGCCTTGATTTGTGCTGGCCCAGATTAAATTTGGGTGCCTGACGAAACGACGACAAAACTTTTATTTCAAAATCCTTCAATGATGGACGCACAATATAGTAAAAGTTTTACCAAAAGCTATTTTTCACCATCATCTTAAAAAAGCGATTATCTTTATGACGTCAACCAGGTATTAACATTTTTCGGCAAGCTCATGATTGAAAACCAAGTCTGTTTTCATTACATTAGTTCACGTCCAACACAAAATTTTTCTCATAAACCAGCGATCTATCAACATGAATTTAAAGCACAAATTAATGATAATAAAGATGTGCATTTACAATTACGAAAAAGAATTAAACAGTACTGTTATTAAGAAAGTAGGTTAGATAAAATTGAAGGCGTTGAAAGTGGGAGATTGGAACTTTTTCCACTGCGGCATATTTCAGTTTCTCTTAAATGCAGTTAAAACACTAAGTTTGTAGAAAACGTGCCCCGTTGACAAGTTGGACTTCCCTGCAAAAATTGCTTGTCCAAGTCGGAGGTAAAAACCAACAAGTCCACAAATCCAAGTTTCTTGTAACTCTTTGACGTCAGAAAAGCTAGAAGAATAGTGTTTAGAAAATGACCACGTAAAAAGCTATCTTCGTTATTCGTGATTCTACCCTTAAAACGAAAAATACTTGCCAGCAAAATGGTGGCCGGCAAGGACGTATCAAAGAATTGGCTTTGGCGAGGTCAAGAATTGGGTGCCCCAAAAACTCCTGCCGGAGTAATTTTTTTAAGAAAGGAAGTTGCAATTTTTGCGAAGGTTCCGGTTCTCTAATTTTGGCGGAGGAAGCATTGATTACTAACCATAAACTTCTTAAAATTTTGGAGCGATTAATTCCCCGATTTTACCTATCCATATCTTCTAAACGCAGTCACGCCATCTGGCTGGTTTGGGTATTATGCCTTGTCTTGGATGTCTTATATGGTTTGGCGACAATGACAGCAATGGTAATATTTCAAGCCAAATAATCACTTACTGTAAATCTTTTGAGAATAATAGAAATGAAACTTGGTAGATATTATTTTGAACGCTAAGCAATTACGAAATGCCTTGTACAAACATATATTTAATATGTTTTTTGGGAAAGAGAGGGCAGACCCTTAGCCTAATTGCTGCTGTCTAAATCCTATAATTTGGCATTCGTTTTTTTCATGGGTGCTTTTGTCTACTAGTTAAAACAGTAATTGCCAAAAAAAAATCTTCCGCTTTGACGTGTTCCCGAAACTATTTTTGTATGAAAACTTATTTCATTCCTGCGAATGAAGTCCTATTCTGTTTGCTATTCGTAGTCACGCTGAACCTCTACGACGGATAAACTGCTTGGTTCGACCACCTCCCAGCCACATGCGTACGGATAAAGAAATCCCTTTAACTTACTTATCCATAACCCAATAAGCAAACGAGCTGGATTATTTTCCTGCTGAGCGCCAAGCAAGAAATATGCTAATACCAGTTTTCCAGTCTTTGATAACGCTTTGGTTTTATTCACTACTCAAAGAAAAGAGGCGTATTTGAAAACTAATTTTGAAGTGGACGAAGCATTAAAAAAGCTGTAGAACTTTCCTTTTTTGGAAATCAACTTTTATGAAGCGAGAATTTTACCTATTTTAGTTTTCCAACAGGAAAAAAGTCATTTTTTCTCGTTTTTTACTGTCATACCGTCTTGGGGGATCATTTTCCTTTAGCCTTCATCCTAAATACGTCACTGCAAACGCCCCATCATAAAATAAATCAAAAATTTATTTTGTCCTAGTATTCGATGGAGTGGAGACACACGAGTTGCTGGGCGGATGATTACACAATTGTGACCGGTGAAGGACATGGGGCGACTTGGTTAAATAATAACTGCAATATTGCGTGCTTCACAGCAATACTGGACACGCTTCAAGACCAATGTTTATACTCGCGAACAATTTTGTCGGTAGACCTGGGGTTCATTCCCTAAGTCGAGTCATACCAAAAGACTTTAAAAAATGGTATTCACAGCTTCCCTGCTTGGCGCTCAGCATAAAAGGGATAGTGTGGAGAACAAGCCGGCAAGCTTGCTTGTTGTGTCCTTGGGCAAGGCACTTAACGGGACGCCTCCACCTTTATGTGGCAGACAGGTGGCCCCACCCGTACTTCACCGGATTATAATTGTGAAGTTGCTAACCCAGCATGTCATACGACTCTTGGGTACCCACCAGTGGCAGTCCGCCTTGTTGGTGGTGGGGCTACCAGTCACTCAAGACTGGTTCGAAATGGGCTGCCATCTTCCCCTAGCCTAATATCAATTAGGTTGACGGCATGAACCTGAATTACCGTTCATGCCGTACCTCCATCCCAAGGAAGAGGAGGGGTAAACACACACACACACACACACACACACAACAATTTTGGCGCGCAGTAGAGCAGTGGTTTACAACGTGAGGGTCGCGACCCAAAGCTGGTTCTTCTAAGAATTGTATTGGGTTGTTTGTTTTTGTAAAAAATGCATGAAGTCATTCATTTGTTTATTGTATTGTTTTTTATTGTTTATTTTTTCGTAATATCTAACTTCTGTACAGTGGCGTAGCCAGGGATGTTGACACAAAATAGCAAAAAGATTTCATGGTGGCGTGGTTATTTTTGGTTTCCCTTTGATCACAGAAAGAAATCAAAATACTAAAGTAATCTGTGTACTATAGCTTCGGAAGAAGAGTAATTTGATTTTTGTGTACCACAAGCATATAATTGCTAAACGCATCACTCCGTTTATTGTTTCAACGCAGTTGTGAACTCATTACACACTGGGTAGTTTTGAGCTAATAAAACACATTGAAGCAGTGATAAATGAAGAGATAATTTTGATTATTATTATATGCTTGTCTGCATAAAATCAATCAATATAAGTGAAACTCAAAGCCACCACATCCAACTTAGAATGTGGAATTTTCTTAAAATTTTGAACAAACGTGGATTAGAATATCATAATTTTGATCAAATTTCTCCTTTCAATATCAAAAGTTTCCGGAAAAGTGTGACGGGAGCCAAAGTTTTGTTCTGTTACGCCAGGGGTCCTCAACCTCTTTATATTGGAGGCCGGTGTGCCGACTTCATTTCACTCGCGGCCGAAAGTAAAACAACATGAAACACTTTCTATTTTTGATCAAAATTTTTGTTTAAATTGACGACATTTTTGCTCTTGTAAAAGTGAAGACATTTTGTTTTTTTGATCAACTTTCTGAAAACAAAATCTATTCATCTTAATCAAAATTTATCGCCAAATTGAGATTAATTCTGTTCATGTAAAGATGAAGATCTTTTTTATTTTACATTTTTTAGATTAAATCCAAGATATATGTGTGTGTGTGTGTGTATGTGCACTGCCACACAACCCATCACTCACGGTTTTGTTCATCTCCAGTACGGCGCTTTTGCTGTTGCGTAAAGTGAGAAGCATCGCAGCGTAAAAACTTGGTTGGCAGCATTAATGTTTGTTGTCGCAAAACGTTTTCACAATGTAACTTTTAGCTTGCTTATTTGAATATATTCTTCGGTTACGAAATTTCTCAAAATTGATTTTTCAGACAATTTGGATCGCTTTAAAAAAAGGTTTGGTACCACTGTATTTGACTGCACAAACAAACAATTACTTTACAGATAATTATGAAAAGAGAGCAATTCTAAATATAAGCCACAAAATATTCCTCTGAAAAAAAAGTTTTTCTATTTCTAGCTGGATACAGGCGAAAATGCCGTATAAAGCGCGGGTTAGACTTATAAAGCAAATCCACGCTCAGCCTAGTGGGACGTTAGATGTTTATGTAAAGCCAAGGTGTTCATCTAAAAAAGAATCAATGAATCCCTCAAAATTAATATCAAGCAAATAAAACTTTTTTCCCATAAAATAAACATTTTTACATATTTTTGTGGAGGGAGTTGAACACCTTGCCTCCCTTTTTTTAAAATACATTTTATGCTATTTACTTCTCTCAAATTTCTCTGTTCGTGTATATTGTTGTCAAGAAACGATTAGGCTTATCAGCCAGGGCCAACGCCAGATAATACGCTCTTCCTAGGTTGATCCTCATAACAGTGCTTTAGGATAACGAGGTAGACAGTCATTCACAAGAAGAAGAAGCGCTTTAGGACCAACGCTGAATAGTGCGTTTTTCCTTGGCTGATTGCGGTGGTCCAGCATTAACAGTGCTTATTTAAATAGCAATACTCATTCGTCTTGAAAGGACTGAGGGCCACGACTGCTCGTTTGTGAGTCAACAATCAAGTTGCCAAGGCCACCTATGCCCAGCTGCAGAACAGAGATTTCCAGGTGGTTTAAGCAAGCCTCATTTGCTTTACATCTGTCAAGGTAGGACTTTGAAACGTAAAATTTTGATTGAGAGAAGCAAGTTTTTCATTTTTTTTCACCTTTATTTTTGTACGACTACCAATCACGTAGTGGAGAGTGCTTAACAGTGCTCCAGGTGCCAGCGTCACTTTTAATATTCATAAAATACCCAAGTTTGTTTGTAAATCATTACTCATCTGTTTACATCTACATCAAGTGTAATATATCGTTGAAATCTCTATTTCTTGGGAATTTCAAATATAAAAAAAACAAAAAATTTTTTTTTTGAATATGCAAATTAGCCCCCCCCCCCCCCCCCCAACAGGTGCTGAGTTGTTTTCAAAGTTAAAGTACCCTTACCTCAAAGATCACTACAGATTTTATTTTTCTACCAATTTCTTTTAAAATGGTCGCTAGATGATGCTAAGGAAATAAGCTTTGAAGGTACATTAGTCAAAACTTACCAAAAAACCTAGGTTTTCTACAGTTTGCTACTTTCTGAGGCCCATGACCTTTTTGTTAACTGGTACTGACCGGTACCAAATTTTGTTAGTCAAATGTAGTTTCTAAAACATGATCAGTTAGTATCTGCTACACGTTAGCCTAAACCATGTAACATTAAGTATTTTTGAACAGGAAATTTCTTTAAGATTCAGAAAATATCAATTTTAAATAGAATATGCTGTCACTAACAATAAAACAGCAGCTTATTTACACCCTTCCCATGTGTTGAGAAACAAGGGGGATACAGCAAACTTTGATTTAGAGAAGCCAAACTTCTGCTTGCTTTTAAACTTGTATTTCAGTTTTTGTTTCCTTGGAAACTTGATGCAAAAGGACAACTTTAGTAGTGAAGTATTTGCAATTTATTTTATCTTTTTAAAGGATGTAGTTTTTCTAAAAATTATAATTTAGTGAAGGTAAGTCAAAAAATTCTTAGGGGTTTTGAACTGATATGATGTACAGTGTCCATTTTTGATCAGTAAACATCATATATCGCTTAGCCTAAACTGTTTAAAGTTATATACTGCTGAAAAGCAAATTTCCTAAGCTTTCAAATGATACCAATATTTAGCAACACATCATATTTTTTACGCACTAAATCTACTTTTTTTACTTATCCTACAAATTTGTTTGGGGGGTTTTTTGAGACCCCTTAGAAATTTGAAAATTTTAATCGATAAATTTTATTATTATTGCTAAAAATTTTGTCAAATGATGCCCCAAAAGAGTAGTTTTCAGAATGTGTCAATGATAAAGGCTTTGGCTTTGTGGTAAACCAGGTATCTTGATTTGAATTCAAGGTAGTTTGCTCTTGCACGTGTCTGCTGGAAATTTTGCAATTTTTGTCGTCTGCAACTGGGTTCTTGGTATTTTTAACCGTTTTTGGGTGTAAAAATTCAAAAATTAGAACACAAATTGTATATCTTCCGATGCGTGTGGAATTAAGCATGATCTTTTGAAAATTATATGAAAATCGGATAAGGAATAAAGTCGCAAATCCATTTTTTAGTAAACTGATTTTGTAACTCATTTTGAAAAAATTTGAGGGGAAACTCTTCTTATGTTGCGGGAATGGTTACCCGCGCGGGAGCGAAAGAGTTAATTATGATTTTTTTTTTTTTATTGTAGGCGCAAATACAAGAACACAAGAATAAAAACAGCGATAACGCATAATACAATGTCTAAATGTAGCTAGACCCTTTCTTGTAATGAAATTCCAATTTGTTATGTTTCTTAGCAATATAGTGTTCTGATTTTTTGGTGGATGTAATTGCGTTAAAGTACTGGGGCATATTGGGTGTTGTTTTTGAATGTTTACACCGGTAAATCAAGAATCTTGCCAATAAGAGCATGTGGTTGACTAATGGATTATTAGCATATTGTGTGTGGAACCCAAACAGTTTATGAAAGTTGTTCGAAGGGACATTAATACGAAATCTTGCTAGAATCCAATCAAATACATCATTCCAAAAAGCATCTACAATTTTGCAATCACAAAATAAATGTATCAAAGTTTCCAGTTCTTCACGACAAAACGTGCATAAATTATCAGAAGCAATATCAAGAACACACAATTGTATTTTAGTAACAATTGATCTTAAGTTTAACCTGATTTGAAATGACCTTAGTTTAGTTTCGTTTGTAGCATAGTAGTTATTTTTATAAATATTTGACCAATCAATTGTATCGGATGACAGTTGCAATATATTACACCATTTTAGTTGTTGTTTAACAGGTAGTATTTTAACTTCGTCTCTCAAAAATTGATAAGCGGTTTTACTTGAGCTGCCCAGAGTAGTAATTTGTTGTTTGACAGTTTGTTTGAAGTCAGAAAAAGCGCATGAAGGGTTATGAGAGTTACTGTTCGTAGTAGTAATCCAAGCCATTGGAATAGCTGAAATGAGTTTAATGTATTCGATGAAGCTTGTATTATTTGGGGTCATATGAAAAGCTGATGCTACTTCATCGTATGAGTAGAATTCAAAGTCCGATTTAAGCAGCTGAAAAAAATCAAAAATCCCGGCTTTGCGAAATTCTTCAACAAACATTGGTTGATTTCGGTATTTTACCGCTTTATTAAACCATAAATATTTGGAATCATTGTCGATATTGCAGAAATGTTTTAAAGTTCTTAAGGTGGTAAGGGTAAAGCGTAAAAAGGCCACTCTACCAATTAACATGCTATTCAACTTTATATTAGAACGCAAAATGCAGAAAAGAACATTTTCGTCAATACATCGATTTTCAAGCGACTTCCAACTGGATTGATAATTGTTATCAAATAGTTTAAAAATGAAGTTATGCCTAAGAGAAAGTATATACTGTTTGATGTCAATCATTTTACCACCTCCTTCTTTCACCTCACCACATAGTTGAGAGCGACCAATTTTTTCCCACTTGGAGCCCCAAATAAATTTATACATAATTTGATTAAGTTCCTTTATGAAAATTTCTGGCAATGTTACCGGTAAATAAGTGGCTTTATACACAATTTTGGGAATGACCAGACTTTTTAGTATAGTTATTTTTCCTAACAACGTGAGACCACGAGATGACCAAATGTTTAAAAGTGTTTGCACTTCTCGCGTTATACCTGGAAAATTTTCACTGAAGAGTAAATTGTTGTCAACGTTGGTAATTGGTATATTAACCCCCAGGTATTTGACGAGAGTTTGAGGCCAAGCTAAGCCTTTATCGGAAAAAGGTTGAGACACGTTGCCCTTGCTAGATCCAACGTAAAAAGCGTTAGATTTGCTCATATTGACTTTGCAGCCTGATTTTTGCCCAAATGTATCAAGAATGTCAAAAACGTAATTAAATTGCAAAGCATTTCCATTCAAAAAAATCGCGATATCGTCTGCGAACAAGGATACTTTAAAGGTTTGTTTATTTAACCCAATGCCTTTGTATTGCCTGCTCTGACGCAGCATGATGGCTAAACACTCTATACAGAAAAGAAAAATGGTCGGAGAGAGGGGATCTCCTTGCCTCACTCCCTTTTTGACCTCAAAAAGGGAGCTTAGAAAATTATTGTTTACAATACGGCATTTAGGATTTTTGTACAGAATTCTTATCCAGTTAATCAAAGAATTACCATAACCATAAGATTTTAGCATAGCAAAAATAAAAGACCAGTGTAAAGAATCAAACGCTTTATATAGATCTACTAATAATACAGCGCCTGGCATCTTTTCGTGGTTTGCGTAATCAATAATATCAAATAGTAAACGGATGTTATCGCCAATGTTTCGAGCTTTCATAAAGCCATTTTGTTCTTTTCCTGTAAGGTCGTTCAAACAAGGGTGTATTCTGTTGGTAATAACTTTGGATATTATTTTATAATCACAATTTAACGATGTGATTGGCCTGTAGTTGGAGGGAGACAATTTGTCTTTTCCGGGTTTAGGCAATAACGTTATTACACCCTCGTACTGGGATTTACTCAATTGGTTGGTAATTTTGGAAAAATCAAGGCATTCCATAAATAGACTCTTAATTTCAGTCCAGAAAGTTTTATAAAATTCAATGGAAAAGCCGTCAAGACCTGGGGATTTATTGCTGGCTAGTTGAAGAATGGCTTGTTGGCATTCGTTATCAGTTATAGGTTTTTCACATTCAAAAAATTTTGCCTTATTAATACTCGGTAGCGATAGTGTACGTATAAAATCCACAACAATCTTTTTCACAGCATTGTTGATTTTCAGAATATAAGGATTCATAAAAGGTTAAGAGCTCTTTCAAAATATCTTCTTGTTTATCAATCAGTCTACCTTGGACACTGCGTAAGGATTTGATGGATTTTTTTTCTAGATGCCGTTTTTCCAAATGGAGAAAATACTTAGTATTTTTTTCCCCGGATTCCATTCAGCGAGCTCTACTTCTTGTAGCCGCGCCTTTAGTTTTTATTTCAATTAGCTTATTAAGATCGTTTTGAGTGAGATTTATATTAAGTTATTAAGGATTTCTTCTTTTTGCTTTGGACCACAGGATAATAAATTTGATTCCATGGCCTCAAGTTTTGATTCTAGTACTGATTGTTCTTTGTTGGAGGTCTTTTTCAGTAAGGAACAGTACTTTATAGTTTCCCCTCTAATTACACATTTAAGAGTTTCCCACCTGATATGAGGTGTAACATGTCCTTTGGGATTATTTTTTTCAAAATCACTGATCAGATTTTTAATGAGCGCTATATAGTCATCGTTTAGCAAAACAGAATTATTGATTTTCCGGTACCCTTTGCCCCATTCTTGTAGTCCTACTTTAATCGTTAATAAGGCAATTTTGTGATCTGACTTAATGCTTTGGCAGATGTTGGCTGATTGTACGTGCTGGCGCAGCCCATTTGAAGTAAGAAAAAAATCCAGCCTTGTGGCAGTGTATGGTTGTGACTGATATCTCGTAAAGCTTTTCTTAAAAGGATTAAGCTCTCTGAAAACGTCACATAAATCAAAAACGTTGAGATATGATTTTACTTTTTCTTTGGATAATTGATTTGAGTGAGCTGGGCCCCCGTCTTTATCTAGTTTATTGTCAAGCACTAGATTCCAATCCCCGCCTAAAACCAAATCGTGTTTTGAAAAATTTACGACTGTTGAAAAAGGGGCGTCAAAAAAAGTTGGTTCGTCCTTTGTGGGTGCATAGACATTGCCGATGACAAAGACTTTGTCATTAAATTTAATTTCGATAAGCAGTATTCTGCCTGTTTGATCAATATATGTAGCTGTTTGTTCGTATTTAAGAGATTTTTTAACTAGTATCGCCACACCGTTACAATGATTAGTGCCATGAGAATGGAAGATATCGCCTCCCCATTCACATTTCCACAACTTCTCGTCTGTTTGATTGGAATGAGTTTCTTGTAGAAGAATGAAGTCAAATTTCTTCATTTTAAGAAAATGAAATATCGTTTTACGTTTGAGGTTATTCCTCAACCCATTAACATTAAAGCTTGCAATTGTTAACAGCATTATCAATATAGTAGCAGTGAGGAATTAAGAAAATGCTAATTAGTTTTAACTCCAAGGTTTATGTCATATTCATATTCATATCCGCAAGGACATTGATAAGGGCTTTTAAGCTCTTGGTAAGTTATTCTACCACAGTTGCAGTGTACTGTGAAATGGGAACAATTAGAATTAGTACATTTGAAGTTCATTGTTTTAGGAGGCAGCTTGTTAACTTTTTGGCACACACAAACAATGGAATATTTTGCACATTTTAAGCACTCAAACAAATTATTGTTAAGCTGCTGTATGGGTTGAAATAGATTGCAGCACGAAAGTCGCATCATGTCTGATTTGCAGACACAGCATTCTGTATAGCGTTCATTCATCTTGACAGAAAAGCGTTGATTTGAATCCTGTTTATCACAGCAAGGGCTTACCACGTATTGTTCCTCGCCGCAAGAGTTAATTATGATTGATTATGACAAATTATCACAGTTTTTTGCTCTGCCACCTCGCGGACATTTTTTTCGCAATGCACGCGGGAGCAGAAGTGTTAATTGCCTACAATACCTTTTGATATACCTTCCCGCTTGGTGATTAGCAAGAGCAGTAAACTAATAGCACTGTTGTTTGATTCGAGGAGAAGCTCTCAGTATTTAGCTAAAAATGAAAGCCCAGTTTCAGAATAAAAAAATGAAAAACAGCGCAGATGGTTTTCTGGTAATTTAAGTTGTGGAGAAAATTCCTCAAACATTTGGGAACTTACTTTTATAAACAGAGACATCAAGCCATATTGCCAGCTTTACTGCTATCAAAACTGAGATCAAGACGGTAGACACCACTTTGTCTCACTTGCTCGTGATGCCAGCTGTGCTTCATCTCAAGTTTCCGACAGTGCCCCTATGGGCAGAGCCTGAATAAATTGCTTATGGCGTTTGGTGAGAATTGATTTAGCTTTTACAATAAGGAGGCTAGGTCTGCAGTTTTCTAAAAGATCATGGCTCTTTTTTGCATATACACTGTAGCCTATTTTTTCTTTTGCTGTCCGAGTAATTAAAGTTCTGGGTCTGTGAAGTCTTTAAATAATAAGTTTATGAAGCAATTATTGTGTATGAAAAAGCTACACTATAGTTCAGTTTTTTGTTTTATTAAATTTTAATAATTTGAAAGTTTGAATTAGCTATTGTGTAATAAGCGATACAAAGACACTCAGCCAATAAATAAACGACATAGAGTATGGGCAATGTTGGAATCACGGTGGGCCACTGCAGGATACCATGGACAACAATGCCCTAATTTGACTCGATGATTTCATTACATCATTGCAAAAGAAGTAAAAGCTATACATCGTACATTTTATGTTCAACTGCATGAGAATAGATCTGATTTTAAAGCCAGAAAATTATTAAATTTTGAGGAACATCAAGTTTTGGTCAAAATAGCTATTTTAATCCGGGCTACATAGGACACTTCCTGAACATCTTTAGGATAATCGATTCAAGGTTTGAAGGAGCGGTCCATTTTAATTGCAATAATTACCGGTTCGGTAATAATTAGCGGTTCGCCATTGAGACAGTCATCTTCTACCAAAAGATATTTCATATGCTGATCTATTTTGTCTTCTTATCAAAGAAAAGCCGGTTGTGGGCTATACACTGCATATCTTGAGTTCATATCTGCTTCATAGTTATCAGCACTTCTAGCGCGGTAAATTTCTGCCACAAAAAACGCAATAAAGTAGAGGAAATCGGCGCAAAGTGCAGTTTTCACGAATACTGAAACACAACCACAGGAGATTTGAACAAACAATCATTCGAGTTTTACGATCCTTACGACTTTGCAACCTATTTGATTACCTGGCCAACGAAATGTTGTCTTGATCTACACTATGCTAGACATGCAATCACAAACGAATGAACATTTCGAGTTTATTCAATTTACCAGTATTTAATCAAGCACACACGAATTCTGCATCACAAAATTAAGTTATTTTTAGCACAACTTTCCCTTTTTTTCAGTTTATTATGCTTTTTCAGGAGTTGGAGAACCTTCTGGTTTTGTTTCGGCAGCAGGAACATCATCTGGTTTACCAGGAGAGGCTGGTGGTTTTTCAGGGGAAGCAGGCGGTTTAGCGGGAGACGCAGGAGGTTTAGCAGGAGTTGCATTACCCGCTAAAGTAAAGAAATTAATTATTGGGTAGCATTCAATGCTAATTAACTGGGATTGCTTATCTGTAAGGTTGAACTTCTACTCTGGTAGATGTTTTACATTTGACGTAATACCGCCACTGATTAGTACGTTATGAAAGCTTTTGCCAAAGCTACAATAAACATCTATTATACCAACGACTTGGTAACAAACAAGTACATATTCTAATTCCATGTTTAGCTTGTTTCCATGGTCACTTCAAATTGGCAGATGAGGTTTGCAGGTACTTGGTTGGCTGTTGTAGCACAAAGGCAACGAATTGCAATAGCAAGATAGCAAGTTTAAAACCCTCGTGGTTATTGCTAAGCCTTCGAGGAAAAACACCAAAATTTCCCTGGCTTGGCAGCAGCGTACTGGCGTAATGGCGAGTTTCAAGTTGTACTATAGATGAACCTAGGATTTTCCTACAACTAAAGAATAAAATCAATGGTTCTAATAATCTCCTAAATGATGCAACACCCGAATAGTTCTTGAAAAGTTTCAGCCTTCTTTCTTCATCTTCATTACTTTAAACAGCATAATGTATTTGGAAATAGAAAAGAGATTTGCCGTTCGCCTCCCCGACCCCAAAAATCAAAACCTGTTTTGGGATTTATCTTACTACAAGCGAAAATGGAGAGCAGTTAATTTTTTGGACTTATGCGTAACCAAAGTTACTTCGGAAGTGATGAAGCACAAAACAATCCAAAAAAATGGTACACTTACGTTTTGCTGCTTCTGCATCCTTCTATTTGCCACACATGAAAAAGCAAAACATGAATTAAAAATGCGTTAAATTTCCAGTGCTTTGCATGTACTCACAAATTCAAAGCTTTTGTGAATACATTTTTTTCTTTTTTGAAGCCTAAAAAGGCTTTTAAAAGCCTGGGAACAAAACGAGAAGCTTTCGTTTGATGCCGCATTGTGCTGACTGCTGGGTAACTTTGTCATGTTTTCAAAAGCCAGACTATGAAATAATGATTACCATAAATTTTTTAAGGAAAGTTTTTGCTGGGTCTTATAAAATCTTTTACCGTAAGCGTATTTTAGTAGGCACCCGAGCCATGTCATCTCTCAAGTTTGTAAAACTTGAACTGCATAATTTTCAGTTTTCAAACAAATTAGCATAAAATTTGTTTTAATCTTCTCTTCTAGAATACCAAAAATTTTTTTTGTAAATTTGTTCTTTCCTAAAAACAGTTTTTTCGTCATGTCTTCATTAGCACTTTTTACCTTTGCTGGCTGTTTCTTTTTTAGACATTGCTGTACACATAACAAGATCGCAGTTACAGAAACAAATGAAGCAAGAGCGACGGGAACCAACAACCAACTCATCGGTCTGAAAAACAACATTCAAACCCAACATAGCAGTTATCATTTGCTGTCCGAAAAAGTGCTATGTTACCCTCAGCAACCGTAGTGTGTAACTTCGTTTGCTAGCCGCACTTCACGTTTGTAAAACAGTCCTTCGTGCGCCCAAAAACAGTGAATCGATATTTCCAAAAAATTTACTTTCAAAAATTAACATAAATTGAAACTTTTTTAATTTGTTTGATTTTATTATTCACCAAATTGTTTGCTAAGTCAATTTCAACATTTTAAGACATGCGAGTGACAAAAGAAAGAAGCTGAAGATGAAATATTTTAGAAAACCAAGAAATTTTAAACAGAAAATTGCAACTAAGTACTGTACATTTAAATACAAAACGCCTTCATAAGTTATCGCACTAATCTCACCTGATACGTATTTTCCCAGATGAAATTTGTAACGACTGTCGCAGCAATAATATCAATAAACAAAATTGTGCACAGTAGAAACTGCTTATAAACTCTTATCTCGTCTTCTACATTTTCCTGACCGGGATATAAATAAAGCTTGTGACATCATAGAAGAAACTAAATTGGAATTTGTGACGACTGAAATGTAACAAAAGAAAACGAATATCTGCAAAAAAATTTTTCACATTCCGCCCAACTTAGACTTATAATTTCAAAAACTAGATATGCATGACAGGTACTGACCATCTGTTTCTACCAATCAAATTCTCATTTAGTGGGTGAGAAGGGTTAATCTTGATATATTTACTGTTCTAACTGGTCAATTGCTAAATTCATTGACGAAACAGAATAACTTTTGCACGTAAATCTGAAAGCCAAATGCAACTAAAACCAAATATTGCAGACTAAACCAACGGAAAAAGAATTTTTCTTTACTCATTCTAGCATCTCTTTAAGATGCACAAATTTCCATAAAAATAGTTTAAACATATAAAGAGAAAACGAGTATAAGCTATGTAGAATCAAATAAAATTGACGTGAGCCTCCAGGTAAATCATAACCACGAGACCTCAAAAACTTCGGTAAATATTGCCTTTAAAGAGGATATGTCCCAGCTCTATATCACTTTTCACTTTTCATTTTACAGTGAAGACCTTTATAAATTACAAGTCTTGGACATTTTCACGGTTTGTCCGGTTGTTAATCCAATGTCCGGGCAGAATAGAATCTACTCTTAAAAATGACTTAGTTTAAAGGAGCTGTGCAGTTACCTCTCCTAATAAGTCATCTCGTTGTTTGATTAAGACAATCGTTTCATTCAAGTGGCTTTTTTTATTTGATTAGGGGAAGTTGCGCAGTGATTTGTTTTGGTAGAAAAAAGAGAGAAAAAGAGGGAAAGAAAGAAATAGAGAGAAAGAAATTTCTGAGAAAAATATCGCACCGAAAAATTAGTGGGGTTTGAATTCAGACTCGCCTTACTTTTTGCAGTTGGTTTTGAAACCAGTTTTGGAGTTTTATAATTGCATGGTTTTTATATGAAGTAATTACAAGTTGCAATTGCTTGCAATTTGATATCTGTTTTGAACCAAAGGCAAGCACAAGGCAAACGTACACCAAGTGGTAAAATGGAGGTCCATAACATTTTTGTATTATTATCAGAAAACCTAGAGCGGTTTTTAAAAGCAAAGCATGGGACGCTGTCGCGATTAAGCATTTTCGGTGAAGATGTACCCTGACCTCCTTTGTGGTCCTGCTTGAGATAAAATATTTACCAAACGACAGTGAAACGTTGATGACTAGAGATTGTTGTATGTTTTGATTTGGGTTAAATTTACATTTTTGTAATGTTTTCAAAAATTTACGGAAAATTTGTTCTCCTCTCTTCTTTCAAAACAATTTGCTTAGATAATGTTGATCAAACAACGTTAAATTATTTTGGTTGACCCCCGACCTCTTTTTGTAAATATCTTGATTGCGCCTCTGACGACAGACCCATTAGGAGCACTTTTTTTCCCAATAACTCCTGCATGCTTTGCTGCCTAAAACATTGTTTTAGCTATACATTTTTAATTGCTGACATTAAAAATGCTGTGGCTATGATTGATAAAGTGATTACAAACTCAGCAATGTTATCGATGATGCTTTTGATGCTTGAAATAAAACCTAAAAATAGAGGGAGGAGAGTTTGAAGAAAAATTTAGGTTGAAGCCGCTCGTCAGCAAGTCATGTAAAGGTGCCTGAGCCAGCTCTCTTTATCAAACTGCGAGGTGACATAGTGAGTTCAGCGTCCGCTATGCTCTCTATAGACTTGGGCTTAATTCCCTTTTCTACACAATACTACCATTGTGTGCCAATATCATCACTGCCTATTCTGCACAATACCGTCATTGTGTGCCAATACCATCACTGCCTGCTCTACACAACACCATCGTTGTATGACATACCAATGACTGTAAAAATATTATTCATAGGTTTCTTAGCTTGGGGTTCAGCAATAGTAATAAGGAGCATGAAACATGAAACTGAAATCGTTCAGACATGAATAAAAAGATTGCAATGAGCTTCAATGGCCAGAAAGCGTAACCACAGCTGGCGTCAAAACAGCAGCTATTATTTATCAAGCGTTATCGTTGCTAATCACCTCACGTCGCTGTATCGTTTTATGGTGATTCTAAAAAAGCGTGGAGAGTAATGAAACCGATTTGTCTGTTCTGTTCAGTACCATCACTTTCTGCATGAGGTACAAATAACATCAGTAATGACATCAACACTTTTATTCGTAGCAGCAGTAACAGCAGATCTACTTTTCACCTTAAAACTAAAACGAACAAGAAAACAAAGACATCGTATTAAATGTAATAAGAATACTGTGTAGCTGAAGGTCAAAAGGCGTTGAAGAACTTTACAGCTTTCAAGTCAAAACATTTCCTTCCAGTCAACACTATTAACTAAAAAAGTAAATGCAACCCTCATAGACAAGTAAATAATAAAAAAATGCTAAATAAAGTCGGAGGAACGAAAAAAATAATAATTACGATAATAATATGTGCAGAGGCAAGTATTTATAAAATTGTAGCAATAAATAGATAAATAAAAAGGACGCATACACATAAACAATATTAAATTATTCATCGCTGGTTGATAAAGTTGTTTATACATAGAGTAAAGAGCCAAAACAAAGAAAAGTGGCAATAATCGCGTAAAGCTTTACGTTCTGGTAGATTGGTTGAGAGCGCCTAAAAGTAACTTTTGTTCTGTTTTATTAAAATGAGCCCAGAGTTTATGTTTTATATCAACCGCAATTTTAGTCCATATTTTGGTTTCGCGAAATCCAAGTAGGTTTTAAAAGAACGAAGTAGCGAGAAGGCCTCAGTGACTACGATGGGTCTCTCAAACAATTTAATCCTACGATTTTTACCTAGGTATTGCTTTCTTGCATTTTTTTCTAAATCTTTAGATTTTATTAACTTTCCTTGATTTCTTTTCATCAAAGGTTGGGATTAATTAATTCATTTGCACTAAATCAATAAGCCCATCAGTTGCAGTTAAAGCCATTTTGTGTAACCAAAAAAGCAAATTTTTTCTTGAAAAATTACAAGACGTGAATAAAAATTTTGATAATTTGCTCATAATTGATTTTTCGAAATGCCAAACAGATTCAGAAAAAACTTGCCTCACTTGTTTTTTTTCAGGTTAAACTATTGAGAGATTTACGTACGCGCAATGTGTTCTTTAACATTGTTGCAATTTATTGTCATGCAAATTTGAGTAAATGTTTACCGTTTTTTCAGTGCAGTTGGTGACCGACAAGAAGCTAGAGGCTTTTAATAAAGCATAGCTTAGACCGCCACACTTGCGGGATCTATACTAGATCCACTTGGTGGATGGTCTGTCAGTACTCTGCGAAGCCGTATCACTCGTGAATGAGTGGCGGTTGTCGCAGGTGCACTAAGTCTAGCAACTGCTAGAACAATAGTGCTGTCACAGCCTAGTGGTCACAAGGTCTTACATGTATAGTAATGCAAGAGGCTAGCGATGCACATAGCAAAACTGCAGACAGTGACACTGTTTCGACCTATCAGGTCTCTTCAGTGCAGTTGGTGACCGACAAGAAGCTAGAGGCTTTTAATAAAGCATAGCTTTAGTTGCTAGACTTAGTGCACCTGCGACAACCGCCACTCATTCACGAGTGATACGGCTTCGCAGAGTACTGACAGACCATCCACCAAGTGGATCTAGTATAGATCCCGCAAGTGTGGCGGTCTAAGCTATGCTTTATTAAAAGCCTCTAGCTTCTTGTCGGTCACCAACTGCACTGAAGAGACCTGATAGGTCGAAACAGTGTCACTGTCTGCAGTTTTGCTATGTGCATCGCTAGCCTCTTGCATTACTATACATGTAAGACCTTGTGACCACTAGGCTGTGACAGCACTATTGTTCTAGCAGTTGCTAGACTTAGTGCACCTGCGACAACCGCCACTCATTCACGAGTGATACGGCTTCGCAGAGTACTGACAGACCATCCACCAAGTGGATCTAGTATAGATCCCGCAAGTGTGGCGGTCTAGCTATGCTTTATTAAAAGCCTCTAGCTTCTTGTCGGTCACCAACTGCACTGAAGAGACCTGATAGGTCGAAACAGTGTCACTGTCTGCAGTTTTGCTATGTGCATCGCTAGCCTCTTGCATTACTTTACCGTTTTGTTTTTACAATAAGCTCGATTTTAGGAAAAAAAGCGCGAGGTTTTCTTGGATTTATCGGTCATAAAGTTTGCATCCACTGGTCAAAAACAAACACCTGTGTTTGATTAGCAAATATTGACCAAGTAAACGAGACAAAACTATATAGCACTGGTATTGACTGTTGCTTGGCATGGTTAAATTTAATTGGCTGCTTCAAGCATTTTAAGTGTAACGCGTGATCAAAATGGACCAATGGGAACAAAAAGTAGAGCCACAAGGACTCAATAATTTATTCAATCTGCACTTGTAAACAAGTGTTTGGCAGTGCATTATGCCTTGTAAGTGTAACATCAAACTCCAAATGGAACTGAAGCAACACTTTTGTTGGGGTTGAGCAGCCATTACACCAAAGCAGTAATTTCTTTACTTAAGTGAGATGTGGATTGGACTTAAACAAAACTATTTTCTTCTAGGTGCATTTTGTTTTGAGTTTCAATGGAGTACGTGATTTAATCTAACTATGATTACTTAAGACATTAAAACTTCCCTGTAAAAATTTTTAAGATTCAATTCTATCACTATTATTTATTGATGAAAGACCAAAGACGATATATAAATCAAAAATTTATTCGCACCGGATATACGACCAAATACTGTTTGCAGTTTTGTGACAAATCGATCGAGTGGACATGAGTTCATACCCAACGATGACTGCGTTGTTTTGTTTTTGAGTGAAGCATTTTGTTATAGTTTTTGCTCGGCATGTTTTGACCAGCAGTACTAAATAATTTATTTCCCGCTGTGGCGTAGCTGTAAAAACGTCCACTTTGCAATTGGTTGACATGAGCTCCATTTCTTCTCCTGAGTCATGTTAAAGACTTTAAAGTGGTATTCATAGATCTCCTGCTTGACACCTAAGAATAGGAGTGATGTGGAGGGTGATATATGAACTGAGTTTACTTAGTTACAGCAATAAAGAGTGCAAATAGGCTTCCTGATGGTCTGAACGCATGGACACAACGACAGAACAACAACAAGTAACTCAAATGAAATGTTACGACTTGGATAACTTTAAGCCAGTCAAACCTCCCATGCTTAGCGCTTCTGATTCCCTCCTTTTAGTCTGGAGATTATAAATGTAATAAATAATCATGTTTTTTGTAGTAAAACTGCAAAAGACAAAAACTTGCAGCCTGAAGAAATCTAGAACGCTGCGTTGGAAAGCGTGCAGTTTTAAAATGAAAGCAAAATTATGACGTAATGTTCAAAATTGATCATAATTTTAGTTGGTTTCGAATGACAATAAAAACCATTTTGCATTACTGAGGAAATTTTTTATACCGAATGAACAAGTTGTGTTTAGAATTGCTTGTGGGTGGTCGGCAAAATGCTAGCATACCATGTTTCAATCAGAAGCATCACAATGAAGTAGGGAAGTTATCTTTTTCCAACTCCAACGTAGTACCGCGATGGGATGTGTATTGTGCAGCATGAAAATTCGGATCGCTTAGGATCAGTGACGCAACTAGCAGGTTAAGGAGGGCAGAATGCATTCCTAATCATGTCAGTCTCACTAAAGGATAAAGATACTTTTTTAGAAACAGTCAGACAACTTTGGTACAATAATAAGCTTAATAGTGTGGTTACTCCTTTTCGTCTTACCAAATTTATGGTTGCTTTCGGTTTGGGACCCCTAATCAGATTCGTAGAGTAAGTACAGTAACTGTGTATAGAGAGGTAAAAAATCACTTCGAAATTAAGAACAATAGTTTTACCGGTCTGTGTAATGATATTCTAAAAAGGTTTTTAAGAAGAGAGTAAGTTTGTGAGGAATCGGCCACTGCAAAAGGTAATCTGCATAAATATTTCTTCAGAGTCGACTTCTCGGCATCTAACAATGGTCGGCCGTGTTATTTGGTAGTGGCGTTTTGCCTGCACGGCAGGTTAAAAACGGTCTGTTGTTTTTCTCTAACTTATTCTGAGTGGGGTATAGCTGTGTAAACGTGGATATGGGCATCCGTTTTGAGTCGTGTCTCCAATTCGAAAAGAGAACAGCAAGTATTGAATATTGAATTTTCTAGCTCAACGTCTATATCATTTGATAAAATAAAAAAAACTGGTTTGGCTATAGTGTTCAGGAAGGGCAATGATTGGATAATAGACAAAAAGTATTGTGCAGTTGTATTAATAAAAAATGAGATCGTATTCATTGTTTGTTTTTTCGGCTTCGTTTAAAAAGCTGCACCATCTTTGTTACCCAAAATTTTAATGCAACGGTTTGACCTGGAGCTGGCGATATTGCTGAGTCCTTGGAATTCCGGGTAAAAACAAAACTTCGCAAAAGTCTTGGTTCAAAATATAAAGCGGTCGTTATATAAATAGTTCCGTAAAATACAATTGTTGTTTATCCCTTTATCCTATACTCAAACTATTTCTAACAGCAGAGAGTCAGTTGATCACTTTGTTTGAACCAAAACTGTACTTCATTTTCTCTGTGACTGTTGGTGATTTTTAATCGGGCTTCATGGAGTTAAATATACTAAAATAAGATTAGGGACCACCTTTTGAGTTTTTTATGCACCACCAGTGTAGTTTGTGGGAAACAGAAACCATGAATCCCAAAAAATTTTTTAATAAGTTGCTGGTTGTTTGTCTTTTCTTAGAGACGACTTGCCTAGAACCCTGTTTTCTGAGAGCCCTTACAAACGGTTGTAAACACTTTTTAAGCGGCAACTGGGAGCAAGCATGTCAAGAATTTTGCGAGAAATTGGCTGCTCCAAATTTTTTACTTGGATACGCCCTTTTAGTAAACTGCCACCGATATCCTTATCTACCAGCTTATTTAACAAAACTAGTAATTTTTCAACGCCTTTCAAGTCCTTCCTTTTCGTGTTCATAATACCTAATCTTATAAATTGCAAATGCTGTTAAAAATGGGTTTCCGAATCAGCTTATAACAAAAGTTCTCAAGCTTTTTAAGTCGCGCCTTACGTGACAATGTCAACAAACATCCACGCCCATCCGCTTCCGTCAACAAGTAACATTCTATTCTGTTGTCATGTCATTTTCTCTTGAAAACAGCTTAAAGACCTTGTTTTTGGAAATCATTTTCTTCAAAATGCTGCAGTTGACACATTTTCTTAAACTCTTGTTGAGACCAACGTGAAACCATGGTCCTACGTAAGTCCCTGTAAGTTTTCCAATCTTTCCCAGGTGCACGTGCCTTTCGGCGTAAGAGAATCTTGATAAGAAATAATAAAGAACACGGAAATCTTTTATTTTAAAAATTTTACCGAAAAAGCACTCTTTTTCGATCGATATTAAGCATATCTAAGCTTATGATAGAAGCTTTACGTAAACACGATGTTGCTAAATAGGTAATTAGGCCAGCCTTCGTGAAATATAAAATAAAATTGCGTATGCAAAATGGTTTTACTGTGTTACTGATTGCTAAGTTAACCGTAATCACTGGCTGACTAAAAGAATGGTAGCTTTGTAGTGAGTTTCGTAATATTTGTCAATCAATACTGCAAGCGAACTATTACTGGCAACTTAGTTCACAAAAGCTACAGAGAACTTTGGAATTACTGGAAATTACATAAAGCTTCGGCAAACATTTTAGCAATCGCGAAACCTCAATCACGGCTATGTAAAGGCAAATTTAAAAAACGCGTTGTACGAGCGTAGATCAAAAAAGCAGCAGCTTTGAATGAACCCTATTTTTTGACAGTAGTCGGCACTGACAGCAGGCAGCAGAAGGTAAAACCAATCGCATGATATCGGTGGCTGAATGCGCCATGTCGGCGGCTGAATGCAACATCTTATTTTGAATTGTTGTAACCAAATTTTTGCTTCCAGGTTTTGGAGTCTACAGTTGATAAAAACAAATTTGCCATGACATTTTTAGATTCATTTCATAGCTTCCAGAAGAATGCTTTCTTTCAACAAAATTTTATAGCGGCTTTACTATCTGTAGTGATTGCTGCCTATCTCATAGTAAATTACATTTATCCGGAGACAAAAAGAATCCAAAAGTTTCGAAAAGCAAAGAAAATTGCTGGAGGGCCAAAAGCTCACTGGTTTTGGGGAGATATAAAAGCAGTGAGTAATAATACGAGTCAGATATGAAGCCAACATGATTTTGAAAGGAAAACGCGATGCTTTTATTTGGAAGAGGGAAAAATAGTTATCACAGAATAGAGTTTTTTGACCATAAATAAATTTTAAGGCGTTTCGTAGAGATTAAACCCGACGAGTCGAAGCCGTTCGTATTTGAGGATTTGTTTTTCCCACAGGTGCAAGAACAGCTTTACGATTCAATCTTTTGTTCAGGTGAAAACAATTTTTAGAAAGCGTTAGGTTAGTAGAAGACTGACTTTCATCACCACGCATATATTCTTTCAAACCACTTTATATCCTCTTGCTGTAAGTTTACATCGGCAAGAATATAAATTTAAACTTGTTTCACTGATATTGGAGTTATACATTTGCTGGCAGTTGATTGCTTACATTTATTTGAATTTATTTTTTGCATGTTCAGTACGGCATTACACATGAAGGTTTCCGAAATTCCTTGAAAAGATGCCATGAATTTCCCGCCATATCAACATATTATGTGGGCTTCATGGGAACTTATCACTGCTATCATCCGGACATTGCGAAAACCTTATTAACTCGAGAACGTAAGTGAATCAATATTTTATATCGCAATATCCCAATAAACAATTTTGTAGTCTATATCGCATGAAGCGTACTAGGAGAAAAACTTTTTTCAAATCGCGTTGTTAGAGATTGATAATCTTCGGCGGTGCTTACCTTGGTTTCAAGTAGAAGCTTTTAGCAATTGAGCAGCCACTGATAAAAAGATCGCCACCTTTTTTTGTGAAACAAGTTTGCTATAGAGTTAAATTTACCAAATTTTTAAGGTATGTAACCCACTTTTAAACTACGGTGGTGCCAGTGCCACTGCTATGCATTTTGCAAGCCAATTTTTTCCAATTTTAGGGCTTTTTGGTAAATTTATACACAAAACCCAATACTGTCTGTCCGTGTGTGAGTTTAAACTCCTCCGAAACTACTGGACGTACAATCATGAAACTGTTGTTGTTGTTTACCCGGCCCCTTTCGAGGGATGGGGGCATGGTGGAAGACCATGGAGCCCCAGAAGCCGGACAACTCCCCAGGGTCTGGACCAGAGGTCGTAAAGAAATAGAGAGTCGCCAAACAGTGAGCGGCGCAAAGAGTCCGTAGGTGGACAGTGCAGAATGAGATGAGAGGTGCCCTGGGACGAGTGTCCACAGGCGCTGCAGGAAGGATTCTCAATTCTGCCAATCCTAGAGAGATAAGAACCTAAAAGAAGGCTGTGTCCGTTGCAGCGAAGACGAGAGAGGACACAGTGAGCATGACGATGGAGCACAAGTTCCTCGGTGGAAATTGAGGGAACCTGTGTATCAAAAAATTTAGATGAGACAGTACGCCTCCAGTCCGAGATAAGACGAGAGTGGATACGAGAGATAAGAGGAGAGAGACTACAAGGGATTGCGGAGGGCGCAAGTAGCGCTCCTCGTCTGGCTAGCTTATCAGCCGTGTCTTTTCCGGGTAGAAATGAGTGACCGGGGACCCACTGTAACCTGATAGAATAGGAGGAGAGAGAAGACAGTTCCTGCCAGATCTGCCACAGAGTTTGAGATAAGAGGAAAGATGGAGGAGAGGTCAGGGTGGCGAGGACAGAGCGAGAGTCAGATAAAAGAATTAGAGAAGAAAAATGGCAGACTTGTTGGTGCTGCCGAGACCAGCAAAGAGCGTGCAGAATGGCGCAGGCTTCAGCGGAAAAACTTGAACATACTGAGCCTGCCGAAAAGGAAAGAGTAGCCTCAGTGCTACAGAGAGAGCAGTTGGCAAGAACGCCGGAACCGCCCTTGCCAAAAAGAAAAGGAACAGAGCCGTCTGTCCAAAGCACCAGATCATGAGGGAGGAGAGAGTTAAGGTGGGCGAGAGCCGCACCTTGGCGAGAGTGAGGGGGATCAGAGCGAGAGCATGGTGTGGGAAGGGTGGACTCCACCGTGAACGAGGGAAGATTCCAAGGAGGATAGGGAGGGCAAGCAAGAAGAGCCTCCCTAGAACAAGTAGAAGGAAGCATGAGCGGATAAGTGGACGCAAAAGCTCTCCAGGACGATCTGCAGAGTCTTGGTTTCACTCCTAGTCTGGCCAAACCTGAAATAGGAAAAGGAGGTTGGGAGACGAAGAGCCCGCTCATGAGAAAAAGGGGTGAAATGAGTCATGGTGACTCGTAGGGGGGAAAGAGGACTTTGAGAGAAGAAGTGGGATAGGGGAGGACGAGAGGCAGCCGGTGATGGCGCGACTGGCCGCTCGGTGGAGGCTTTCCAATTTGGTAAGATTGGTAGCGCTTAGGAAAGGGAACCATCCGGGTGAAGCGTAGGTGAGAAGGGGCCGAAGAAAAGATTTATACAGAACAGAGAGGGACTCCTTAAAGGGGCCCCATGAGGAAGCAGAGATACAGCGTAAAGCCATGAGACGTTGGAAAAACTTGGCCTTCAGCGAAGAAACATGTTTAGAAAAGGAAAGAGTGCGGTCGAAGGTGACCCCAAGAAAAGTTGGAGTTGGGTTGAAAAGGAGGCGGGAGCCGAGTAGGAGGAGGTTGGGTTGGAGCCTAGGCTGGTGGGAATCCACTGAGAAGAAGGAGGCCTCACATTTACTCGGATTGAGAGGAAGAAACCAGTGCTCAGACCAGCGCACCAATCGAAACAGAGCTCCTTGTATGGCCTCCACCGCAGTGGGGACCGAGGGGGAGGAGGATCAAATGGCCACATCGTCAGCGTAAAGAGAGCAGCTGACAGAAGAAGGCAGAGAGGCCGGAAGATCATTGATGAAGAGAGAGAAAAGTACAAGGCCAAGAACGGATCTTTGTGGAACACCTCGACGGACTCGAAAGGAACGACTTGTGTGATTTTGATAAACCACACAAGCGCGCCTATCAGAAAGGAAAGATTGAGTCCAACGAGCAAAGCAAGGAGAGAGGCCAGCCGAAATCAGTTTGTGGAAAAGGGCGCGATGCCAGACAGAGTCGAAAGCTTTTGAAAAATCGATAGTAGACAGGATCGTCCGAGAGCGCGGCCTGGGTTTGTTAAACCCATCCGAAATGTACTGAGAAAGGTGCAGAATTTGATCGAATGTAGACCGTCCAGGGCGGAAACCGGCCTGGCGGGGAGAAAGAATGGAATTAGATTCCAGAAAGAAGAGAAGACGGGATAGAATGATGCGTTCAAACAGCTTTGATACACAGGAGGTGAGAGAGATAGGCCGGAAGGAAACAGGAGAGTCTAGAGGTATTCTCATCTTGTGTATGGGAATAATGGAAGATGTGTTCCAGATGGAAGGAATGGAATGTGAAGACCAAGAAAGATTGAAGATGTGAAGAAGAAAATCCATGCCAGAGCGAGGAAGGTGCTTTATCATGGGATAGGCAACTTTGTTTGGACCAGTGGCGGTGGACGAGGAGAGGTTGGTGGCAGCCGCAAGAAATTCAGCAAGTGAGAAAGGAGAGCAAAAGGATGAGTGAGACTCCTCCGAGCACGTGGCCTGGCGGAGCTCAGAGAGGTAGCGTCTGGCTCTGTTACGCAAAGCTTTTGGCTGAGAAATCAAAAAGTGAGATCTCAGGTAAGCGGCATAGACTGAAGCCGATTGTCTGGGAGAAGAACAGTTTGGGAAATTAGGAGAGGAAGAAGACGAGGAAGGAGAGCCAGCGATAGAACGAAGAAGAAAGTGTACAGATTTAGGGTTAGATTTAGGTGAAAGAGAAGAGCAAGTCGTCTGCCATGCCTCAGCCTGGGCCTTGGCAATGACTGACGAGGCACGTCGAGAAGCGGAGATATAAGCCTGGCAATTTTCATTACTTCTGTGAGCGGCAGCAAAAGCATTGCGTCTTTCACTAACCGCATCTTCCACCTCAGGAGACCACCAGGCTTTAGGATGGCGTTTGATGGGGCCGAAAGGAATGGAAGATTTGGCCGCATTCAAAGTCAAAGATGTAAAGAGAGCAGCAGCAGAGGAAAGAGAAAGAGACGAGTATTCCTCTGCAAAAGGACAGTGCGAGTCAAAGTAGGAGACAAAGCCATCCCAACGAGCTTTCTGAAAGTTGAAGAGAGGGGGACGCTCGTTGGGGCGATAAGCCGGAGAGAGAGAGAGACAGATAGAAGAATTGGTAGATAGTCAGAACCAAGGTTCTGTAGCACCTCCCAGGAGCAGGAAAAGGCAAGAGAGGAGGGAGCAAAGGAGATGTCAGGGGAGGAGCGACTGCCAGAGGAGCGATGGAGAAGGGTGGGTGTGTCAGGGTCATTGAGGAGGAGGAGGTCAGAAGAGATGACCCAATCGAATACTTCCTCCCCGCGGGGGTATGAAGTACCTATTGAGTCCCAGAGGGGTCGATGGCAATTGAAGCCCTCAAGAATGAAGAGATTTCTGAAAGAGGGAAGGATGAAGGGAGAAAAGGAGTCGGTTCTGCCATCCGTTGGGGAGGAGCGAATAGGGGGGGCATACACATTGAGAAAAGAGAGCGAGGAGGAGTTGTTAATAGAGATGTTTATCCCTCATAATCAAAATAAGGATCAAGCGAAGAAAGAGAGGAGGTAGAAAGTTCAGAAAAAGATAGGCCCTGCCTGACAAAAATGACAACGCCGCCGCTAGCGTGCGTGGCACCAGAAGAGAGAATGCCAGACAGGGAATGGGTGCGATCAGAGCGTAGAGCAGAGAATCCAGGAATCCGGAAAGAGGAAGTGGAGTTAAGATTAAATTTCTGAATGCAGATAAGGTCGAAAGGATGGGACGAAAGAAAGTGAAGCAGTTCAGTGCTTCTGGCTCGAAGACCTCCAGCATTCCATTAAAGAACCCTGAGAGAGTCAGAGGGGGGAGAGGAGGCAGGAGGTGCAGAAGGATAGCCAGGAACGAGGGGTGGTGGTGGGAGGGCGGAGGGAAAAGATATATAATGGACGGATGGGGGATACGAGATTTGGAGACGAGAGTGCAGCATTAGTAAAGGGGGGGCCAGATTCCACAGTGGAGGTATACGTGTCGGAGGAGTCCGAGGAGAGGGTAATCACAGTGTTACGGCAGAAGGGGCAGCTTCAAGAGTGAGAGCTGCCAAGAGCTCTGAAATTGGAAAAAGAAAGTTGTGAGCACCTTAGATGGACCCATTTGGAGCAAGCGCAGCATTGCACTGACTTGCCCCGCCAGGTCACATTTCCAGCGCACACAGAGCAAGGAAAGATGGGGCCAGGGTTGGGATGAACGTTACCGCTCATCAGGAGAAGAAGGAGAGTGAGGAGACGAAGAAGGGCAAGAGCAGGGCAGGAGAAAAGAAAAAGAGAAAACAGGCCACCGATTTTGAAGAAGCTGTGTGCTGCCCTCCTGTGGTCCTGTGGTCGCATAGCGTTCAGGGGGCAGCATAGCGAAAAAATGAAGGGGAGTGCCCGGGGTAACTGGGACCCTCGGGAAGGCCAACAGCCATTTCGACCCAACCCAAACGGGGCCGGGGACCGCACCACCACGTTGAAGCTGCTGTTGATTGGTGTAGATCATGAAACTCGGCACGATTGATCACCACTCTTAGCTGAGTGTCATAAATAGATTAATGACGTCGTGATGACGCAACTGTAAATATGATTATTTTTTAATTTGCATTTGCATACAGAGAAAAGTGGTTTTCTGATTGCATAAAAGACAGCACTCAACTTACTAATTTCAAAAAGTTTCACCCTTTCGGAAACTAAGATGACTTAGATATTAACAGTTTATTGCAAAATTTGTTTTCTTTAGCAAACTGCAGACAGTAACACTGCTTCGACCTATCAGGTCTCTTCAGTGCAGTCGGTACTTTCTCAAAAAGTACTGATCGTAGAAAAGCGATTTAAAAGCTTTTCGATGATATAAACAAGCTCCTTACAATAAAAGTTATTGTCTAATAGCCAACCTTTACCGACATTGAATAAAGCAATTAGGCATTTTAGGTTTTTTTACGCATGCTTGTTTCTTTGTTTTGCTTAAATTTTCAAAAAAGTACTAGTTTGTGATAGTGTTAAGTGACATCATAATGCTGTCTGGTACCACTTTAGAGAAAACAGCAGCAGGCACCAACTGCAATTGTAACTTAGTGTCGTTTTGATGGCAATGTAAATAGTAAAGCATATTACTGATATGCTGCTTTTTAAATTAGAATGATATATAGCAGTAGTTGCAGCCCGTTTGAATTTGTTGAATTTTTTATGTCTTGTCAATTACAAAATTGTATTCACTGACTGTAGAAGGACTTCACATTACAATATCCTTAGTCGTGATAGAGTCATGTCACACGCCTGAGCACGCTAAACTTGCAAGACATTTTTATCACATGTAGCTAAGTGAAACAAACGTAAGTCAATACCGAATTTTAATACGCCCATTTTTTATGCGAAATGTCGCAGAATTTAGAAAAAATCATTCTTTTTTGCTTAAAAAGCGAATCGATAGGTTATCCACCAAAGCCATAGCCAAAAATATTGCAAGAGCTGAACTGCACATGCTAGACACTAGGCTCCGGGTTATTTAGTCGTCTCCTGGTTGAGTTTTTGCCGGTAGCTTGGTACATACGCGCAGCCACCGACTTTAAGTTTCACGACCAAACCTGCAATTCCGAAAAAGTTGTGAATAGTAAGCCTATTGCTTCATAGCTTAATTCCTGTAGCTACATCAATCACTTCAGAGTCCTTTTACAACTTCGATTTTATTCCCTAGTGCACTTAATCAAATGAGCTCATGCAAGTTTGTTTAGTTGGTTGCTATTTTCTAGGAAGCACAGTCTTTATTTATTTCTACAGAGGTCGATATTATGAGATAATTTATGAAATTCAAAGTTTATGTGCGAATCAAATACTGTGTAAAATTATAGTCACCAAATACACTGTTGTGCTAGTGAAGGAAAAGCTTTCCTTGAAATTGGATTATTAGACCAATCAGGTGATCGGATGCAAGAGGTATAGCAGTAGTAGTACCAGTAGTAGTATTAGTAGTAGTAGTAGTAGTAGCAGTAGCAGACCAGAAACTCTTGGTAAAGAGGCTGAGGAGAAGACCCGAATACTTTGCTGTGGCCTAGCAGTGAGCCATGAGCCACCAGTTGAAAACCACTGCTACACAGAGACATCCACAAAAAGACTTTGAGCTCTAAGCGGTGCAACAAAAACAGTCTGAGCTAAGTTGTTTTAGTTGGTGTATTGTTTTGTTTACAGTGCCCAAGAGCTTTGCTTATAAAAATTTTGTGCGTGTAATTTTGAGAGATGGACTTGTTACCTCCGATGGACCACTATGGAAATATCACAGAAGACTGCTCACAATTTGCTTTCATTTCGACATTTTAAAGGAGTAAGTCATACATATTTTCCCTTAGATGTCTCGTTAAAGTCAATTAAGTTATTTTTAGAATCTTTCGTGCACCAGTTGCTTGGTGATCTCAGATACAGTTGTAATAACGGTGTGTATCTAAAATCTATTGTTTGTTTGTGCAGTGTTTTTACTGCACAGGGTGGTTGAAAAGCAACTAGGCATTAAAAATTTGTTATAAATTCCATATTTCACTTTAGATTTACTGAAAGTTAATGATTTATGTTCAATATTGTATCAGAAACTTAATTGCACTAAATAATGAGTTCAAATGGAAAAAGAAACCAAATTGTCATATTTCAAGATGAGCACCACTGACTTCAAGTTGCTTGGGATAAAACAGACAATTTTTTGAAGGATGCCATCTGGGATATCACTGTAAGGTTTCTGCATTGGTATGCCTAAGTCATCCAGTGTGCGAAGTATTGTCTTATACTTTTCCTCTTTTGTGTAACCCTACCGGAAGAAATCGCACGAAGTGAGATCTGGGTTTTTTAGAGGCCATTTGTGAGGCCCGTATTGTCCCATCTTTAGTCCTAAAAAATGTTCGTCTGAAGACACACGTACATTAAGAGCAAAGTGGGGTGGTGCATCATTTTGTGGAAATATCAAGTTATCAACGTAATCCCAGCCAGATCTCGGAAGACCTCACATAATTATCAAGCATTTAAAGGAAGCGCTGCGCGTTTATGGTGCCACGCAGAAAACATGGTCAATGATTCCTGTTGCAATCATTTCGCACCACACAGTGACTTTTTGTCGAGGTTGCGTTCTCTCCGTTATTTTAGGATCGGCTTCATCCGATTCCCAACAAAAACCAATTGTGGTTATCAATGAAGCCACCGACATGGAGTAAAGCGTCGCAAATCCAGAGAATGTTTCTAACATATCAGTCCAATCTTCATGCCAACCCAATATTAATTCTGCGTATTCCATTGTGCGGTCACGGTCTTCAGACTTAAGCTCCTGCAGATAGTGGGGTTTCCAATGACGATAATTTAATTGCTTATGCAACACGAAGAGAATTGTATGTCTGGTTAATCCATTAGCGTGTTGATTTTTGCAGGCTGCCCATAACATTTTTATCATCTTTTTCATCTTATCCGCTGATCGGGGCTTGTGGATGGACGCCGGTTCCTGGTTTTATCACTTACAGAGCTTTGCATGAAAACCTCTAACTGTCTCTGGACTTGGTGTTGCAAGCCTATTTTTGTATGCGCGCCACTACATCTGCAACTGAACAATGGAATTCCACATTTCAAAACATGCTGCAATTTTAGCTTTTCCTGAATTGTCAAGCAACTAACCTGATACTTCAAAACATGTTTGAAAATGCTACCACATACCGCAAATGCAATAAATAAAATCTGAAAAATAAGTAATCCCTATTAGGGTTGTCCCAAAACGTTTTTCCTCTGGTCTTCAGTGATATTAATGACATCACAAGCAATTTCTAATACTTAGTTTCTTTTTACATAGTTGAGACATGCCACCAATTTTCTTCACAAAACAATTTTTTCAATGTATTACCCAAAGCTATTTATTTTTGCATGTTGTCAATAAATTGTTGAATATGGAGCAGTCGACTATTTATGTTTAAGCAAAATATCAAATTCGTAGACATTGCTTTTCTCAATATTTTAAAACTTTTATGTAAATACGGATCTCTATTGACATTATAGTCCATTGGTCCAATTAAATCGCCAAAACCTTTTAAACCTAAAATATAAGTTTGGTACTTTTTGACTGGCTGTCCCTCAGTGTACCCTTTTGAATATCACTTTCTATTTGTCACAAAATTCAAGAGCACAAAACAAGGTCCCACAATCGGTCCTGCCAGTACTCTTTGATATCATACGAAAAACAAATGACAAGGTGTTTCCTATAAACGGATTTGTTTTATTTTTCAGGCATTTGAAAATTTTTAACAAGAATTATAAAATTTTGTGCGACAAGTTCAATGATATTGCTAATAAAAGCACGGCTTGTGACGTCACACGAGTAATTGGTCTGACAGCATACACCAACATGATGGAGTGCGTGATGTCCCAAGAAGTGAAAGAATCTTCACAGTAAGCAAATCCTAAGTGTTCGTTAGCCCCTTGAAATCAAGTATTGAATGGGAACAGGTAGAACGTCATAGGATTAAAATGGTTTCATCATGCCTAAACGAAACTTCAAAATATTCGAACTGCAATTTTCACATAAATGGCCAATTGTTGCTACTTGATGCATTGATAATCTAGTAAATAAACCCCGGCTTTATTTCAACAGAGATTCTTTAACTTTCTTCAACAATGTAAATCGCATCAGCTACCTTCTTGTAGAAAGGCAACAAAATCCTTTTTTTTGGTGGACCCCAATTTATAAAAGAAGTAAAAGCGGAAAAGAATTGATGGCAATACAAAAATGTTTATTTGACAAAGTTGGAAAGGTAAGATGCTTCAGCAACAATTTAAACTCAAAGACAAAGCCAGTCATTGAGATTAAAAGAATATTGTCCCTAACATTTTTTGTTTTTCCCTAACCCTGAAGCTAACCCAAATCTAATCTCTTTTTGTTTTTTGTTTAACTGACGCTGTAGCGAAGTGGTTGAAGTGCCCGCTTTGTAGGCGGTAAACTTGGCTTCATTTTCTCTGTCAACTCATATCGACGATTTTAAAAACGATATTTACAGCTTCCCTGCTTGAGGCTTAGTATGAAAAACTTGTGTGTGTGGGCGTGAAGGAAAATTCTGCAAATTCGCTTGTTAAGTCCTTGGATTGAGGACTTAAACGAACAACCCCATCTTTATTGGGCAGACAAGTGATGATATCAAGCAGTCTACTCGTTGCTGTGGCGCAATCTGACTGAAGACAGTGAGGACATATAAAATCATATCAAATTATTTTTCCCGAAATTGTAAAAATCCTCAGTCGTGGTTGTTCGCTAAATCTAATAGCTTTTTTCTACAAAAAAAGAACCTAAACGCAAATTTATTCGAACTCTGTAGGATTAATTTCAAAGTTTGTTAAAAAGTACTCTTGACAAAATGTTACGGCACCCAATAAAATGGTGTCATCCGAGGCGCACTGTAATCTTTTTTTTTAAACACAAAAATGATAAGTAGTAGGCTGCTCACGAAAACTGCTTTTTTTTTAAATTTTTCATGTCCCATAGAAACAAGAATAATTGGCTACTTCACAAAATCAAATTGTTGAGGATTTTCTGCTTTACGTCAGTACAATTTAGCTCAATTTAAAAATACACCTCAAAAAAATTATTTTGAAACTGGTAAACATTCATTGGTTAAACTTGAGTCGTGTACGCCAAGATTAACTTACCAATGCATAAGTTTTGGCTAGCTAAGTTCAATTAATGTAGCAGTACGTTAGTTTGATTTCCCCAATGAAATATTTGCTTAATATTCAATAGCCAAACTTGCTCCAAATAAATCTTTCAAATAATATTTGGTTCTATCACTTGCTTAAACTTTCTATAAAGTGAATCAATCACGAAATTTTCGTTGGAAGGTCGATCTTCAGATCCCACTTTTTTCGTTAACCTTCTTGATCAACTAACAAACTGTTCACTTTTTAGTTAACTGAGGAAAGACGTGCATTGTTAAATTCCTTGAGCGATTCTAAAGCTGGCTTAAACACAAGTGAAATAGTCGATCCTACGACAGGCAAAACATTCCGATTCAAAAAAAGGAAAGGAAAAAGCATGGACTTTCTAGACTGTCTTCTGCAGACAAAGGCACGTTTTTAGATTGGATGCTAATTTTTTACTCAACTACTATCGATTCTTATAGTTGCAATTTTGGTTTTGCTTCTTCGTAACAAGCAAAATATCTATGAAGAGACAAAGAAAGTTAAAAAAGCAACTGTCTTTTAAAAAACGTTTTGGCACTTATTCAAGGCATAATCGTCTTTTCAAAGCTTTAAAACATTTATTTTACATAAGCTTAATATGAAGAAACCCAAGCCAATTTTGTTGCGTAATCTAGCTGACGATTTTTTTTGCAAATAACTAGCCCAGCAGCTAGCCATAACAAACTATTAATTTAGAATCAAGAAGATGAAGGATTAACTGATGTAGAAATTCAAGATGAAGTTATCACTTTTTTTTGCGCTGGAATGGAGACTGTAGCTACATGTAAGTAGGCCTACTGGTATAAAATAGAAAGTGGGGTTCAAATTTGTTTGAATTGGTCTTTGGTAAATGCACAGCCGTCGTCAAGCCAGTACAATTTCAACTCAAATTAAGAATAAAAAACATTTGGATTGATAGAGAATATTTAGATTAGATTTATTAGTGTATCATTATGATTAATTGGATACGTTATTACCAAAATAAACATAGGAAAACTTATTTCCGATTATACGTGATTAATAAGAACGAGTCGTTGTCATTGTAGCAACAGCATGGACTCTCTATCTTTTGGCAAAGCATCCTGAAATTCAAAATAGATGTCGAGAAGAAATCATGAGAGAAATCGGTGGTAAAGAAACATACGAAATGTGAGTATTTTTTTCAAGGCTGTAATAAAGAGACAAAGTAATGAGGCCAGATTCTCAAAAATGAAGCCTGTTTTGCACACAAGAGTCTTTTTGAAAATATGAAACTTGGCAGAAAATTTTTTCTTCTTTTGATTTCCTCGCCTGCCAGTGCCTACTTATCACTTCATTTATTGGTGCAGCTAGCAATTACTTAGAAAACAGATCAATTCAACTAAAGATGTACATGGAAAACTACCCCATACCCTTACTCTGTTTGCTTTTCAGTACGCTTAATAATATTTTCTTTTAGGTCGGATCTTTCAAAGTTGTCTTACGTGGCACAATGCGTTAAAGAGTCATTGCGTCTCTATCCACCGGCTCCTTTTCTTGCCCGACAGCTCTCTGAAGATACGACATTCACACACCGATTCAATGATTACAAACCATTTACAATTCCAAAAGGGACCAACGTGGCAGTTGCAGTCTATATCATGCATAGGAATCCACATATTTGGGAAAATCCAGATGTAAATTTACATGTACTCAAAAATAGTTAATGTAAATCTACAACAAAAAAGAACTACCTTGATGACGGTCAGTGACGCCATCGGAGTCCGTCGCGCCCTCGGCAGACTCGAAAACTGGCACGCCAAATTTAAAAATAACAGCTGTGAGCAACCAACAGCTCATGATGAAAACCTGTTTTTGGAGACGAGCAAAACTTTAAGAGTATCGTCCCCCCAAAATTATGTCTTTTGAGATGGCTGCTTCCTCCTTTTCTTCATAACAACACTATTTTGAAAATAGTGGAGAATAGCCTATAGTGCACAAAAGGAGCGAATTTTACCAACAAGACCATTACATAGAATTTATAAAACAATCCGGAAGCTATGTAATTTCAATTATAAATTTAATGCTTTAGGATTTTGATCCTGAAAGATTTAATCCAGAAAATATAACCAAGATTCCACCTTTCGCTTACGTTCCTTTTGGTGCAGGTCCAAGGTACGTAAAGATATATTGTAACTAAAATGTTTGCTTAAAGAATTACTTTAATAATGATTAGCCTTTTTGTTGAAATAAAGCACTGAATTTAACAAAACATCAAGGCTTTATACACTGTACAAAACAAATTCAATCTAATAACTAAGCAGAGAATGCTAATCTGTTTAAAGGAAAGCTGCACCCATTAAGATCAGTCGATAAGCTGTGATGTGTTATCCGCACTACCAAAAACACCCACGGCTATTGATGGGCACGCAATAGTCACTTACCTGCAGTCTTACTGCTATATGAAGATCTCTATTTTTGATCATTCTCAATCGTCTACGATGTTAATACAACGACAAATTTTGTCAAAGGTAGCATTGTTACTCAGGAGGTAATCTTAAAACTGCACAGGAAGGCAACCAGAATTTTTTGCGAGGGGAGAAATGGCTAACTAAAACTCTGTTTTTTTGTGCCAAAGTTGTTTCGGTTCTCAACAAAGCATGTCTTTACCTTTTTCGAGTCAAAGTGGCGTAACTAAGAGAGAGCTTTTTCTTTTTAGCTGCCTCTTAACTCTGCTTGTGACATCATTATATCTCCTTTGCTTTTTGTAATTAGAAATGCCGAGATTGCTTTACATTTTGAAGCATTGAATGATTGCATATAAGAAAATTTTATTTATTTAGAAACTGCATTGGTCAAAACTTTGGAATGATGGAACTGAAACTTTTTATTGTAAAAACGCTTCGAAATTTTGAAGTTTTGTGGGATCCTCGCAATCCAGAACCTAAAACAAATCCCGGAGTGACAATGCCTCCTAAAGATGGAATTCCTCTTATTATTAAAAGACTTTAAATTGCAGTCATTTGGCTTAATACACTGTTTATAATTTAGAGCAACGTTGCTCTAAATTTACTAACGATATTATTGTTGGCAATGCAAAACTAGAATCCAGACCAACTTCTTTTAAGAGCGAGATCGTTCTCCAAAATAAAATGAAAAGATACTGGGTGTTTAGAACTAAAAAATGATTTCAAGAAAAGTTTTTGCTTATGGTGGAGAAAAACTTTTTCCCTACTTTACCAGTATTACGTAAGCTAGTTACATTTTAGACGCAATTTTAGCCACATTTGTAAACAACTTTATTGAGCCATAAGCGCTTATTGGCTAATTACACTTCATAAAAATGTGCAATATCGTGGAATTTAAATTTGCTACAATTCGTTCATAGTCTATCCTGTAAATAGTAGCACCCAAAAATAACTTACAAACTTTCTTGATGTAACCTTGAAAACAATCATTGCTGTTTTAAATCAATTGTTGATGAAGGCATTGAGTATGTTTTCCTTTACTTCCTATTTCATTAATCTATATTTCAAGTGTTACATTATATTTGTAATTTCAATAAAACACTGTATCGATTTGGGATGTGATTTACCATAAATACAAAGGAGTAAAATTAAATTATACAAGCTTAGATCTACCCGTAACCTACTTGCCTACACTGTGTAGCGTCGATAGCAATCCGGATTTGCTGTAAAAAGCTACAATAAAGCTTTTTTTTATCACGATTAGTATAGCGAAAAATGGTTTTGCACAATTTCACATATAGAGGCGTATCTGTCTGAATTGAACTGTATGTTGGTCGGTAATGACGCCACCCTTCTCACGATCCATGGCTTGAATCCGTCGTTTTATCGATACTTCACTGTGTGATACATGTTCCACATCATAGAAACGTAGTTATACTAGTCGGCTGGGATAGACAAGTTGTATTTACTGATTACTTAGGTTACACTTTTTAAAGTGGTCTTGATATCGCGGTTTTTACTTTGTTAATACGGTCGTCAGAGGAGCTTCAATTACCTAATTGTTATTCGATGCTCTGCAAAGAAATATATACTACAGCAGAACGTCGATTATCCAAACTAATTGGGATCTGGGGTGGTTTGGATAAGCGACTTTTTTGGATAATCGAACAAATACAGTTTTACAATAAACAACATATACACATACGGTGATGTATTGTACATTATGAGAAGTATAGCAATCATTTATTTTTAAGTTTGTTTCTCTTTTTGTCGTTGCCAAGTCTCTCATTACTTTTAGAAACAGAAGCTGTGTTGAGCAACACTCACTCTGTCGTTCATACCACATTATGGCAGTTTTATATGCATCAACTTTTGTTAAAGTGGTGTTCCGATAATCGACGTCGATAATCGACGTTACCGGCGCGATAGTGCAGTGGTTAGAACGTTCACATTGTAGTCGGTAGACCTGGGGTTCATTTCCTAAGTCGAGTCATACCAAAAGACTTTAAAAAATGGTATTCACAGCTTCCCTGCTTGGCGCTCAGCATAAAAAAGGGATAGTGTGGAGAACAAGCCGGCAAGCTTGCTTGTTGTGTCCTTGGGCAAGGCACTTAACGGGACGCCTCCACCTTTATGAGGCAGACAGGTGGCCCCACCCGTACTTCGCCGGATTATAATTGTGAAGTTGCCAACCCAGCATGTCATACGACTCTTGGGTACCCACCAGTGGCAGTCCGCCTTGTTGGTGGTGGGGCTACCAGTCACTCAAGACTGGTTCGAAATGGGCTGCCATCTTCCCCTAGCCTAATATCAATTAGGTTGACGGCATGAACCTGAATTACCGTTCATGCCGTACCTCCATCCCAAGGAAGAGGAGGGGTAAACACACACACACACACACACACACACACACACACACACACATAATCGACGTTCTACTGTAAAGGTAAATCTCATCTGATTTTATTTCATCATTTCAGGGCTTTTTTGCATTTTCTTCGTTAGAAGACAACGCGAGCGATGCCCGGAAAAGTGAAAGATTCTGAGCAAAGTTGAAAAATATACCGTAAATTACCATTTCTTTCTATTTTGAATAATTGTGAAAACGCTGAAGTTTACGCAACAAATATGACTATTCCAAGCTTTTCTTTTTTGAAGAAAAGTGCGACAACAATAAAGCTTCCATGTGCCATCTTTATAGAGAGCATGTTCTCCGTTTGTAAAAAAAATTGTTTTTATAATTTTTTCCAATTATAAAATTTGACAAAGGAATTTAGTAATTGATATGACCTCCCCTGATCTTGCCTTTTGATTACAGCCCACGAATTCTCGATCGTTTTAACGACCGGTGAGTTACCAGGCCATTCTCAAATTGCAATGCTGTAACGAGAAAACATTTCTTGATTTTTTTTGAACAATGACAAGGGGCTAAGTCTTGCTAAAAAATAACCTCCACCTGTGGAAAATGCTTTCTGCACATCTGCAATCGCTCATTGATGGAGAATTTATGTGTACTTGTCTCTTTTCATCATTTTCTTCACAGGAAACAGACCTCAACCACCTTTGAAGCTAAAATTTTCTGAAACATCTTTTTGAGAATACTTTCCCGTTGTTTAATGTGGCTTGGTTTTACCATTTCTGCCACACTCCTTCTTACAAAGCGAGAGTGCTTGCCTTAGACAAAATTTATCATCCATTTGCAAATAATGCTTCTTTTCAGCAAGTGTATTACTTGTCATTTTTTTAGCAGCTGCTTTGTCTCTGTTCTTCCACCAACTCTTCCAACTTTGATAAGACGTCTTTTAATTGAAGAATTGCTTAAATTGAGCACCATAGGCCATCATGTCCTTTTATAAATCGCTGTGTTTCTTTTTGGGATCAGTAACATTGAGCCTACAGTATGAAGCATCTTACGAACTCTAGTAGAAAGTTTTAGACTTTTGACCACATTTTCAATCTGGTTGGGGGTAGGCTATTTCAGTTTTTTTAAACCGTCAAATAATTCTTGAAACTGTAGACTGACATACACCAACTATAATTGCAATGTTCCTCGACTTTTTCTGGCAGTAACTATTGACAGTAAGAATTCTTTCGCGCTTCTTAGGGGCTGCATCAGCCACAATTTTATTTGATATAACTTCAAATTCTGGTGTCCAGTTAAAAAGAATGGATATTGAAAAATTGCTTCTAAATAATACAAGGAAATTATGACGTCATAGCAACAATTATTCTTTAATCAATGTAAATTATGACATCATTCACTAATGTCGTACGATTCGATGATACGATTGCTAGAGTTAACAGTAATTAAATAACAAAAACTGTCAAAAAAATCCTACAGAGTTAATTAATTTGGACGGCACCGTAAATTCCGTCTAGGTCATAAAATCGGTTATGAGCAAAAAGATCCGCTCTAGACTGTTTTGATGACAATTATCTGCAAATGGCATTGCTACCATCGCAAAACAATGCCTTTGTATTATTGTTTTTCTATGGGTAGGCCTATTGTTTTCGAAATCGTGTTAGCACTGAGCAGCGTCACTTTTTTGCTTTTCCTGATGAGTGTTTTCTCTGAATAAAAACTGACTAGTTTTTACAAGCATGCTAGTTTTTACAAGCCTTACAAGCATGGTTTGAGAGCCAAAAGTTGGGCTGCTACGGCACTGCAAAAGCATTTTCAAAATAGTTTAAAAGTAGTTAAAGACACGACAATCCTTTCCTTTCTACAAAAGTGAACAAAATTGCACCCTCCAATAGGTAGTCATGGCCAAGCTCTTCGCCGAGCCGTAACGTTCTCAAAGTGTTGCAAAATTGCTTAATAGGCTAGCCCTCGCAAAATGAAAATTTTATATATTTTCAAAATGTTTGCTATCAGCCGCTTAGATAATTGTATTAACGCTTACTAAAAAAGCAGGCCTAGTTGCTTCCTTGTTTGTGCAGTAATGTTTATCAATAAATACTGCAAGCTCAATCATACGGCAACCTTAGCCTTTTACAAGAACTAGAAAACTTTGGAATTACCGTTAACAACCAACAGAACAAACATTTCAGCCATTGCAAAAGCTGTGCCATGGTCATATACACTACTAGCCGGCTTTGCCGGCGTCGCCCCTCCATCAGTTATGTCCGAGTTTAGTATTTTGGTTCAACCGGCAAAGCCGGGCTCACCCATCCGGCTCTTGTGTGGGCAGCAGCGAAAAGTTGATAAATTTTATGCACCTTCTCAATTCTTGTACACGAAATTGTAATCATCATATTCTCTTAATCATGACTGGCAATGCTGCCAAAGAATCTTGCCACAAATTATCGTTAATAATTGTGAGGGAGCAGGGATTGTACATAATCAAAATTGATTGTAGCGGCAAAATGGTGGTTGCTTTCGCAATTAAAGAAAAAACTATTTAATGGTTAGCCTATTTTGCCAATTGGTGCTGCCTCTTTCTTATTTATGTTGTGGTATTAAGTTCCTAATTTGGTTACGCTATTGGTCTTGTTTTTCAGCATAGCGACAAAAGCGGCTATTGATCTCTCTATATTCAGTTTTACAAATTATTATGGTTGTGATTTTATGTTGCTTTTTTGTTAAACATGGGATTTTAGTACAATGATACAGAGTATAAATATAAATACCATAACAGGCAGCATATCAGCATAAGAAAAAAACTTTGCTTTATAGTATATATGACGACGTCACTGGAAGAGCCCGCGTCAGTAACGTTGGGATTGAAAGTGTAAGTTCAGCCGGCCAAGCCAGCTTTACTTATTAGGTTCTTGTATAAAGAGTTGTCAAAAGTTTATGTGTATTCTGCACATAAGATACTCACGACTTTTTGTGCTTCTTTTCTAAGTAGAATATCTCATTTCAAGATTCTGGCTCTGCCTTAGGCTTACGTCTATGTGCTTTGTTCATTGTTGACACGAGCCCAAGGGAGCCTTGAGCTTCCTGTAGTTTGGAAGTAGGGATTACATTTCTGATATTAAGCTATTCTAAAGCAAAAGGGCAAAAATGTCTTTCGTGTGGTGCGATTTCACACTGTGACGCTATTTTTGCCTGCGCTACTTGCTTTAATTCGGCCATAGCATGAAAAGGGGCCCAGCCTTTTGGGAGTTTATTACTGTTTCTTAAATTTGGGATTTTATTGCATATAACTTTGCCCCAAATCCAGACCTCCCTACTTCTAAATAAAGATTAGTGTTTTGTAGCGATATCTTTGCAATTACAAATATCAGTAATGGGCTATACCATTTATGTTTGCTATTAAAATGATAGCGGATAATTTTGCTGCCTGCTGCTGTTTTGCCTGAATAGTGGCAATCATGGAGATGTCATTTAACATTATGACCTCACAATGCGTTTTAAGCCATTAAATATTAGGATTGCTACTTATCATTTCTTCGTTATTGTAGACGAATTAATATGAACTAACGTCTCTGACTGCGTGTATGTTCCTTGGCCCTGGCATAAACCCCGCCATGCAAAAAGCAAACTAACTCAAAATGAAGCATTCACACTTGAGTTATAGCAGTAGCGGGGGCCCCCATCAACAATGTCGAGGTTAAGAACATCAAATCACCTGGCTGCTGCGACAGCCTTTCCCAATTGCAAAGGAAATTGCTTCAACATTTAGATCTTACGTAGTTCGACACTTGCATTTTGTTGCAAACGATACGAAAGGACCATCTTTACTTCATCGTCTTTTTCTTGGGTGATCACCAAGTGTTTTGCCTGGAGTAGGCTACATAGTAAGATTTGTAGACTTTGAGACTTTTGAATAATTTGATTGATAATGCCAAAAATCCATGCTATCGAAAAAGAATACTCAAAATGTACCAAAGGACTTCGTATTTCTAGAAATTGTAATTTTGTGAAGTGCAGGCACTAAAATTTTGTGTTTTTTTTAACCACGGGGTGGTGATCAATCGTGTCAAGTTTGATGCTAGCACCGGTAGTAGTTTTAGAGGAGTTAAAACAGACAAATAGACACACAGACAGATAGAATTGCGCTTTATATATTAGATGTTAAACCCACATAGCGAGCTATTGATTTAATATGCAGCAGATTAAGAAGAGCCAGAGTTTTTGGTAAAGTACCGTTATTTAAGGCAGCGATTTCCAACGTGTTGGTTATGACCGAAAACTGGGTCACCTCAAAAATATTTTTGGTCGGTCGTTTTTAAAAAGTATAAAGTTTAAAATTTTTATTTTTGGTATTGCTTTTTGTTGATTATTTTGTATAATATGACATCTAACTGTTGCCCGTAGTTTTATAGCCAGAGGAGAGATTTGGATAAAAGTACCATGATCCCCTCTAGATTTCTTGGGACTGATCTCAGTATTAAGTTCATTCATTTGTGCTTATGAGCTCACATTCTGTTGGTATGTTTTTGTCAGGCTGGGTCACCGCAACGGGTAGACAACTCGTCTGTTTTTCTGGGCCACCGCATGGTCTGTATGCTGCATTGAAAGAGAGTTATTAGGAGTTGAATTTTATCAGTTCTTACAAACCAATTCTTAAATTTTCATTACTGCTTTTACGAGAAGTAACAGATTTTGTTGTCAAAGTTTTTGAATCCCACAGTCAGAGGTATCCAGTGAAGTTTTTAACCAAAGATACTAAAAGGCAGATTGTTGCCGGCTGTTCTTCACACAATCCGTTTTGCGCTGAGCGCCAAGCAGGGGAGCTGTAATATAGCTTTTAAAGTCTTCAGTATGCCTCGACTAGGGAATTATATCTGTGTTTACGCACTGCGAAGGAGACCCTCTAACCCAGTCGTTCTCAATTAGTGTGCTGCACTACATACGCTAGGAAGGTTACAGCTTGTTCGTTCAATATTAACTAAGAACGAGGGCCTTACTGAAATTGGAAAAAAATGTGATATATTTGAGCTAAAGACCACTGTAGTTTGAAAGTAGCCACATGCATAGAAATGGTGCTCTTACCAATACAGTACATTACCGAAGATCACTGAAGGGTGAACGCCTCTAAAAGTATACGTGGGGAGAAAAGAGGTCTACGAGCTACTAAGTGATTAATTAATACTATCATTTCAAGAATTCCAATTTAGCTTCGCTTAACGCTAGCTGCATTTTACATAAGTAGAAATTTTGTTTTTTCTTTCGCATGCACTATAAAAAATTTGCAGCAAGATTAAAGAAATTTTGCAAGCATCAAAAATGCCGTCTGCAATGATAAAAGTATTTTGCAGCTATTTTATGACAGTGTGTTTACTTACTTGATATTTCTACTTTATTTAGATGAGAAATATAATTTTTATTTTTTACTAAAGCGCTGCGGCACTAAGTTATTGTGAAAACTACTCTAAAAGTTGTTTAAATGAGTCCAGCGAGAAATTTAATCGGCAACAAACTTTTTTGTTCTGGATTAAACGCGGCTACTTGTACAGTAGAAGAATATTAATACGAATATAAGCCAAAAAGCGGCTCAGACGTCCATGCTACGCCTTTAGTAGGTGACTTAAAAAATTGTCCGAAATGCCGCTTCGAAGCCGTTGAAAAAGGTAGTGCTCGGGCTAACTGGGACCCTGGAGAAGGCCAACAACCATTTCGACCCAAATCAAATGGAGTCGGGGAGGGCACTACCACGTTGAGACGGCTGTTGGTTGGTAGGTGCAGTCCTTTTCTTAGAGTCACTAACTTTACCGAATTAAAACGCCTTGCCGAGTCGCTTGTCGTGCCATCTCCAGCTGCCTCTCGTCCTCCCCTATCTTACTTCTCCTCTCTGAGGCGACTCTACCTCCGTACGAATTACTCTGACTTATTTCGCTTAGTCATCTTATGAGAGGGCTCTTTGTCTCTCAACCTCCTTCCTAATTTCAGGTTTGGCTAGATCTAGAGAGAAACCAAGGCTCTCAAAATCCGCCTGGAGAGCTTTTGCATCCACTTACCTTCTCATGAATCCTACTTCTCCTAGGAAAATTCTCTTTACTTGGCCTCCTCTCTTCTTTGAAATCTGCCTTTCTAAACTGTGGAGTTCATCCTTTCCTCCCCATGCTCCCGCTTTGATCCCCCTCTTTTTTGACAAGGTGGAGCTCTCGCTCACCTTGACTCTCTGCCACCTCACGATCTAGTGATCTGACAGATGGCTTTGTTCCTTTTCCTTTTGGCAAAGGCGGCTCTGGCATTCTTGCCAACTTCTCACTTCGTGGCACTGAGTCCACCCTTTTCTTTTCGACAGGCCCAGATTGTTCCAGTTTTTTTTCTGAAGCCTACGCCATTCTGCAAGCTCTCCGCTGTTCTTGGCAACACCAAAAAATCTGCCATTTCTCTTTTCTCTTCCTTTTCTTCAACTATTACTCTGTCCTTGCTACTCCGTTTTCTCCTCCTCTTTTCCTTTCACCTCAAATTTTAGGGCATATCGGCAGGAGCTGTCTTTTTTCTCTTCCTGTACAATCAGACCACAATGGATCCCTGAACACTCATTTCTACCGAAGAACAACGCGGCTAATGAGTTGGCCAGGCGAAGAGTGCTACTCGTGCCCTCTGCAATCCCTTGTAGTCTTTTTCCTGTTATCTCTCTTATCCACTCTTCTATTTTCTCGGACTTCAGGCATACCGTCTCATTTAAATTCTTTGACACTTAGATTTCCTCGGTTGCCACTGAGGAACTTGTGCTCCCTCGACAAGCTCGTTGTTCTTTCTCTCGTCTTCGCTGCAATGGACGCAGTCTTCCGCTGAGCTCTTATCCCTCTAGGATTGGCAGAATTGAGAATCGTTCCGGCAGCGCCTGCGGTCATCCGTCCCAGAATATCTCTCATTTCATTCTGCACTATCCAGCTACGGACTCTATGCGCTGCTACCTCTTTGCCGACGCTCTATCTCTATACAATCTTTGGTCCAGGCCCTAGAGAGTTTACCGGCTTCTGAAGCTCCACGGTCTTCCGCCATGCCCCCATCCCTCGGAAGGGGTCGAGTAACAACAACAAGACGTCGAAGAAGAAAAGAAAAAAAAGTCCAAGGCGTCATACACAACTTTTTATTTTGAATCGCAATCGCAAGGAAAAAGTTGTGCGACTGTTGGAAAACAATCTGTAACAATGGTTAAATTCTTAATCACAAGCCAAAGTATCAAAGATATAACAGTTCAAGCTGTCACCATCAATGGTCTACCTTTTTTCACTTTTGAAGAATCCGGTATCGCAAAGATGCTGGCTCCGATGTTAGACCAATTGAACTTAAAACCTGCAGCTTCCAACGTGCGAGTATGGATCACTGACGCTTATCAGAGAAAGAGAATAGAAACCAAACAGACATTTTTTGGTAAAATGGTTTTGGTTAAAGTAGACTTGTGTAAGCAAAGAAAGCGTCAGTTTATCGGAATAAATATGCAAGCAGTAGTGGACGATAATTTTCCAGTTATCACCGCACCGGTTAACGAGTTACACGAACGAGCGACAGCTTCTGCAATACGTAAAAAAAAATTGTAGGCTACTTTGCCGAATTTAATATCTTGGAGAAGTAAATTTACAGCCTCACGACAGATAACGGATCCAACGTTTCAAAAGTTGTAGAGCTAATGAAACGTGATTTTGCTCTGCCCGAAAATGTTGTTGATGAGAATGACGAGGATGAACGTGATGTAACTGAAGCTTTCGACAGAGAACTTTTGGAAGACGTAATAACTGCTCATGATGGAGTTATTGCTTTTAGCTTTGCTGTTCACACATTACAACTGAGTGTGCATGACTTCTTTAAAGCTACTTCCAGCCGAAGAAGTGGTGTCAAAAGTGAAAAATGTCACCGAAAACACCCACAAGCAGAATATCAGAAAGTAGTTCAAGCATAACAACAAACTTCTTCCTAGACTGGATTATGAGACCCGTTGAATTTCAACGTTTTTAAATCTTGAAAGTATATTGTTTGTTAGGGATTTACTGGGTCAAATCGCTCTTGCTAATGAATCCCTCCTCTTGTCAAGCGTTGATTGGTTTACCGTAAAGGAGCCTACTAAATGTTTAAAACCAGTTTATGACACTACCACTGCAACTCAGCTGAAAAAATCAACTGCTGATGGGTTCTTTGGTGAGTGGGTGAAGTGTAAAGTTCAACTGCAAGGCAAGAGTGTAAACAGTGCATTTCTTTGGCATTGGCTATGCTTTACGTCATGAAACGTAGAAAAACAAATATGTTATCTAAAGCTGCTTTTTTGGCTGCAATTTATATTGATCCAAGGTATGAGTTTTTCTAAAACGTGATCAGAAAACAGTTGCACAAGCATTGTGGAGGCGCCTGCAAATGCTGCAGGAGTTAGTTAACACGACTGACGTAAAATGTCTAGATTTAACTTCAGAATCTGAAAAATGGATCTACTCCTGCATGCAGTGTTGATATTATTGATGAGATACTTGCCACTTCCGATGTGTGCAATGCAAGCTTATCACAATTACCACAGAATGGGTAAAATGCAACTGAGATGATTAAGTACTTCACCAACCAAGCCCATCTCTTTAGGAACACTAACAGTTTTGAATGGTGGAACCATCAAGCAGAGTCCGATCTTAAAAGCGTAGCAAATGTTGCTCTTGCTTTACCAGATACTCAAGCCAGCGTAAAAAAAACTTTTTCGGGTTTAAGGTACTTCCTAGATGAATTGAGACTTGGCCTTAAAGAAGACACAATCGGAGCAATAATGTTTCAGCGTTGCAACACTTGAATATTTCGTTAGCAGTATAATTGAACTGGCTTTCAAAAATGTTTAAAATTTTTTTTTGCAATCTGTTCGTTTGTTGCTTTTTTTGCTTTTTGATAATGATAAGTTGATAATATCAATATCACTGCCGTTTTGATCGTTAAGTTTAGATTCAATTATTTAAATCCGAGTTGATGTTCTTTACTATTAAATAATGTAGTTGATTGGAGGTTGGTTGAGTTACCCGCTTTTCTCCAGAGAAACAAAAATTGGCTTAGCCTCTCTACTTCTGCAAATATTTATCTCAGCACACTTTTGCGGTTAAGTAAGGACAAAAATTCAGCAAAATAGTTGGCACAGAAAGATACGGTGTTACGGTAGGGAAAAAATTCCTTACAGTACTATTGCGTACAGTGTTTTAGTAAAGTACGAAATTTCGGTACGATATTTTTTTGGAAGTACGGAGTTCGGAAACCATTCCGTGCCGAATCTAATTCTCTGCTTCTACGCAGGCGCAAAAAATAAAAAATGATTTTACCAAACCTACTCCTTCTTGTTGCTACGTCTTGTCAATGAACAACAAAGCGATATTTCTGGTCTCTTAAAGAGATTAAATGTGCTGTAGAAACAATGTATTTCTCATTGATGGAAGCAATGAATTTTTGTTTGCTGACGTTGAGATCTATAGTTGATTGAAATAAAACTGCTGTGGCGTCTTCAAATTTATTGCAAGACAGCGTGCAAAAAAACGCTTTCGTTCAGCCATATTTTATAGCGGCGTTGCTGACAATAGTGATTTTGGCTTATCTTGTCATGAATTTCATTTATTCTGCAATAAAGAGAGTCCAGAAATTTCGGCAAGCAACTAAAATAGCTGGAGGATCTAAAGGTCGTTGGTTTTGGGGTGATATGAAGGAAGTGGGTAATAGTTTGTTATAGATAGGCACCCAATACAATTTTTAAAAGAAAGCGCTGTGCTTGGCTGCTAGCTTGGAAAGGGAGGAAATCCGATTACAAAATTATCGAGATTTTGCTTATAGAATAGATTTAAGGCGTTTTGAGTTGATCGTAAACGGCAAATCAATGCTGACCGTGTTTAAAGGGAAGTGTAAAAGCAAGGGTTGTTTTCCCTTCCAAAGCGTACAAGAAAAAGTTTTTTTATAAATTTGAGCTTTCAATTAGCTGAAAATTGAAAATCAAGGACGGGAGTAGAAATTTTCCCCTCCCAAACCATCAATATAAATTTGCATCAGTTATTTGTATTTACTTTTACTTATTACACACTTGTTGGCAGTTGGTAACACAGTTTTATTTGAATCTACATTTTTTGTGTTTAGTACACATTACACACGAAGGTTTCCGAAATTCCTAGAAAAGATGCCACGAGTTTCCAGCTTTATCTACGCACTATGTGGGTTTTATGGTAACCTATCATTGCTATCATTCGGACATTGCTAAAACCTTGCTAACTCGAGAAAGTTAGTGCATCAACATTTTATTCTACAGTGTCTTTACAGAGTGACGAGAGACAGTCTACTGTTTGGGATCAAAACTGTCGCGTTTTGAAATAGTGCTTTTCGTAATGTTACTATAACAGCTTTTATCAATTCAAAAACCAATGTAGAAAAGATAATGTCTGTTTTGAAGAGACGGATTTGACAGAAAATTATATCTCCCAAATGCGTTTTCTTCGTTAGAAGAGCTACTGCTTGTTAGTTATATTTGACATAAATAAAACTATTAAGCAATGGAATCTCACAGTTTCTTTTCCATAACCCAGCAGCACAATCTTTATATAATCTTGGAACTTGTATTTTCTGGCTGGCAACAGAAGCTGCTGTGAGCTAGATTCTTTTGCTTAATTTAATGTTTTGTTTGCAGTGCCCAAGAGCTTTGCATATAAACACTTTGCAAGTGCAATTTTGACAGATGGACAACTATGGAAATATCACAGAATATTTCTCACAATTTGCTTTCATTTTGACATTATAAAAAAGTAAGACACTTACTTACATTTTGTCTTAAAAGTATTATCAAAATTAATTAGCTCAAACAGCGGAAAAGTTGTGTCAAAATGACCCGAAAAAACAATTATGAATTGTTGTTGGGTTCTACAAACTGCTTTGAATATAGTGGTTTCAAAGCTTTTGATACGCTATGTTAGGGGAGGCCAACTTTTCTTCGATAGAAATCAAGTTGAAAATTTTTAATAACTCGCAACCGACCGGTCTTTTAGCTAAGTCACTATGAAAAAATGGTTTGTTACCTGACTTTTTCCTCAGGAAACTGGTAAGAAGAAAGACTACTGAACCCAAAGAGCCGGCCAACTTCATTCTGCCTGAAGTGGAGATTGCATAAAAGAAATGGGATGCCAAATAAAGCGTGGCGTAAAGAGTACATCGTTTCATTATTTTACCGTTATAGAAATTCAAAATATTTAGAATCTGATACGGTGACGTTTGCGATAAAAACTCAACCTCCAAAATTTTAGCTTGTAATTGCGTCATAAAAACGTGGTACGCGTTGGTTTAAATGCCAATTTTAAAGATTTTAGTGCATTTCTAAAGTTGCTGATTGTAGTTCCACGAACTTTGGGTAAAAATGAGCCTCTACCCCTGACTTCATACAATCAGGAAGCCTGATTTTTACCACAATAAGATACTCCCAAAGGTCGCTTTTTTAATTTTATAAAACAGCATACCTTTTTTAAAAACTTTGATTGCGAATAGGATTTTTTAAGTAAAATCAGTCCTCTACTACTTACGAATTTTAGGGCAACATAGTACCCCGAAAAACTTATGACCTTGCAAATAATTTAAACTATCAGACCTTAGAGACATACCGCTAGATATTTTGACTTCTTTAGTAATTACAAAATGACTCTTGTACAGTTGCGGAGAGTAGAGAAAAATATCAAGCTGCCGTTTTTACGTCACAGATTTCCAATAAATTTTGACAAAAACTGGAAATATGCAGATATTCATGAGCTGTGTACTAAAAATCATATCAAAAAGTTTTTTTCGTAATAACTAGGGCCATTTTTTTTGACCTAAAAAATATATTTTTGACTTTATTTTAACAAAATTTTGACTTTATTTTGTCCAAACCGCTTTAGCCTATTATTTTGTCTTGTTGCACTTTTTTGATTAAAAATGTTTTATAATCCGCAATTTACACAAGTTTTTAAAGAAAAAGGTAGCCTACTTTAAACATTTTCTCAATCACTCAGTCTTGAAGCTAATGCAACAAAGCGACGCATGACGTCAAAACCTAGCATAACGAGCCATTGTGTGTACCGGTATTAATTAGCGTGTAATACAAAAAATGCGTTGTTATCGCAACTGCACTGTTTATTGACAGTCTGTCTATGATGTTTTTAACAAAAACCACGCAGTATAATTACCAGAACTTTTTATTGTAATACAGCATCATATATTTTTTTACGTTCTTAACATCAAAATTTCTGTCTTTTCTCAGTAATTTAATGAGCATAGAAAACGACCTCTCAACAGCAGCAGAGGTTGGCTGGGCTTTTTGCAATAGTGTGTAGCTTGTTGGGTCAATTGTCAAGTTTGTACAGTTTATTATTGTTTCTAAATCAGAGTTGGATAGTCGTTTTTTAATGTAATTTTTAATTGCGCACAGATCATCATCAAATTGTATATTCTTCAGCAGTCCGTATGCTTCGGTTATCGTGCAGGCACTTCCTTCTAAGAACTCTACGTTGGCTGCTAGAGTCCGGTATTGATTTGTTTTAACCAATTCCGGCACCAAATTTTCCACATTGATAGCGTCTTTTGCTCTGCTGACTAAGAGGCCTCTTCCACATTGATAGCGTCTTTTGCTCTGCCGACTAAGAGGCCTGCACTTGTCCAATTGTTGACAATGGTACGAACAGCTGGAAGGTTCTCACTGTAATATAAGGCAGCTCTAAGCCAAGTTGCCCATCTTGTAATTACAGGGTCAGGAGAAGATGGCAGACCAGCATCATGAAAATCTTTCTTGCGATCTTTGTTTTTGATTGTTGCTGCCTTGATCGTTGCTATTACTTCATCAACATTTTTAAAATGAGCACTCACATGCATAGCGCAGTTATGTAGTAAGTGCGCAACGCAGGTGACAAGCATCAAAGAAGGGTATAATTCCTTTAATGTCTTTCCAGCCAAAGACATGTACCGAGCAGCATCAGTCAAGAACAATGAAAAAATCTCGCGTTTTATTTCAAGTTGTCGCGACATGTTATCCACAGTGTGCAGAATAATACTGCTATTAACATTGCTACCACTGTCAAGTGGATGGCAATCAATGAGGAATGTTTGATTTGGGGCATCTAAGCTGCCCATAAGCACACTAATATACTTTCGTTTAGCAATCTGCTCCATCCACAATTTAAAAAATTTTTTGTCACGAAGTAATTCTTGAATTTGTTATTCTATTTGGGATGCTAATTTAGCAGCACATGCCCGGGCTGCAGTCTCCGAAGGCAATACTTTTCCCATTGTAGCAAACAGAGACTTTACAGAAGGATGGTTCAGTTTATGAAATGGGATATCTGCAGCTAAGAATTAAGAGACAATCTGTTCCTTGAAGTTTACTTGATCGAGTTGTAAAAAGTTTTTTTTACTTTGGGATTTGCTCTTTGTCTCCAATTTTTTTTGATGTTGCTTACTTTTTCAGTGGCTTTCCAGAAAAAACTTTTTGTCGCATTTGACTAACATATCACAAAGGTTGCATCGCAAGTCGCAGGGAGGAGTTGCTGAAAACTCATCTGGATATTCCTGGCAAATTTGCCTAACTTTTGCTGTAGAAGATTTGACTTGTTTAGGCATTCTTTGCTTTGCAAGCTACCACTTAAAAAGACCACGTGTAAAGAGCGCAAAGGTTTTATAGGAATAGATTAATTGTCTAACAATTATGTGTTTATGCATCAACAATGACGATGTGATGCACAATAAGTGCTATTTCCTTCTCAATTACCGCACGCATCTTTACCATTGATACATGAGTTGCTAGTTGCTAGCCAGCAATTTTCAAGGCGATCTCCTATCAAGAGGGATCTGCTTCCAGCATCAAAGTACAATAGAAAAATTTGCTCAAAATGATCACCAGCATCATACGGTACCATACAACAATCTATTACATCATGTCAATAACCCGCGACCGGTTTCGACCTTGTTGGGACTCATCAAGCGGGTGTAAAAAACACTCAATAACAAACATGCTAAAAAAACAAATTTGCCATTGGGTGCAAAAAAAAAGGAAAATGCAATACAAAACAATTGATAGGAGATTGCCTTGAAAATTGCTGGCTAGCAACTAGCAACTCATGTATTAATGATAAGTCTTGACAATGATCCTGCACCCTATTAGAGCTTACCGATGTGACTTGTTGTCCATGTCATGTGTGTGTGTCCTTAAATGTGACCCCTATGATATAGGTATTGATGTATCATATTGTTTTGTATTGCATTTTCCTTTTTTTTGCACCCAATGGCAAATTCATTTTTTAGCATGTTTATTAGTGAGTGTTTTTTACACCTGCCTGATGAGACCCAATAAAATCGAAACCGGTCGCGGGTTGTTGACATGATGTAATAGATTGCTGTATGGTACCGTATGATGCTGGTGATCATTTTCAGCAAATTTTTCTATTGTATCTTTACCATTGCAACTATTTCAGAAGTTTAAAATCAAATAAAACTGCGCATAAAATTTTAATAGCAGCTCAACAATTCAAAAAAATATAAAAAAACTAAATTTGTTCGTTTTTGTAAGGAAATCTTTGATGAAGACAATTTTGACAAGTTTTGACTTTATGCAAAATTTTGACTTTATTTTGACTTATAAAATCTACCAAAACAGAATCGTGAACACCTGAAACGAAGGTTAGTACACATTTGATCATGTAACAAGGTCCTGAAAAATTTTGACTTTGTTGACTTTAGCGGGCCTTAGTAATAACTTTTTCTCTGCTGCTTGTAGATTTTTAATGCTTTCAATTGGTAACAAAAAACTGACCCTTCAACACATTTTGACACCAATTTTATCGATCTACGTCCAGTGGTTTTGAAGATACACAAATATTCTTAAAATTAGAATTTAAACCCACTGATGCCTTATTTTTATGATGCTACCTGAGTTAAAACTTCAAGAGACGCGTTTTTACTTAAAATCCCACCATATCACACCTCAGATATTTAAAATTTTAGCAATGACGAAACTATAAACGACCTTAGAAATAAACCGTGACAGGACAATTTTAGAAATAAATCTTGAAAAAAGACAGTGACAGGACAAGAGAGAACGGGATGAGAAATTTTCTTACTCGATTAACCGTAGGCACTGCACCAAAGATTTCGGTTTTGCTAATTCTGGTGGCATAAACTATTACAACAAGGCAGTTGCAGCAAAGGCGATAGAAGTCAAGACGAAAAACGTAAAAATGTAAACAAAGCACAAGTTTTTCAGTTAAAACTGAGGAGAATTTTTTGTCAAAAATGTTGAGGAATCAGTACGCCTTCATCAGAAAGAAAGTAAATAGAAGAAGTGAGAAAAGAGAAGCTGCAAGGAACTGCTGTTGAGGGCCAAAGCAACACACTCTCTTTGATTAGTGCAACTGCCGAGTCAGTATCCTAAAACGTTGAGTGACTGAGGACCATTGCAGTTTGGAAATAGAAGAAAGGAGAGAGTGGAGAGTTTTTGAGTGAGATTCCAAAGAGTGCGAGAAGAAATGACAGTGGCGTAAACGCGTTTCCTGAGTTGGCTAAGTCGCGACTACCCTGTGAACATTTTATTTGAGTTGAGCGAAATATTTTTTGATGTGTAACCAATGCCTACCTCATCAATTGATTGGTAAAAGTCAGAGCTGAAATGCGCAAGCTATTGTGTTCGAAAATGGCGCGTATACAGGATTTTGAGCTTTCATTCGTTTAGCTTTAATTGGCAATTAAAAAAGCAAAAACGCAGCAACTACACACTTTGTTCTCGTGTATCCCACAACCGATGCCCAGTACATGAAATAAACATTTGCTCGGCTGTTGAATTTTCATATATCTTTGGTCGTGCTTTCTCATAATTGTTAGTGCATTCCAACAGATATTGTATCTACTGAAGGTAATACCCATTATTACAGTTGGTGGGTTTTTTTCGCAACCCATCGTTGCATTAAAGTTTTATATTGACAATCTCCAAGGCTCTCGGGTTGAAACATTGCCTGAGCTTTTATGGTGCATCCTTGCTTTGGGTAGTTCTTTCTCTGGAAAAAGCTCCACGCAGCATGCTTTGGGATTTTCAAGTTTGTCTTGCCTCATCATAATTTGTGTAGAACCAAAGTTATTCATTAGTAACTCTATCAATGGTAGTGAGAAAGTTTCAAAGATGCGAGAGGGTCTGCTTTGTGGTCTGTAGACGTGGGTTCAATTCTTTTGTCGAGATACACGAAAGACTAAACATAATATTCACAGCTCCCCTAATTGACGCTCAGTAAAAAAGGAATAGTGTGTTGAAAAAGCCCGCAAGTTCACTCTTTGTATCCTTGAGTAAGGTAATTAAAGCGATACTCTCAACTTTATGTAACTGGTAGGTTGTGAGGTCTAGCAGTCTACACGACGTGGTGACCTAATGTGATACAAGTCTGGTGTCCAGAGCATGAGCTTATATGCATAAATTAGATACACCTATTTATATGGGAAAATGGGGTTAGTTGAGTCAATCAATGTTGCTATGAAACTAAAATCGCTCTACCGCATGTACTGCTGTGACTCGACTTTGACCTAGTTATGGTTGTTGCCAACCAAACCAGAATTGAATTCACAAACCCGAAGTCGCTCTTTTAAAAAATTTCTTTATTTTTGATCTAAGAGTAGTTTTTGGTGTGTCTACTATTTGTTGTTTTTTGACTGTAAAAGTATGAAGTTTTAGGAAAACTAAATGGTGCAAATAAAGTGAAAGCTTGTGACGAGTTGATTATATTATTTAAATTTTTAATGGAAACACCTAAAGTATTATTGTGACTAAATTTTACAGAGCAAGCACCATGAAAGGCTATCACGTTGGTTAAATCATTTGATTCAAACAACCTCACTATTATGACAAATAGTGATTTTCATCTAATAATCAAAAAATAGTCATAATCAAGAAGCTAGATAATTCAAACAAGAATCTGGGTGTTGTTCAAAATCCCTTCGGATGACATTGGCCCTATAATGTATAACACTGAAATCAGTGACGCATTTAATTAGTGACGCATAGTGACGCAATCTCCAATCAGTGACGCATTTAAAAAGAAATTCCTGAAGGGGATGGGGGCGGCCAAATTTTGTAAAACTTGAAATCTTATTGTTAGAGATTGAGCATTTTGCTAAATTTGGTTTCCAAAAAGACGTGAAGACCTTTTTATTTTCATATATATTGCTACTATCATACCATGTGGAGGCATTTTATCCGCCCAAATACGCCGCTGCTTTCAATATTTTCAAGATTACAGGAAAAAAATTGGGTTACAAACAAAAACAATTTTAATTCCTTCAAAATTACTGGGCTACAAACATGAAACTTGACGCAAATAATCACTACATTGGGGTGAATGTCATTTGGGGTTGAGTGACGTCATGATAATGTCTCCATTGAAGATACGTTTTGATAGTTTCATTTCTTGGTGGTGAAAACAGGTTTTTGTTTAAGCAAACGCCAGCACTCGACTTACCAACTACAAGAAATTTTTCTTTTTAGGAACTAAAATGACGTTATAATTGACCATTGATTGTAAAATTTGTTTTTTTATTTTTTCAAAAAGTACTGACCGCAGAAGTGCAGTTTAAAGCTTTTTCAAAAGTGGTTTTTCAGGGTGGTTGAAAAGTAACGAGACATTAAAAATTGCTCGTGATCTTATTATCGTCCATAATGACCAGACGATAACCTTTTTAGATGAGGCAAAACTAATAGGGATTACTTATTATTCAGATTTTGTTAATTGTGTTTATGTTATTTATGGAATGTGGTAGCATTTCAGAAAAGAGAGGTTGTTTGACCATTCAGGAGCGAGCCGAAATTGCAGCACGTTATGAAGTGAGAAATTCCTTTGCCTTGGTGCAGAGAAGGTGGGGTGCATGTAAAGGTAGGCATGAACCACCATGTCTAAAGAAAATTGGAGGTTGTCGTGCAAAGCTTATGACCACTGGCTCCATAAATCATAAACGAAGGAGCTGGCGTCCATTTAACAAATGGACTAGCGGAGAAGTTGGAAACAGTGCTGAAAATGTTCATGTATAGCCTGCAAAATTGATGCTTGTGAAAGCAGATTAACAAGACACGCAACACTCTTCGTGTAGCCGAAGGAATTAAATTATAATATAGCTTTAAAAAAAACTTTTTGAGCCACAAGCTTTTTGTGATGCTCTCATACCGACTGTCACAGTGGCACTTACATTCATATATACCACAGACAGCATGTGCTTTGACGTAAAGACCAAGCGGGTGCTGACGAAACCATAGCAGCTTTCCACGGCGGTTTTGAAAAAATTTTTCAAAGTTTGTGGAGGGCACAACGACTACAGGTTTGCATCAAGCAACATGTTCGGCAAAGCTTAAGACAACAATTGACCCGTCCACGCTGATCTCAACCATACAGATCGTGCAAACGGGATGACACCAAACCGGACTGTGACTCTGCCATTGGTCAGCATCTTTTAGAAAATGATCAATGTGCATTAAACTATGGTAACAAACGGTTTTCAATTCTCGCCACAGCACTCAGCTCTTTCCACCTTAATCTCTTAGAGGTAGGTTATATCAAGACCTGGCGACCGGTATCATGCAGACAGAAAGAGTTGTTTACACTCTCAAACTCTTTCGATTATCGCGGCGTCTCTATTTGGCCTTTTGCTGCGCTTTCTTTAGCATTTCGCTATTGCGAAATCTTTCTTTGGCGCGCTTTACAATAGCGCTATCATTGGCTTAACGTCGAAATTAATTACATAAAACACTTACTCACTCTAGCTCTTCCCTTTTGACGCGATACCGCCACTGATGAGAGCGTCACGAAAACCTTATGGCTCAAAGAGCTTTCTTCAAAGCTGTATTAAAATTCTGTACCACCAACAAGATTTTTTATTTAAATTATAGTCCGTGGAATCCTCATTTCGTGTAGGAGATCAAGCCTGCAGACTGTGACCGCAGAATGGAATACTGAGAATTAGTATGGGGTTGGTATGGTGTTTACGGTGAAATACGAGTGGTGCTTACGTTAAAATATGACTACTTATCTTAATTAGCCCATTTCAAGTCATTTTTCCGGTGTAATTAGTTTCCCATATAACATTAAAATGCATCATTAATTTTCAGGGAGTTTAAGGTGAGAATTTGGAATTTATTACAAATTTTTATTGTATAGTTTCTTTTTAGCCACTCTGTATTAACAAAATGCTTCCAATAAAAGTAATTTTTCTGACAATCTCAGCTTGATCGTGGGCAAAAACCTTTTTTTTGGTGAAAACCTCTTTTTGGAAATCAATTTTTTCAAAATCCAATTTTTTTAAACAATATTCTTTTTTGACACAAATACAAACAATTTAAGTTCACAAATTCAAGAGTAAGAAAAGCTGGTGGGAGGGATGCATTTCCCACACCCCCATAAATATGCTCCTGAGGTGTTATCCCTTTAATTTATTGCGGACCAAGTCATACAGATGCAGCCAAGGAAATTGGGATCAAATATCTTATTAGGAAGGAGTTACCCAAAATCGTGAAATAAGCGAATCACCAAACAACCGTTTCTGTAAATGAAAAACAAAAACCATTACGGCGTCCATCCTCAACTTGACTTTGTGCCCCAATACCCACTGAAAAAAATGAATAGAATTCGTGAAATAAGATGGAGTTTGTGAGTAGAAAGTTTTAATTTAAAATTTCGGTACGAAGATTGGAAACAGAGGCATGGAGGTGACAAACTCACTTGCACCAATGCATCGTTACTGGCTTCAAAAATACTGTGGGGATGAAGCCAGCGCAGCCGACCAAATCGATGCTGCTAACCCAGGGATCGCCAAACTATGGCCCGCGTGCCAAATCCGGCCCACGAAGGCTTTTTATCTGGCCCGCGGAGTCCTTTTTTATTGATTGCAAAACAAATGTCTGGCGCAGTGCTTCCTTGACAGAGTCACCTCGATCCAATTAATTTGGTCGCGAACAGCATGATTGGTGACAACGAGAGAGATGATGTCCTTGTTTTTTTGGAGATCACCTAACTTTCGGGCAATATAACACGATTTCGAACGTTATTTACCGTTACCTTCAAGTTAATTTGAGTTAACTTGGGCCCACCGGTCTTTAAAATATCAGCAATGTAGCCTTCCGTGGAAAAAGTTTGGAGACCCCTGTTCTAACCAGAAATAATAGATTGGTAGCCTTGCCGGGCAACGCCTAGTAAAATATATATCTCAACTCTTTCTGTTCACATAAAACAAGTTTTTTCCAAGTAATTTTACCAAGCCACCTAACTTAGAAATTACTTTTCTTTTCATACAATCATTTTTGCCTTGCCATCTTTAGTAGTCAACCTAATTTAGTAAAACAGCCACTACTATCTTGGTCTTTCAAATTGCGACATGGTCTTCCAAGTCCAGTTTTGCTTGCTGGAAAATCACAAAAAAAGATCAGTTTTTTTCTTTTTATTAAATGTTTCTTATTAGCGCCTAACCATCGGTAAAAGAAAACTATGATTTTTGTGAGATAAGTCTAGCTGCAAACTAGTTGCTTTAATGTTTGCCGTTAATTTGTTTGTGCGAGGACTGTTGGGCTTGCAACTGCTTGACTGATTGGCGTGGAAAGAGGTTCGAATGCCACTCCGTGTATTGTATTTAACAAGTTGGGAGTAGTTACGTAAACGCCTATGAGTTACAGAATTTTGACGCTGTGAAACCCTACGACAGCAAATCAAACTCAATGTTTTTAGGCTCTCGTCGCTGGACAGTTTAACAGAAAAAAAATGCTTCCAACACTCCTTCAGCTTTTGTTCTTTTTGATGTAGGGCCAAGGTTAGTAAATGTATGTGGATGACGGCTCTATTTAGCAACTGTTTTTCGAAAGATTTAGTAAGGTGCATCGTTTATTAGCAAATTTATTGAATTAAAACATTAGGCATAGAATGTTTCAGTATTTGGAAACAAAGAAATTTAAGAAACTGGCATTCTATAGTTTTAACAAGCCACACGCTGAAATGATTAAAGCGTCCACGTTTTGGTCGTTAAACTTGGATTCAATTTTCTTGTTGAGTCCTGTCAGAGACCTTAAAAAGTATACACAAGCCTTCCTGATTTACACCCAGCACGAAAGGGAAAGTGTGATAAAAATCGGAAACTTCTCTTGTTGTGCCCTTAAGAACAGTATTGAACGGGATACAGCAGTCTACAGATGGTAAGGTCTAGCAGTCTGCTTACCGCAATGGTATTTGCGATCACCTGCTTACATATCTCAACAAGTCCAAGGTTTTTCAAACACCTCCAATGACTTTTTAGCCAAACCTCCTCCCTACCTTTTTAAACCATAATCATGTTTTCCGAAATTTTAGGGCTCTCAGTTGCGAGATTTTCCTCGCACTCGCGTTCTTTTACTGCTGCTCAACCATTGCTTATAGAAGAGTAACTACAGTCCATCCCACTCAGAGCGGCCCTAAAAATGTCCATTGTTTGTTTTTTAAACTTAGGTTTTTAAATGACATGGACTTTCAGAAGGAAAAATGTTAGTTGCGAAAACGCTGCGACATTTTTTAAGGGTCTTGGGATTCTGCTATCCCTGAATTTGTAGCAAACTCCGGAGTGACAATGCCGTCTAAAAACGAAATAAAACGAGTTTAAATTAAAGCAAATTTGCTCGATATTACCAATTGATTTCTTACGTAAATAAATATACTAGTGTTGATAATGTCACATATCGTGATATGCAGTCGTGCAATATGATAGATCTATAGCTTGTTGCTATGTACTGCCGTATTTTAACCATACTGCTGTAGACTACAAGTTAAAACAGGCTAAAAAACGTAAAGCATGCTGTTAAATTAAATTGTATTGTAATTAAGGATCCCTGCGCAACTGAACTATCAATTTGCTGCAGTTTACAGCACTAAATAGCGATGGACAGATTTTTCACTAACGCGCTTTCTTTTATCGCGATGATAGAAGATTTGAAATTTGCGCATTTAGTAAATGATACCGCTAAATAACAAAAAAAAGTATGAGCGAAAGAAATAAACGTTACCAGTAAGTGATACTTAATCCTTTAAAAGCAGAGATCGGTGAACTGAGGCAAACCTATTCCAAATCGAGTAAAATTGAAAAGTATAGAGTAAAATAAAAATCATCGGTGAAACAGCTGCAATTGGTAATAATACAACCCTGGGGTCGGAAAATTTTTTAGAATGTTACCCAACAAATAATTAAAAAAATTAAATTACTCTACAATTCTTCTTCTTTATTTAAGCAAGAATTTTTTGGCTCAAGCATATAAATGAAGTCATTTCACAATTATTCAAGGATTAAAAGAGATTATACCCAATACGAATAACCGGACAAGCATAGATCTTGTAAAAGAATTTCTATTTGAGGGAAACTATTTTTTTTAGATTATGCAATTGTTTAAATTGAATTTGATATTAAAAACAAATGTCGTAGTGAATATCATCTGCAGCTTCATGTGGACGCGTCACTTCGTTTGGAAGAGAAAAATTGCGTTTATACGTCTGTACGTTCATGCGTGATTTATTTATGCTACAGCATATGAATGCCATTTAAAAGCAATTTGGTAGCTTTCACTTTTTGGTTGGCATAATTAAGTAATAACAATTAAAGCTGAAGTAGAGAAGCCAAGTGAGAAAAAGGGACAAGGTTTCCTGGTGCGCTACATCTAACTTAAAGACCCTAAGTTTATTACGTAGTTTTCCAAACACTACGATTCTTTTGCGTTGGATGTGGCAAGTCCTCACGATCTAGCGCAACCTTGTTGCATTAGTAAATAGCCATGCAGCCAAAAACGTCGTTTAAACTTGTACAATAAAATCTTTCTCAGTTCTAAATCGTGCCAAGCACTTTTATAATTTGCCAAATCATATTTTTGTAACACCGACTGATGGACACGCCCGTTTTCTAACCAATGAAATTGCTAAGTCTGGCCTACACACCAACGACATTGAGGCATCCCAGAAAAAATTTGGGAGAAAAGTGAACCCTGCAATTCACAGTAAAAAGACGATAAACTAAGTGACTCAAAGAAGCTTTATTCATAATATCGGTAAAAAGTTCAAACACTTAATACATGAGCTGTAAGCAGATGTAAACTTTTCCAAGAAAATGGAAGCAAAGCCATTTACAAAATCATATAACGATGAATATCAGCCGTTACGCTTCAATGTGCAAACCGGTAAAAAATAATTACTCTTACGTACAGGTACAAATTTTAAATGTTGTACTATTTGGCACGTTATTTTGTCTCAACGTTTTGAATGAACTTCCACGGGATATCGAAAATAATTCGGATATTAACTCAAAAGACTTGTATTTCAATTTAGTGCTGAATTAAAAACTATTTAAAAAAGTAAACGACATCCTTATTACTTTGGAGAACAAGTTAAAGGTTGTGGTAAAATTCTTTGAGGAGTATCGACACAAATACGAGAAAAAAATTGCGTATATGGGTGAGAAACATCTTTTTTAGGTATTACTGATAGAAAACAGGCTTCATTTATTTTTACCGCTGCTGATAACTATAGTCAACTAGCCCACCTTGCCACCGTGCCCACAGAGCTTTGTGGTGACTTTATATAATCATATATTCAGTCTGTGCGAGCTTACCCCAATAGCAGTTTAAGAGCATCAATGAAAAACTGATAACTTTTTGGCGAAACAAATTCGTGTTCCAAAACCAAGTAAACTTTAAAAGGGAATCGAGTGAAACACATTGTGGGGGGTAAGCATAATTCCTATTCTCTCGATTGCCATTCCCTCAACCGTTTCTTTAAATGAGCACGGACAAAAAATTCAAATTAAAGCAGGAGGCAACAAAATAGTGACATTTCTACAAATACAAAATAGAATATGAGGCACCGTTGGGGTTGTTTCCGGTTTTGATGAGCTCTCTTTGGTGACTAAATTTGTGATTTCAATTCTGTGACTACGCCTTATTTGCCTGTATCCTGCTCAGGCAGAACCAGTGGGTTGAAAGAAGTTAAACTTCTAAATTTTTAGTGCCGACCTTGGTATGTCTATGAAGCTAAACGTATTTCATTTTGCTATCTTCTCAAACTATCAATTTGATTAGTCTTCCTTCACATATTATCATCAAAAACAATTTATTAGTCTAAATTAGCTCTAGATCGCAATTAAAGTCGTTTTATGAATTTGTAGAATGCTAATTTGGCCTTTCCGTATGTAAAAAATTGTTGGTAAAAATTGCTTTTTGAGAAAAATATGTTTTGGCTCAGTACATGTTTGAATCCCAGCGTACTTCCACTAAAATGCATGCGCGCTCTTTCGCAATTATGTTTGTGACCTTACGCCCCTTGCTACACCTTATGTGCCCTGTCCCCTTCATAAGCGTTACCACAGAGAAAAAATGACCTATGGCTTCCCCAAATTTTTAATCCTAACTCCTATTAATTCTTTGAGGAACCATAAGACGCATATGTCACGTTAACTGTTGTGTCATCATTACGTAATAAAATCACTTCTAAAAGGCATTCTATTCCGGTTGTTACTAAGCAATTTCAAAATTGTTTTAAAAATAACATAAATTAGTATTACATGATGCTGTTTTTTTTTCCGAAAATTGTTAGTACTGACCCCACTACTGCCGTGATGTGGTAAAGCCTAATAACTATAAAAATCATTGTAAACGTTGCACCTAATTGGCAAAGCAGCATATGGGCGTAAGGGCATTAACAATATATTAACATGAATATGCCAGGAAACAATAATGAGTATACCACCCAACCAATTTAGACGAGACTATTCCTGGACGCGTTTCGTCCTTTTGGACTCATCGAAAAGGACGAAACGCGTCCAGGGATGGTCTCGTCTAAATTGGTTGGGTGGTATACTCATTATTGTTTCCTGGCATATTCATGTTAATATATTGTTAATGCCCTTTACGCCCATATGCTGCTTTGCCAATTAGGTGCAACGTTTACAATTTCCATATCTTCGCCTATAATTTTCAAATTTATAAAAATCATGTTTTATAGAATATTGGCTTTGTTGTCATTTATTGTAGTTTAACAACGCAACAACTGAACAATTGGTTTTCAGTTTTGTCTTGAAGCTGTTAACTGTAAGGACATTGACAATTTCTTCACGTTTGCTGATCTGTAGTTTCATATAAACCAAAAATCCAAGGTTGTTTTTAAAATTTGAATGTAGTTTTTTGGTTTTGCAATATCACGGCAAAGTAGTTCTATTAAGCTATTTTTTAGCAAAATAGCAAAATTGTTTACCCGTTTGCAACAGAATTTTTCACAGCAATGTTCTTTTTTATTTCTTTTAAACTTTGATTTTATTAACGTTTCTAAACTTATTATTATTAAAAACAGAATACTGTCTTAAAAGCAGTTTATGAATTTCATTCATATCCGTTTCATAGTTCTTTCAGAATACTAAATTGGCTTTTTAGGATAGCATTGGTCTTTTACTACCCGTGTTTTTTCAGAAAACGCATTCTTGGATTCCAGTGCATTTCGTCCCTGACATCACTACTCACTATGAAGAAACAACATTATATTTCAAGCGTGCAAGAAAAAAAAGCTTAAACAAGGAATCGTTTGTTGCCTGGCCAATAAAGCATAAATTATGGTAAATTTTTTAATATCTCTTAAAAGAGCTGTCAACGCGTTTCGACAATCATTATTTTTTTGAGAAAATTAAGATATAAATTCTGCTATAAAATATTAATTGCGATGTTTTCTTGGCCCTAAACTTGTACAGTTTTTACCATGTTGATGCGTCGCTTGCTAGACTTTGTTTTATCTAAAATTCGTTTTTCTGCGTCAAAAAATGCAGTTTCTAACAAATTTTCTTTTATTACAGTATGCAGTTATCATGACGGGCTCAATCTCCTTAAAGCGCTCACCTCGGGGCAGTGATCAATCGTACCACCTTTTATATCTGTACACCCAGTAATTTCGAAGAAATCAAACCGAACGGACGCACGCACATAAAGAACTCTGTTTTGTAATTCAAGTAATGTGGTTGATAAGTACAATGTACAAAGCCGGTTGCGTACCTGAAGCAGGAAATTGGACAGATTTGTCGAATACGGCAAGTAACCTTAATAACTTACGGCGAATATTATAATAGCCTTAGATAATGCGCAAACAATCACCTGTTTGTAGCAATTACCACTTTGTTTGCCCAGCACTTTTTCCTAAAGATCAAGGTTCTTTTGTTTTAACTATAATCACAATTTGCGATATCATGATTTACAATAATCCCGCGAAGTAAAAGAATGGCCGCTTCCAACAATATTTGCGAATAAACAGAGCAAGCAAACATTTACAAGTAGCATTAACTGCTTTCTAGATCATCAAGAGCACTGCACTTTACCAGAAAACCAGACCAAACGCGACGGCGATTCGCTAAATCTCGTAACGCGACTATATATAGGACAGATTTACCCCGTCGTTGATCGGGTAAAATGTAAAGACTGATTAAATTACCCGTCGTTGATCGGGTAAAATGTAAAGACTGATTAAATTACCCGTTGTTGATCGGGTAAAATGTAAAGACTGATTAAATTTTTACATTGAATAACCATATTTTAATATAGGTTGAATAAATATAGGCTCGTAGCCCCCATAGACGATTCTGATCGAAATCAAAATACTGTACTTGGCTTCCCTGGAAAAAGTTATATAAGATTCATATGTTTGTTTGTATCTAAATGTCTCCAGTTTTATTTCTATAGCGGACAGACAGACAGACAGACACCCCGTCGTTGATGGGGTAAAATGTAAAGACTGATTAAATTACCCGTCGTTGATCGGGTAAAATGTAAAGACCGATTAAATAACCATATTTCAATGTGTTTTCATGATTTTTATTTCATCGTACAACAGTACAAATAGGCCTGTACTAGAGCCCCATAAGCTGGTAGCCCCCATAGACGATTCTGATCGAAATCAAAATACTGTACTTGGCTTCCCTGGAAAAAGTTATATTTACCCGATCAACGACGGGTAAATCTGCTAGAATTTGGATTTTTATCTGTCACAAATTTTTTTCTGTTTGTGGTACCTAACAAAAACTTTAGACAACTTTATATTTTAATATAGGTTGAATAAATATAGGCTCGTAGCCCCCATAGACGATTCTGATCGAAATCAAAATACTGTACTTGACTTCCCTGGAAAAAGTTATATAAGATTCATATGTTTGTTTGTATCTAAATGTCTCCAGTTTTATTTCTATAGCGGACAGACAGACAGACACACATTGAGTTTTATATATATAGATACAAATAGGTCTCTAGTAGAGCCCCATAAGCTGGTAGCCCCCCATAGACGATTCTGATCGAAATCAAAATACTGTACTTGGCTTCCCTGGAAAAAGTTATATTTACCCGATCAACGACGGGTAAATCTGCTAGTGATTTCTAAAAGTACAATCTTGCTCATAACAATCAAATTTGGATTTTTATCTGTCACAAATTTTTTTCTGTTTGTGGTACCTAACAAAACCTTTAGACAACTTTATATTTTAATATAGGTTGAATAAATATAGGCTCGTAGCCCCCCATAGACGATTCTGATCGAAATCAAAATACCATTTTGACTTCTTTGTAGTCACTCCATAAAACGTGTAATTGTATCAAAAATCAGCCCGGGCTCGAACCGTGGACCTCTCGCGTGTGAGGCGAGCGTGATAACCACTATACTACTGAAACGCGATAACAATCGAGGCAAAATTTACAAATATAAAATAAGTTATTTTGTGGCAACTGTTTGTAGCGCATTTGGCAACAGTTGAATAAATATAGGCTCGTAGCCCCCCAAAGACGATTCTGATCGAAATCAAAATACTGTACTTGGCTTCCCTGGAAAAAGTTATATAAGATTCATATGTTTGTTTGTATCTATATGTCTCCAGTTTTATTTCTATAGCGGACAGACAGACAGAGGCACATTGTGTTTTATATATATAGATTCTGTTAAAAATCTGCATGATTTGTTGCACGATTGTGTTACGACTTACGCCTAGCGAAAAAAGTTTTGTAGATACCTGATTCTTTGCAAATCAACTACAAAATGTATTAAGCACCTTTATTGAAGACAGTGAAAATGTTTTTGTTCTTTCTTGGAATGTAGACGAAAACCACATACAATATTAACCGACTTACGGCCTCAAAAATTAAACTTTAGACTATAGATAAGTTAGGAAATTCCATCAGCGAAAGTTTTTAAATTTCAGTTTTCAATTCCTAGTGCATTCCAATGACTAGGATCCTTGTGACAGTCCTAGAAAAAATTTAATCACATTATTAAAGAGTCTTCATATTTGCTAGCCCACTGTTTTTCTAGAATTGTTATTAACTGTGCTAACTTTTGTAAAATACAACCCAGCATCTGAGATAGCATTGTGTCTGAGATAAAAAAAAAAGAGTATATAGGTAATTAATCCGACCGACGCGATGGCGTAGTGGTTAGAGCGTCCGCTTCGTAGTCGGTAGACCAGGGCTTCATTTCCCTTGTCGAGTCATACCAAAAGACTTAAAAAAAATGGCATCCGCAGCTTCCCTGCTTGGCGCTCGGCATTTAGGGGAGGTTGTGGAGAACAAGCCGGCAAGTTCGCTTTCTTTCTTTGTCGTATGAGCTATTTTTTTGTGAGCTTTATGCAGGAAGATGTATATATAGGCCACACTGCGTTAGCGCTCACGCTCGGTTTGCAAGTCTTCAGTTAAACTGGGGCCACCACGACGGGTAGACTGCTTGGCCCCACCATCTGTCTGCCACATAAAGACGGAGGCGTCCCGTTAAGTGCCTTGCCCAAGGACACAACAAGCAAGCTTGCCGGCTTGTTCTCCACACTATCCCTATTTGCTGAGCGCCAAGCTGGGAAGCTGTGGATACCATTTTTTAAAGTCTTTTGGTATGACTCGACCTGGGAAATGAACCCCAGATCTACCGACTGCGAAGCGGACGCTCTAACCACTGCGCCATCGCGCCGGTGGCAAGTTCGCTTGTTGTGTTCGCTTGTTGTGTCCTTGGGCAAGACACTTAACGGGACGCCCCACCTTTATGCGGAAGACAGGTGAACCAGAAACCTCGAAAAAGGCAACTCCCAAACGAGTGCGGACTTCCCGTCCAAAGTATAGCGATACAATTCGCTTTCTCGTGAATGGAGAATAAATATGGCAAATAAAACAAAAAAAATTAAAAAAATTAATACGAATGTCTTTAGAGAAACGAATAGGAGATAACTACAGCTATCATACATAAATAGGACTCTTAGACAGTGCTCTGAAGCAGACTTGACTTCTTACCTTTACGTTCATGTTTTTATTTGAAGATAATTTTCAATTGTTAAAACAACAGCGACATTTTCTCAACTACTAAGTACTGACTGAAGTGCAGTAAGTCAAAACTTTTTTTGCACCATCCAAAAGGGTGGAGAGCTTACTTCTTGATGGGGCGATTTTTTATTTTTGATGTGTAGGTGTGATTAAACACAGTAGCATGCACCATTTGTTTTCTAGTGATTTCCTCCCGAACTGCAGATTTCATTGACTATACCCAAAATTCGGAACTCCTTAATTTTATATCAAGGGTAGACTTAAACATAAATAGCCAAAATTTTACCCAGTTTTATTCGTTCGCTTTACTAATCATGGGAGAGATAAGTTTAAAATCGTGGATGTCCGAGCAGAACTATCCACCAAGTTGGCGAGATCAAAAAAGTATTGGTTGAAACGGCTTCACCGTAAAAACATTTATGAGACTAGTAACCGAAATTTTCGTAAATGGAGCTCGTATACCCTGTACCCCTAATTGTGATCATCCCCTTTTTTAATCAAAACTGGTCTAACTTACAAACAACTTATCGTTTCACAAATTTTTATTGGTATTTTTTTTCAAGTCAAAATTGAGGGTGGGCACCAAAATGATGATCATTTGACAATTACAGAAAAAGCTATTTAGTGGTATGCGTTTTTTTGATTTTGTGCACGCCTTTTTGTGCATATATTTGTGATGTCAAATTTTGTTGACTGCGCCTATCTGATCAGGTCCAGGCATAAGGATAAAAAATTCCTCCCCATACTTGTTTAACAGTCGATCCCAGTACGTTTATTAAGCAACTTTTTAGCAAAAATGTCCCCATAAATGCAGTTTTACACATTGATTGGTGTATTTAAATTTCCCCCTGAATCTAGAAACTTCATGACATTTAACTATGATCCTAATTCCAACCTATTTACTTAAGTTTGGTCTTATTTAAAAACTGCCTTTCCTTTTAAAAAAATTTATGCATTCTTTTTTTCTAAGTACGGAAAGGAGGTAAATGATTTCAAGTTAAGACTGGGCGTCAATTTGCACCTAATCCCGATCTTTCTACACCTAAATCAAAAGTGGTACAACTGTTCACAAAAAGCGCATCGTTTGTTGTTGTTGTTGTTGTTGTTGGTTACCCGACCCCTTCCGAGGGATGGGGGCATGGCGGAAGACCATAAAGCCCCAGAAGCCGGGCAACTACCCAAGGTCTGGACCAGAGATCGTAGAGAGAGACAGAGAGTTGCCAAAGAGTGAGCGGCGCAAAAAGTCCGTAGCTGGACAGTGCAGAACGAGATGAAAAGTGTCCTGAGACGAGTGTCCACAGGCGCTGCAGGAAGGATTCTCGATTCTGCCAATCCTAGAGATATAAGAACCTAAAAGAAGGCTGTGTCCGTTGCAGCGAAGACGAGAGAGGACACAGCGAGCATGACGAGGAAGCACAAGTTCCTCGGTGGAAATTGAGGGAATCTGTGTATCAAAGAATTTAGATGAGACAGTATGCCTCCAGTTCGAGAAAAGAGAAGAGTGGATACGAAAGATAAGAGAAGAGAGAGAATTTATTTGATTTTGCTTCACCCACCGACACAATAATTAGATTAATAATACACAAAAGATCACCAGTAGCAAAAGCCAGGGAGCATCGAGGAACCTTTCGGTTATCGAGTCGAGATGCTCCCTGATCTCAGCAGATTGAGATGTAAGCGAAATCTATTAAGTGACACTGTTATAATTTGAGCACATTATTTAAAAAAGAGTTAATTTCAAGTTTTTATCAAATGATAAAAAAAATAAAAATAAAAGAAGGAAACGGAACAAACAATAACAATAAATGCTTTTTACACAATCAAAAGCTTTTGCAAGAGTAAATATTCATTTAATAATTTTAGCTTATACGCATTTTTAAAAGAAACCCAGTGCATGCTCTTTAATTCTGATTCGAGGTTACCCCACAGCTTTGAACCTCTGTGAGAAAATAGTTTTTGGCTAAATAATTTATTTATTCGGGGGCGGTAGTAAGCAGTCGAATTAATTAATCTTGTTTCATGTTGATGAATAGTATTTAACTTACGAAAAGAATGATACAAGTTTTTAGGCGATTGATTATGATGGGGTTGATACATAAATTTAGCTAACTCAAGTTGATATATGTCTTCTACTTTTAACACTTGAAGTTCTTTATACATTTGTGAAGTTGGCGTATATAAGTTACGAAACAATATTATTCTCAAAATTTTATTGAGCCTTACTCGAATTATTTCTTGTGAAATTTTATTTGCTGTTGTCCACGCAGTAATTCCAGAGAGACTACAATGAATTGCAGAGGGCGCAAATAGGGCTCCCCGTATGGGCAGCTCGTCAGCCGCAACGTTCCCCGGAAGAAAGAAGTGTCCGGGGACCCATTGTAGCCTGATAGAACAGGAGGAGAGAGAAAACAGTTCCTGCCAAATCTGCCACAGAGTTTGAAATAAGAGGAAAGATGAAGCACAGGATAGGGTGGCGAGGACAGAACGAGAGTCAGATAGTAGAAGAGAAAAAAAATGGCAGACCTGTTGGTGTTACCGAGACCAGCAAAGAGCGTGCAGAATGGTGCAGGCTTCAGCGGAAAAACTTGAACATACTGGGCCTGCCGAAAAGGAAAGAGTGGCCTCAGTGCCACAGAGAGAGCAGCTGGCAAGAACGTCTAAGCCATCTTTGCTAAAAGAAAAAGGAACAGAGCCGTCTGTCCAGAGTACCAGATCATGGGAGAGAGAGAGTCAAGGTGGGCGAGCACCGCACCTTGACGACAGAGGGGGGATCAGAGCGAGAGCATGGAGAGGAAAAAGTAGACTCCACCATGAACAAAGGGAGGTTTCAAGGAGCAAAGGAAGAGCAAGCAAAAAGAGCCTCCCTAGAAGAGGTAGAAGGAAGCATGAGCGGGTGAGTGAAGGCAAAAGCTCTCCAGGACGATCTGCAGAGTCTTGGTTTAACTCCTAGTCTGGCCAATCCTGAAATAGGAAAAGGAGGTTGGGAGACGAAGAGCCCGCTCATAAGATGTAAGAGTGAAATGAGTCAGAGTGACTAGTAGGGGAGGTAAAGAAGCCTCGGTGTGAAGAAGAGGGATAGAGGAGGACGAGAGGCAGACGGTGATGGCGCGACTGGCCGGTCAGGGGAGGCGTTCCAATTTGGTGAATTGGTAGCGCTTAGGAAAGGAAATCATCCGGGTGAAGCATAAGTGAGAAGGGGCCGAAGAAAAGATTTACATAGAAAAGAGAGGGACTTCTTGGAGGGGCCCCATGAGGAAACAGAGATACAGCGTAAAGCCATGAGACGTGAGAAAAATTTGGCCATTTGGCCATTTGGCGAATTTGGCGAAATACATGTTTGGTAAAGGAAAGAGTGCCGTCGAAGGTGACCCCAAGAAAAGTTGGAGTGGGATTGAAACGGAGGCGGGGGCCGAGTAAGAGGAGGTTGGGCTGGAGGTTAGCTTGGTGGGAATTTACTCATAAGAAGGCCTCACATTTGTTCGGATTGAGAGGAAGACACCAGTACTCATACCAGCGCTCCAATCGAAACAGAGCTCCTTGTGTGGTCTCCACCGCAGTGGGTAGCGAGGGAGAAGAGGACCAAATGGCCAGATCGTCAGCGTAAAGAGAGCAGTTGATGGAAAAAGACAGAGAGGCCGGAAGGTCATTAATGAAGAGAGAGAAAAGTACAGGGCCACGAACGGATCCTTGCGAAACACCTCGACGGACTCGAAAGGAACGACTTTTGTGATTTTGAAAAATCACACAAGCGCGTCTGTCAGAAAGGAAAGATTGAATCCAACGAGCAAAGCAAGGATGAAGGCCAGCCGAGATCAGTTTGTGGAAAAGGGCGCGATGCCATACAGATTCAAAAGCTTTAGAGAAATCGATAGTAGACAGGATCGTCCAAGAGCCCGGCGTTGGGTTTGTTAAACCAATTCGAAATGTACTGAGAAAGGTATAGAATTTGATCTAGAGTAGACCGACCAGAGCGGAAACCGGCCTGACGGGGAAAGAGAATGGAATTAGATTCAGAAAGAAGAGTGGACGGGATAGCGTGATGCATTCAAACAGCTTTGATACGCAGAAGGTGAGAGAGATAGGCCGGAAGGAAGCAGGAGAGTCTAGAGGCTTTCCCATCTTGTGTATGGGAATAATGGAAGATGTCTTCTAGATGGAAGGAATGGAATGCGAAGATCAGGAGTGATTGAAAATGTGAAGAAGAAAATCCATGCCAGAGCGAGGAAGGTGCTTTAGCATGGGATAGGCAACTTTGTCTGGGTCAGTGGCAGTGAACGAGGAGAGGTGGGAAACAGCCGCAAGAAATTCAGCTGGTGAGAAAAGGAGAGCAAAAGGACGAGTAAGACTCCTCAGGGCACGTGGCTCGGCGGAGCTCAGAGAGATAGCCTCTGGCTCTGCTACGTAAAGCCTTTGGCTGAGAAACGGAAAAGTAAGATCGCAGGTAAGCGGCATAGACCGAAGCCGATTCCCTGGGAGAAGAACAGTTGGGGAAGTTAGGAGAGAAAGAAGACGAGGAAGGAGAGCCAGCGATAGAGCAAAGAAGAAAGTGTACAGATTTAGAGTATAATTTGGGTGAAAGAGAAGAGTAAGTCGTCTGCCAAGCCTCAGCCTTGGCCTTGGCGATGACTGACGAGGCACGTCGAGAAACGGAGATGTAAGTCTGGCGATCTTCATCACTTCTGTGAGCGGCAGCAAAAGCATTGCGTCTTTCACTAACCGCACCTTCTACTTCAGCAAACCACCAGGCTTTAGGATGGCGTTTGATGCGGCCGAAAGGAATGGAAGATTTGGGCGCATTCAGTGCCAGAGAGGTAAAGAGAGCAGCAGCAGAGGAAAAAGAAAGAGACGAGTATTCCTCTGCTGATGGACAGTGAGAGTCAAAGTAGGAGGCAAAGCCGTCCCAGCAAGTTTTCTGAAAATTGAAGGAAGGGGGACGCTCGTTGGGGCGAAAGACCGGAGAGAGAGAGACGGATAGTAGAATTGGTAGATAGTTAGAACCCAGGTCCTGAAGCACCTCCCAGGAACAAGAGAGGACAAGAGTAGAAGGAGCAAAGGAGATGTCAGGGGAGGAGCGATGGAGAAGAGTGGGTGTGTCAGGGTCATTGAGGGAAAGGAGGTCAGAAGAGATGACCCAGTCGAATACTTCCTCCCCGCGGGGGTCGGAAGTACCTATTGAGTCCCAGAGGAGGTGATGACAATTGAAGTCCCCCAGAATGAAGAGATTTCTGGAGGAAGGAAAAATGGAGGGAGAAAAGGAGTCGGTTCTGCCATCCGTTGGGGAGGAGCGAATAGGGGGGCATACACATTAAGAAATAACAGCAAGGAGGAGTTGTTAAAAGAGATGTTTATCCCTCATAATCAGAGTAGGAATCAAGCGAACAAAGAAAGTTTAGAAAAGGATGAGCCCTGCCTGAGGAAAATGACAACGCCGCCGCTAGCGTACGTGGCATCAGAAGAGAGAATGCCAGACAGGGAATGGGTGCGATTAGAATGCAGAGCAGAGAATCCAAGAATCCGGAAAAGGAAAGATGAGTTAAGATTGGATTCCCGGATACAGATAAAGTCGACAGAGTGGGACGAGAGAAAGTGAAGTAGTTCAGTGCTTCTGGCTCGAAGACCTCCAGCAATCCATTGAAGAACCCTGGGAGTGTCCTGGGGGGAGGAGGCAGGAGGCGAAAAAGGACAGTTAGTAGCAAGAGACGGTGATAAGGGGGCAGAGGAAGAAGATATATAATGGGCAGATGGGGGATAAGAGGTTTGAAGACGAGGATGGGGCAAGAGTGCTGCATTAGCAGAGGGGGCCAGATTGTACAGTGGAGGTATACGTGTCTAAAGAGTCCGAGGAGGGAGCAACAGTGTTACGGCAGGGGGGGCAGCTCCAAGAGTGAGAGCTGCCAAGAGCTCTGAATTTGGAGAGGGAGAGTTGTGAGCACCTTAGATGGACCCATTTGGAGCAAGTGCAGCATTGCACTGACTTGCCCCGCCAGGTCACATTTCCAGCGCATACTGAGCAAGGAAAGATGGGGCCAGGGTTAGAATGAACGTTACCGCTCATCAAGAGAAGGAGGAGAATGAGGAGACGAAGACGGGTAAGAGCAGGGCAGGAGAAAAGAAAAAGAGAAAACAGGCAACCGATTTTGAAGAAGCTGTGTGCTGCCCTTCTGCGGTCGTTCAGGAGGCAACATAGCGAAAAAATGAAGGGGAGTGCCCGGGGTAACTGGGACCCTCGGGAAGGCCAACAGCCATTTTGACCCAACCCAAACGGGGTCGGGGACCGCACCACCACGTCGAAGCGGCTGTTGATTGGCGCAGAGCGCATCGTTTCGCAGAGTTATATTTCTTCAAATCACTAAATGTAAGGGACACAAATTCAAAGTTCGGAGGGGCGCCAAAGTAATTCAATTGTTAATTGAAATAAACTGTTACCTGGTAGGCCTACTCACAACTTTTTTATAATTGCTCTAATTCCTGGCTACACTCATGATTTTCCCGGCAAAAGCGTTATCAGGAAAGGATCCTTGCCTCCCTCCCATTCAGTAAAATCAATACCGCTTTCAATTGGTAAGATAAAAAAAAATTCAACCCAAACTCCACTATCTCCAGTTAATTTATTACATAAAGTTATGGTTTAATAGGATAACCCACCGACCAAATTATCGTGCTAAGGAGGCAAATTGTTTTTTGAAAGCTGCAGGAGTACACAATAAAGCTTAACCTCTTGTCACGCTTTGCTACACGTGATCAATAAGTATCAAAGTTAGTCAGGCGCGCCTCACACCTGCACAAAAGCAGCCTAATCTTGAGTTTATCAACAGTTCAGTTACTGTAACTTCACAGAGTTTGATCTGTGCAAAGGTTTTTCTTTACAAAGGTAGCCAAACCTGGAGTTTACTTACAGTTCATTTATGGTAGTTTTCATACTTGCCTTTGAAAAACTAGCATGTGAATAATGGTTACAATGCTTAAATTATCTAAATTGTGTACGTTGTCGCAAGCCCACGTGAGAATTAAATCCAAGCTTTATCATTTTCTCGTCTTGTACCCTTGTCGTTTTAAATAAGTGCGATTGCAGAGTACACTGCGTTGGTTTGTCTAATTCAATCATCAAAAAGTTGCACCTTTAGCGTTGCATTAGCGCTGGCCCAAAAATCACGCAGTCGCTTCATTCTTAAGTTGAAGTTTAGCAGGAGGCATTGTTTGCGTGGTTGGTAAAGTTCTGTCTTTGAGTTGGACTAGATCTGAAGAGAGGCTTCTACGGAATACATGTTGAGTTTGAATAAGAAATTGCCGTCTCAAATCGTTGGTCATTCTCCGTTTTGACGATATAGCTACTTGGGCTCAAAATCATTTTTTTGAAACCGCTACGCATTGCTGTATTTAGTTTTTTCGACATTATAATTTCCAAAATTTCCGTTTTACGTAACTATGCTCTATGTGTTTTGCCAATTAAAAATCATTTCATAAATTTTGTGAAGGAAAAAGTTAGTGCAAGAGAAGAGGCCGTGTTCGTTTTAGTTTTTTTTTGTAGATCACGTGATGCAGCGGTGACCCTTCTCGCGTTCGGAGATTGCTCAGGGATCTTCATCAAGAGTATTTGTTAAACAAAATCATGTGTTAGTAAGACATCATTCTGCTTTTATTGGCAGCAAACATGTATAAGTAATGGACTGTATCAATTTCCTTGGTATTAAAACAACAATTCAAAGTAACTGCAGCTAATGCTGGCTTTGCTGAAAAACTATAACATTATGACGTCACCTAGCATTATGACGATTGAATCGTGTATTTGAAGTGCTGAAGAAAAAAAGCATGCTTATTCAAACTGCTTTGTATAATTGCTGGCTGCGTCGTTAATAGACCTCAGGTCAAAGTAAATTATCTCCCAAAAATCTCTTCGCTGAGTTTCTACGGCCACTATTTTTTGAAAAACTAAAACAAACTACATGTATGTCTACCATCAATTGTTTACTTTAAAGCCAATAGACGTAAAATTTTTGGTAGGTGGTAACTCGGGTGCTCGCTTTCGCTTAAGTACAATAACTGTTTCCCTCGGTCAAAAAATCTAAATTTTAAAAAATATCGGATTGTGACATCACCAACCCCCTTGCCACGTCTTTCTACGCTCAGTAATTTCGAAGTAGTTTACACAGGCCCAGGGAAAGACAGACAGTATGGTGCTTTATAACATAGATTCATTAAAACAATTTTTTCCAATTGCATAACATAGTAGACTTTGTTTTCAGGTTATAGGATCTATAGTTATCAGAAAAAAAATCACAATGACCTTTCTGGGTACAATAACACATACTTTGCAGTATAACGGAGGGGCTTTCTTTCAGCCTTATTTTGTAGCGGCATTGCTGTCAATAGTGGCTGTGACCTATCTTGTCGTGAACTTCATCTATCCTGTTACCAAGAGAGTGCAAAGATTTCGGCAAGCAACCAAAATAGCTGGAGGACCAAAAGGTCATTGGTTTTGGGGAGACGTAAAAGCGGTGAGTACTAGTTTTTGTTTGTGACTAGTCTTGGTAGAGCTAGATCTTTGGGCAGGTAGCAGATAGGCCAACTTTAAAATCTTCACCCTATCTTGGCAGTGATGGATTTGGGTTATATATGCCTAGCCAAAGTTGCCTACATAATTTTGAAAGGAAAGCGCTATGCTATGCTCCTAGTTTGGAAAAATAGAAAAGACGACAATTTGTTGAGAATTTGCTCAAAGTAGGGTGGTCCTATTAGTTTTGGATCAGTGGGCCATTTTACAAGTAACTTATCAAGGTGAGGCAATACGCTTTAAAAATTGAAACAAAGGCAATAATATTCGCATAATTAATTGAATTTGTTACAAAGGTTTAGTGAGTTACTTTTGTTCGAGGCTTCTCCGATACAATTGCCTGTAGGTCAATAATAATGTTAGTGGTCGGAAGTTGGAGGCAATTCTTCTGTGTTATGTCTGTCAATAGACTTCTATTGTTAAACTTGTATTGTTCTACAACGCATGGGCTTCTATACATTGAGAATAATTTTAATGCAAAACCCGAATTCTACCTTTGCTTACTAATTTCTAAAAGCTCTCTTGAAATTTGTTTACGGTTTGGAAGAAATATCTTTGGTGGCAGCATTCGGTCCGCGGGGCCGTTGTTGGACCACACTGGCTTAGAACAAACTTTAAGCGTTTTGGAATGATCACAAGCAGTTAGTCAAGGCCGATTGCATTTGGGGCGAAGGAAACTATAGGTTTGGTATTTTCTTCTACCAAAATGCGCAAGAAAAACTTTACATTTTTTATCAATTTCCATCTTTCAATCAGCTGAAAATAATTTTTGGAAAGCGAAAATAGATTGTTCCTTTTCGTTACCTCTAAACACCTCCTTCTTAAACCATCAAATATGGCATAGGTGTTAGTTTACCTGGCTAACCACATGAATTCAAAGTTGAGCCAAAATTATTAGAATTTACTAGTATAACCGTGATACACTTGTTTGCACATTTTTATTTGAATCTATTTTTTACCTGTTTAGTACGGCGCTACACATGAAGGCTTCAGAAATTCCTTAAAAAGATGCAATGAATTTCCAGCAATATCCACGTATTATGTAGGACCCATGGGAACTTATCACTGCTATCATCCGGACATAGCTAAAACCTTGCTGTCTCGAGAAAGTAAGTGTGTCAAGGTATTATATCGCAGTGTTTTTGTGAACGCGTGTGGTCTACATTTTATTCCAACCAAAAACTCTCTTTGCAAATCGAATTGCGAGAGAGCTACATTCTTCAATAGTGCTTCCCACAATTTCAAATTAAAAATTTTCAGCAATTCAGCAACCATCAATTTATTCGGATGACCATCTTTTGTAGAGAAGGATCAACTGGGGAGACATATTCCTTGAAGTGGTAGATTTTAAGACAAGGTTTCGCTGCTTGATACAGAGTGGGGAAAGAGCGTCGCTCTGTTTGCACTCAGTACCAAGCAGCAAAATATCGTCCGAAGACCTGCTATAAATATCAGTAAGAAATTTTATTTGTGGTTTCAAAAACCGCTATGTGTGAATGCAGCCTTGGAATTATGTAAGCATCGATATTTCAATTGGAACAAATGTAATAGGACCATCTGGCAAAAACCATGTTGTTTTGCTAAAACTGGTTTTGAGCGAGATTATGACAATTGCAATTAGCCATAGATGCGCTACTATAAGACTATACAGAAGAAGAACGCAGTTGCCATTGAGCCGTGTGGGATAACGAACGTCGAAAGAGGTAGTAAAATTGCAGAGTACGCAAAAGCAAGAACAATAAATGATGCAGTTATTGGAAAAAAAACTTGCTAGGCGACATATAGCTGCAGCTGACAAAGCAACATAGTTGGTAGGCTGTTAAATCTGAAAGCGATTGAAAATTTTCAAGGAAGTTTTTTTGTAGCAGAGCTGGTTCGGACAATTAAGGATTGCTAGTTATACGAAGCGTGCCAGCGTACTGTGGTAGGTCAATAGATTAGTGTGAAAAAGCTGAAACAGCTGGCCAGCTTAGACTATGCTTATTGTCAAACTCTAGTCTAGCGATTGATAAAATATCGAGCTCAGTCAGTGAAGCTTTAGGCTACAAGTTTGAGTGCACGCCATATAAGGGAGGGAGGGTACAAAATTGGTTAAAATAGTGTCATGTGATATTTAAATGGCCGTTTATTGCATCATTATACCTACTGGTACTTGTTAGCTTAATAACTAAGCCTTAGTTTGAATGTAACCGGTTTAGCAGCTTTAAACTCGTGTTATCGTTTGCTAAAAATTTAAAAAGTAGCATTGGTGAAATTTTATGACATTATGGCTAAAAAGCCGAGCTATTTAGTATGGTTTTTCAAGCATGAATTTGTCTGTATCGTCATTGATGGCACTGAAAAACCACAGTGTGTAGTGCATACGAGTACTTTCGGCTGAATCTACGAAACCACAAAACTCAAAAAGCATTTAGAATTGACACATAATGATTAAAAAGACAATTATTTCTTTTTTGAATGAAAGCCATATTACACAAACTGATCTCGAATTGACGCCTTGGGACGCCAGATACGAAGTCGAGCTGCTGTTGAGGCGTTCTTTCAAGTATCATGGCGTATTGCTAAAGTATAAAAGCCTCGCACAATTGCTGAAGAGCTGATACTGACATGGGCCAAAGACCGTAACTGCATGTTAATTGAAAAGAAAGCAGAGAGCTAGTGGTATATACCATTACTTTCGGATAATACAGTGAAACGTAGGATTTCACTGCTGTGTGAAGACATCAAGGGGTAAGTCATCAATCAATTGAAGTCAGCTGGCCAGTTTGCCCTGTAGCTGGACGAGATCACAGATGTTTCATCCTGTGCATAACTTATTGCATTCGTGCGTTACATTCACAATGATGTGTTCAAGGATCAGTTTTTATGCTTCATAGATCTGCTGTCCAGAACATGCAGAAAAGATGTTTATCAAACTATTGATACTTTTTTAAGGGTAAGTGATATTAAATGGTAGCTGCTTGTCACGAATAAGTAAATTTGCGTTGAAAGAATAGTTTTTATATATGTATAGTTTTTGTAATTTGTCGTTTTGTTTTGCCGTGATTATTTTATTAGTAAATCAGAATTGTCTGAAGCCCCAAGCTTGCTTTTTGCATTTCGGCTCTTTTCGAAAAAGACCTTTTTTGCTTTCGCATTTACCGTATTTATTCCAGTAAAACGAGCAAAATTTTCACCAAAAATAAACTTAAAGTGTGGGTACGCGTTATATACGAGTGCGAGTCGAGAAAAAGAAAACAAATTTTTGTACCGATTTTTAATCAAAAATCGGGGGTGCGCGTTATACTCGAATAAATACGGTAGATTTCTAACTCACACACTTTTCTTACGTCACAATGGTTGACTACGTGACTAAGTTCCTGAGTATTCGAGCGAATCTTGTTTCTTCTCAAAGATTTTTTTTTATTGCTGATTACGTAATTTATTAGCGGTGTTTTTCTGTGCCACGTAATGTTGTTCTGGCTTTTTCTGGAAGCTCGCCTCATTCTTATATCAGGCAGCGAGGTTTTTACCCATTCGGAGTGGCAGAGAGAGAGAGAGAGAGAGAAGAGGAAAAAGAAACAAGTGTATTGATCTGTGGTGATTTATTGTGGATTTCTATTAGTGTGACAAGCGGTTAATTAGTGGATTTAGTTTTGGTGGGTCTGATTGTTACATTAAAGCGCATTGGTTTTTTGATGATCGACGAACGAAGGAGTTTAAAGTTTCAAAGTATTTGTGAATATATTTGTTTTGTTCTTAATCGAGAAGTGTGTGGGTTAAAGTATTTTCGTGGAAGTCAATCTTTTCCTAGCTATTAAGTTTCAACCAGACTTAATTATTCGAGCGATACTACAAGTCGCCTCAATTTTAAGAAGTAAATTGAAGTTGAAATAGAATTAAATTTCTGTAGCACGCGACACTGCTGAACGGACTTTGAGCATATGGTGCCTCAGCCATGTTAGGCTATAGCTCAGGGTTTTATGCATATGTTGAGACAGTAGCCCCAGTCTGTACGTTCATGCATTGTATGATACACTGTGAGATGGTGCCTTCAAAGTCATTGGGACCTGAGTTAATTTAAGGTCCTTCAGCAAATGACGAAACTCGTTAATTCAGTAAAATCCAGTGCACTCAGCACTTGCTTGTTCGTTCCGATGCTTCGTGAATTATCCAAATCACTATGATCTTTTTGCGAATTATACGTGTAATCGTTTTACGGTGGTGCAATGACTGTCAAAGGTAACGTGCTTGAGTTGGTCTTTGCACGGAGGGATTTTTTTTACGACAAAACGAGGAGGAACTGGTCACTTTTTGCAAAAATATGTGGTATCACTGGCCGACATTTTTGGCAGACTGAATGAGTTAAATCTTTGCTTGTAAGTACATGACAAAACAAATCATCAAATTCATCGATGTACTCTCAGAATTTTAGGTGAAACTTGAACTCTGGAAAAGAAAGAAGACGATGGAGAACAAAAATATTTCCTACCGTGAATCAGTTCCTCAAAAAAGTCGAGGATGTGTAATTTAATGACAATGTCAAATCAAATACTATACTATACAATGTCAAATCAAATACTTTCCTGCGAGTAGCATTTCTCCGACACAACAAGAGACGATTTGGCATTCGTGAGAAATTCGTATGTTTGCAGACACAGACTTTTTCAGCATGTTCAACGGAAATAATAATACCTAAGAGGAGTTTACAACTTTAAAAAGAACAATTCATCTACGGAAGATGCCTTCAAAGGAAAGGCTGTCTGAATTTTAGTCAGCCATAGTACCTTCATATCCCAAAATTGCAAGCGCAGCTATTCGACGTCTGAGGCCTTTTCCGTCGATCTAGCTGTGTGAGGCTGGCTTCTCAGTATTGCTTGCAATAAAGAACAAGGCGAAGAATAAACTAATAATGGAGCCAGATCTAAGGTGTGTCCTAGCAACAATAGCGTTACGCAATGACAACCTTGTCGCCAAGGTGCAACACCAGCCATCATATTGATGCTGCTCTGTGCTTGAATGCAATAAATAAATCTTCGTTCAAGAAAGTGGTGTCCGTATGTCATTTGTAATCATGTCTTTTGCTATGCACATTCATTACGTATGCCTAAAAGAAAATTTTTGGAAGGGGACGTCTGGTTGCATTGGGTTGCGTTGTGAAAAAGGATGGCAATTACTGATCTAAGTTATTTTAGTGAATTCATTGTTTTGTTTGCAGTACCCAAGAGCTTTGCTTACAAAAACTTTATCAGTGTAGTTATGAGAGATGGACTTCTTGTTTCCGATGGAAAATTATGGAAGTATCACAGAAGATTGCTCACAATTTGCTTTCATTTTGATGTTTTGAAAAAGTAAGAAGGTCAAAATTTATTTTAATAACAACAGGCTCTTAGCAAAAATAGATAACGCAACAATAACCTATTGCAACATCATCACATTTCATGCAACCATGCCTAGCAGCCACTGTGACGTAACCATAGTTTTCATTTGGAATGAGGAGCGTGGTCTCTTCAACCTTTCCTCGAAGTTGCCTCATAATACCCTCCCGACCCTTCAAAATGGTATAACGTGATGAAGCATTCGACCGCCTGTAGCAGACATTTTCCTCACTTTTTTTTTGTAAAAACGTTTATCTCATTTAAAGCTGCTTTCCATTATGCGTAGATTGCAGGCGTAGCGTGAAAAATTCTTTGTCTCTCTATTTAGTTTTATGCGCGCAGCGAACAAGTGATATCAACGCTGAATCTCAAAGCGATCTTCAAAAAATATAAAGTATCAATTTCTTTCTTTAACGCCTTCCTTTTACAATAGGGGGCTCTGATTTTTTCAATTTGTGCGTTTATCTTCAGCAAAAAATAGATGTTCACTTTAGGCTCAAGGTTCTTTCTTTCCAATGTATGAAAATTCTTCAATACGAGAAGAGATCTTTTCCAGTTTCCAAACACTTCATATTAATTGCATTGCTTTCAACTCCTATATTTTGTTGACTGAGACCAACGAGAAGAGATCTTTTCCAGTTTCCAAACACTTCATATTAATTGCATTGCTTTCAACTCCTATATTTTGTTGACTGAGACCAATGTAAATGCTCAGAGGTTTCACTCTATGCAGTGTAACGACAAGATTTAAGTTCGAATAATAATTTTGTGCATGGACTCTCGCTAATAGAAGTGATATTTCTCAGAGGCGTGATGGCAATCCAATCGCTGCACATATTGACTAATTAACAAATGTAACATGCTTTTGCTACTTCTGCAGATGCAATTAGATCTGAATTCTGACGGGGTAGCAAAAAATTGCGTAAATTATCGACCCTTTTTCATTTTGCGACAGCTCCCTTCACCCCATCCGGTGACAAAACCACTAATGTGACATGTCGATCTTCTAAGCGACGTGTGAACACGAAGCACATCTAACTACTTGGATAAACCACACATACAATCACATCAACAACAAACATATTAATAGTGCAGAAAGTAAACTACCATATCCATCTATCATGAAATCACTAGCAACCATAGCGAGTGCACTTTTTAAAACTGGACGACAGTTTAGATGCCAGCCGGGACGCTGTAAACCTAATGATTATAGTTATAAATCCTGTCGAAAACTTCGAAAAAGAAAGAGCTTTCATAGCAATTCCTGATCAAATGATTGTGCTTTCAAACCTTACAATGATCATAAAAGAGAACCAACCAGTTAAGTAAAACGTTAAAAATTTTTGTTTTTCACAGCCGGTTTTGACGTTTTAAACTTAGCGCCACTATCGCTGTTTTATTTCATATTCTAAAAAAATGCAAAATAATAAAATCAATAAATGCAATAGAAATATCAATCACGCAAGTTTCAATCAAACCATTGATATTTTACTTGGGTTTAAAGGACTTTTTTTTAAATAGCCGCTTTTAATTTGTCTGTGTGCAGCACGCGATTTTACATTGCAAAAAATCTAAAACTGAAGTTTCAAATGAGGCCTTGCCGAATTATATGATAGCGAAAAAAACATTTTCACTTTCTGAGTTTTACTTCGCTGTTTTTAAAACTTTTACTATTATTTAGACATTGTCAACTTTTCAACAACAATTACAAAATTTTATTTGACAAATTTGATGCATTTTCAAAAAACCAAACTGCTTGTGACGTCACAACCGTTATTGGTGTGGTGTCATACACCAACATGATGGAATGCGTTATGTCACAGGAGGTGAAAGAAAGTTCTAAGTAAGTAGCTTAAAAAAAGTTTAAAGCCTATCTACGTCAAATAATATTAGTATTTGGAAATTCTGTTTAAAGAAAAAAGTAGCTAAATTTGTTTTAGTGTTCTTCTAAATTCTTAAAATGTAATTAAAAAGTCTAAGCTCTAAAAAGTTATTTAATTAATCCCATTTTTTATGTACTTGAACTGTTTACTCACTTACTGTAACTTAAAACGTCAAAGACGGGATTCATTTAAAGAATAAAAAAAATACATAGAAAAGAAAATATATACATGCATATTGCTCACGCATCTTTATAATTAAATTTATCACCCATGTATGCATCAAAAGCGGCCAAAGAATGTTTTACATCTTCGTTACCCGCTTTTCTCGTTACCCCACCAAATCACATATGTGACTCATATCCCGAATTCGTGAGCTGCCGAATTGTCTTTTATCAGTTGATGATGCAAAAAGAATTTGATTTGTGAATCGTACTAGGTACAATCTTCTTACATTGCCAAATCAATATATTAATAGATAAGACCTCGCTATATGCTGATGACCAATTTTTGTTCTTTTTACTAAACAATTTAGAATTGAAGATATTTCAGTTTTATCGTCGTCATACTTTTTGTAGCCAACTTGGTTTCGATTCCTGTATACACTGTTAAGGCTGTATCTTCAATCAGCTTGTAGTTATAAATTACGTTTTTTTGAACAGAGATTCTTTGACTTTTTTCAACAATGTGAACCGGTCGAGTTATCTTGTCTTGCAAAGACAACAAAATGTTTTACTGTGGTGGACCCCAATATATGAACGAAGCAAAAGCGGAAAGGAACAGATGGCAATACAAAAAAATCTATGGGCCAAAATTGGAACAGTGAGATTGACATATTTTTTGCAAAGTTATTGATTTTTTGCAATTAGAAATTCGACCAGCGAATTCGGATTTTACGGATATATTACTGAGCATGTCGTGAGTAGTGGTTTTTTCGAAGAAGGTTGGAAGCTTATGGCAAGGAATTAACTGGGGTCAAGTTTCTAAATTTTGTGTGAAATCTCGACATAAATGAAACACTCTTTCCGAAAGGGCTGATAAATCTTTCGTGGTTTGATCAGACGCGAAGTCCGTGCTGGCATTCAACTCGTAATCCGATCCAGCTTGCTCTAAACACGGGTTGGCTACCGTTGAGCTGCGGACCAGTGCACGCCTATGGCATTAAATGGGATTTCTCTTTTAATGCCATAGCCACGAACATATCCCTTTCTCATTGAGGGCTAATCAAAAAAGCCGTGAAAATTATTTTTGAAACCATATTGATGGTTTCCATTTTCAAAACATTTTGCATATTCCAAAAAACTTGGACGGGCACTTTGCTCATTTCGCCTCGCCTCTCCTCTAACCACAGGCTTATGCGCAAAAATAACAAATCACTATAAATTAAACAACAAAAACGTTATTCCAAAAAATCAATAACTCATGTGTTTTATACAAAAACAAGCGACCCAAGAAAATTTTGAAGTGACCCAACTTTTCGTCGCGACCCATGAATTTGAAATCACTGTTCTATAATGTATGCTGTAATAACAAAACGTGAGCTAAACCAAGTAATGCAACAAAGGCAGAGATAAAAAGTCTGGCTTTCATCTAAACATTCATTGGATGAAATTTATATGTGTTGTAGTTAACTACTATAACAAGAATTTTTAAAAAAGAGGGAAAGGAGCAATATAGGAAGATTAAGCTGATTTTTTGCTTTGTTATCACGATGAAAAAGGGGGTGACATTGCACGAATCTATCCCTCTAAATTGAAGTGTTTGTAAACCAGTTTAGCAGGATGATGTGACGTGCCACACGAGTCGCATAATAAAAAAAGGTGAATGAATACTCAACGTATTGAAAAGAGACTCTTTTGCAATAAAGTTTAGGGGGTTTAGAGCACTCGCTTCACTTGAACCCAAACGAGACCACATTATATTGTTCCTCCTGACTATTGAATACCGGCACCTACACTTGTATGGTAGTTGTAAATTTGTTGATCGTTTGGTGAAATTGCTAGTAGGCATTTACGACAGGTTTAAAATTGTTTGCTACTTTTCTTAATCATGTAAAGTTATGATCCCTAAACTTTATTTTGGTGACAATTCAAACAAAAACAGAAGTCGGTAAGTACACGTGATCCCTGACTAAGTTCAGGTTTTTAATAGCTCTAATAATAGCGGTATTCTAAAATATGCAGCATGAATTCAAACGCCGAATTAAAACTTTTGTAGGATGAATGGCTAACAAAATTGTAATTGCTTTTGGGAAAAGTTTTGAGTGTCTCAAAAAAAGTCTTTTCTTATTTTTGAGGAAAATATTACGGCTAAAGAGGGTGAATAAAGAGATTTCACTTTACCAGTCGAACCCAAAAGTAACGGAGACTTTAGGAGACTGCAAAACTATATTACGATCTTCCATTCTTTCCCGTGCTTCATTGGGTTGGAATAGTGAAGCTGCTCACCCAGCATGTCGTAAGAGGCGACTTTTGGGTACCCACCAATGGCAGTCCGCCTTGTTGATGGTGGGGCTACCAGTCGGTAGTTTGCATCCACGACTGGTTCGAAATGGGCTGCCACTTTTCCCCTGGCCTAATTCAATTAGGTTGATGGCGTGAACCTGGAATGCTGTTCGCGCCATACCTCCATCCCAAGGAAGAGGAGGGGTAAAACAACAACATCTTCCATTCTACAGTCACCCAATCGATGACGTTGTGGTCAGCGCAAGTTATAGTTTAAACGCTGATTTCGCTCACGTTTGCCTCAGACAACGTAATGTTCTGAGCACTCAATTTGCTGTCGTTCGGTGATAAAACAGATATTTAGCCCATCGCGCTACGGTGGAAGGAGCTTTGGCACCCTTAGAATTTCTCTTTGTGCTACTGTGTATACCGGTTCCACAAAATTGTGAGAACTACAGTAAATATATATATACATTGAAAAAAATTTAATGCAGTCCAACATAATGGCGTACATAAAATGTAAAAACCTTGCGAGTATGAAGCTGTTGCATCTTCCTATTGACGCATAAAATTTTATGGGCTCCTGAGTATGCTTATTATGGACACCAACGGCTTGTATTTCATGAAATGTTGATTTCTTATTCTCATTAAACAAAGGGAATAAAATTCAAAATTTGAGAAAAATCTTGAAAAAGAACAAAGCGCTTCGTTCTCATGAAAAAGAATGTTTGCTATTTTACTCAATAAATGCTTTTTGTGAAAACCGGATTTGATATCTCAGGGAAATGGATTCTGTTGCTGCATCTGAGTTATAAGCTTGCAGCAGCAATAATTGAAAACCGTAGTTTTAAAAAACTTGGATGCTTAATGCACGTTCACTTTCTAAGCACATAAACCCGGACTGCAGGATTGCCAAGAATTTACAGTAGACGTAACAATAACCTTTTGTTTGAAAAAAAGAATTATCCAAGCCAACCAAAAATGAAAACATAAATTGGATATCGCCATATTCTGTCAATCAAACAAAATCTCACAAAAAATGATAATATATTTTTGTTTATTTATGAAACAAACAAAGACCCAATAGAATATTAGGCAATCCCATTTGGGGTTGCAACCCATAGTTTGGGAATCACTAACCGATGATAGCCACTTTGTTCCATTTTCTTGTAATTATTACAGTATCTTGCCATTTCATGATATTTGTACTTGTACAATACAATTGAGTCATGGCTATATTTCATGTTCTACTTGTTTATTTTGCTGGCATCTTTCTGCTTGTGAGACAATAGAATTTTGCGCTGTTTGGTGATTTATTTCATTGCTAAATATGTAGTTTACAGTCTGATTTTTGGTCTTTAACCTACTCTCAAAGCATCCTTGGAAGCAAGCAGATTGTAACTGATCATGCCGTTTTAGCTTGGGGCTGCCCAGTTTCAAGTCGACGGTAGTTGACCAATGAAACACTGTAATTCTTTTCATTGTAGGAGACAGTTTGTGGTGCCCGAGTTTTAGCCAGATAGCTCTGGGCTTACGGCACGTAGCTGCTCTTCTTCTGTGGAGATTTTGCCGCCGAGTCATTGTTATTTTTGCCATGGAATCAACGGCACCGAAGTTTTTTCTCCAGGGTTCAAGTCTGCGCAGAAGTTGGGGAAGATTGTAGAAATGTCCCAATCTCCTTGATCCCGCTCGACTTTGCTGACAGAGTCCAAAGGAGCGAGAGGTTAAAATGGTTGACGCCAACACAGCTGCAGGAATAGCCAGATAATTCAGCCTACCGCCTTTGAGATTACACTGGGGATTTTTTGGGGGTTTACATTCCTTGCAATTTCCCACCCAAAGTGTTATCCACAAAGCAGTAAAACTTTTTGCTTCTGTTAAACTTATTTTTGTCTTAGATAATCGAGGAAAGACGTTCATTATTGAATTCGTTGAGTGACTTGGAAGCTGGCTTAGAAGCAAGTGAAATTATCGATCCCACTACAGGAAAAACTTTCCGATTCAAAAAAAGAAAGGGAAAAAGTATGGATTTTCTGGACTGTCTCTTGCAGACAAAGGCAAGTAACTGCTGATACTAAATTTTTTCATAAAATGATTATTGACATCAATCTAAAAAAGGTATTTTTTGAAGTAACATGGAAAAGTTTTAAAGGTAGCCTTATGTAACGTATAAAACAAAAAAAACAACAAGTATCTTTGAATTTGGTGCTTAAAGTAACAAAATAGCAAGTTGACATTTTTTGAGAAAATTTGCTTAGCTACTTTGCCTTGTTATTTGAAAATGCTAGATATTGCGGATGCCCAAATTTCAAAACAGGCGGAGACGTTATGCATAATAAGAAAAAGGAGCTTTTAGTTCAACTTAGCAACTATGCGCATTTCCATCTCCGGTAGGCTATATTACCATCATTGATTTAGGACCAAGAAGGTAAAGGACTGAGTGACGCAGAAATTAAAGACGAAGTTATCACTTTTTTCTGTGCTGGAATGGAGACTGTCGCTACAAGTAAGTACTGGTGTTTTAAGTAAAACGAGATTGAGGTGGTAACGCTGAAGCTCTGCTGTTGAAAATCACGGCTACAGTGATGCCATGCAGTTGCATTTCCAATCAAAAAAAGAAAAGTGGACGGATTTAACTAAAAAAGGTAAATAGAATCAGGAAGAATTACTCTTCAAATTGAAAAGTTTCTCCGTGGACAAACTTATGGAATGAACAGGACAGCATTCAAATGCAAAAATTCAGACTTATGGAAATCCATATCAAAAGTTGAATCAAGGAAATACGGAAAACTACCAACTAAGAACCAAACAAAATACAGAAATTTACGGATGTTGATAAAAACTGACAGTATAAAAATATAATCACCCCATTGGGCAAAATTAGATGATTAAACTGAGTTAAGATAAGCATTTTTGTATTACTGCAATTTCTGTGATTTAATTTGCATTTTTTCCTATTTTAGTACTGTAGTGTTGCCCAATAAAAAAAAACGAACTGATTTGTATAAACATAAAATTGATGTCACTTATAAAATCATTTGTTGAGTTACAACTTGAAGCAAGGATGTCCAAACTTTTCGTGAGCAGACTAATCGTGCTTGGCCGGATAATACAGCGGATCAGACGCAAACCTTTTCCTAAAATTTTTTTGAGATTAATCTCAAACGAGCGGAGCTTTTTAACTGAAAGTTTTTGTTTTAATTATGCATGATTAATTGGTAGAACTGAGCCACACAAGTTTACATTGCTGGCAGCAGTTGGCACACTTTTGATTTAGGGCTAAAACACTTATCAAAATAAAATCTTTCTCAACGAAGAAATTAGTGATATAAAGGGAGCGGTTCACTTCTACTCAACATCTAAAATATAAATGTATTCATATTTTGATCAATTACAACAGCAAGGTGTTTGTCATTGCAGCAACAATATGGACTCTTTACCTGCTGGCAAAACATCCTGAAATTCAAGACAAATGTCGAGAAGAAATTATGAGAGAAATCGGTGATAGAGAGACTTATGAAATGTGAGCAAGCATTTTTTTGAAGAAAATTTTGCCAGTCTAAATCAAGCCAGAACCGAGTTAGATTTTACCCCAGAAGCAAATTATCAAATTTGCTATTGGTATTTGTTCTATGATTGCACTCTTTAAAATGTCATTTTGCAAAAATTTTCTTTGATTGATCGAACTACTCACAGTGGAAACATACTGAGGCGGCAGTGCTTACAACATCGAAGCAAGTTTGAAATGGTCTGAAAAATCTCAACTGCAGCTCAATATTTTCTTCGTACTTAAGGACGGATATATGCTGAAAAAGTATAAATAAGAGTATTACGTCGACAACGTTTAGGAATTATGTTAATTTTAAGCAATTTTCGCTTGCCAATTTCTCAGTGAGGTTCTTCACCGTTTTATAAACTCCTATGAATCGGCTTTTTGCAGATCGGATATTTCAAAGCTTTCGTATTTGACACAATGCATCAAGGAGACGTTACGTCTCTATCCGCCGGTTCCTCTTTTTGGCAGACAACTTGATAAAGACACGACATTTTCACATCGATTCAATGACTACAAACCAATTAACATTCCAAAAGGGATTAATGTGTTAATCAATGCTTACGTCATGCATAGAAATCCACATGTTTGGGAAAACCCAGAGGTAACGTGATGTATGAATTAAGGTTAGCTCTATGTCTTATTTTCAGGTTGCAGGAAAACATCAACAGTGAGCAGAGGCCGTGACACCAAGGACTTACACAAGTAGTGTCATGTGCTACTGGAGTGTCATGCTCTGAAATAGTGTCATCACTTTAGTATCAAAAACGAGCTTTCAATCACAATCAGTTAATTTTTAGTAATAGTATTTCAAGCAAATTTGCAAACTTGTCGTCCCTAAAATGGTATTCCCGATGACGAGCCGCTCTTCCTTGTACTTGTGGTACGGTGAGCCTACACGCCGTTATATTTTCTTGATTTACCAATATGTGATATAGATAAACTTGCTCACTAATATAGCGAAGCCTATCGCCAAGCTTGATATACTGATTAAGTAATTGCTTATAGAACAAGTTGCGTTGATAACTATGTACTGCAGCGTATAGAACCCTGAAATAATAGCGAAATATTTTATTATGACTACTTTACAGAGGCTCTAAAAGACTGACTTAGAATTGGTAGCAACAGCTCTTAGTCAAGGCCAATTTTTTTATTTAAAAGTTAACTTAGAAAGTTGCACACTACTACGGCCTAAGTTCTTTTGACATTGTTTTGAAGGCTAGCTTTAGCTTGTTAAATTATCCCAAAATCTATTTGTTGTCTTTGAACGGGTCCTTATAAACCCTTCAATATTTTAAAAATAAAAACTATGATTTTTTTGCGACAGGTCCATAGGCGTAGCCACCAAATTTTTTGAATCCAATTAAGATATGAAGATATTTTGGCCGAAAATAGTTACGCCATACCTAACAGTTGATCTCCAAAAAATGATCATCTAGCAAAAGTATTTTTCACCTTTTTTTCCTAATAAAATTTGCTTCTGGCTACACTACTGCACGACTCCAACTGCAACGCTTATGTTCAATTTCTCAACGTTTGCCATTCATTTTCTTCTGGGTGAACACATAGGCCTAGTTAAACTTACAGTACGGCTCGACTGTAGCTGGTATGAAGGTGGGATCAAATTCCTCTCTCGGTATTGCATTCAACAAGTTGGAAATAGTTTTAAATGAACTATTCACAGTGTCTTGATAGCCTACAATAGAAAATTAAACCTAATGTTTTTAGGCTTTCGAACCTGAACGATTTGACAAAGAAAATGCATCTAACATTCCTCCTTTCGCTTTTGTTCCTTTTGGTGCTGGACCGAGGTAAGTAAATCTATGAAGCCTACATGATTACTTTGGGTGCTTTGTTTTTTGAAAAATAATTTCATTTAAAACAACACATTAGCTTTGCTGTAGTCTTCATTATCTAAACAAATAATTTAATATTGCCAACTAAAATTCTATTATTTGAAACAGTAGTTTAATAACGCTAATCATATTTATTACAATGTCTACGATTTATTGAAGATCTAATATAACCTAGAGTTACGAAATACATGTAGGGTGCTGTAAAATCTAATGACACATATTTTACTCTCCAGCAGAATTCGCTTCATCTACAGTGTAATAGTTTCTTAGAAACACTACATAGGTCCAGAATTCGATTTACTTCTTAGAAATTCGAGATTACTTCCGGTTCGCCTCTCCTCTAAAAGGGCCAGCGAAACCGCCTTTGTTAAGTGACTGACGTTTGGACTCGTTTCTTTTACGTTGAGCAAAATATTCCTTGACCTACCACAAATGACATTAATCATTAAAATAGACAAAATTTAGTACTGAAACATGTAGGCTGTGTTGCCTTGGAATAAATACACAAATGACGCGTGTCCAAAATTTTGATTCAGGAGATAGAGATTGCGGTGATGTATAATTTTCTCACTTTTGGAATTTTCTTCAATACATGGTCTTCAAAATAAAGTTTCATAAAAAGTTTTTTAAAATACAAAGCATGGATTTCGGCGGGAGAATATCCAATTTTTCTGAACTCCTTTTTTCATGCTTTTATAAAATTTATTGGGGAAAAGCAAATGACTTGTTATGAAATAAATAGTCATGGCATAAACTAAATTTTTTTTTATTTATAGAAAATTTGGTTTGGGGCGCTATAATTTTAAATTTTATTGCCGCTTTAATTTGCTTTTCTGCCACTGCTTACTGCATACTCATTGGATTCATAGGCGTAGCTAAGAGATGGGGGAAATAGGAGCCAAGGCCCGACAGACCTTTTTAATGTAATAAAAGAACGAAGGTACTTGTAATGATAAATATCGATCTTCAAAGAAAGATTATCCAGAAAGTAACGACCTACAAAAAACTATTCATTTAGCAAATTAGAGGTAAAAATTGAGGAAACTGGCGGTCGGAAAATATCGACCTCTAATAAAAATAGTGATGCAACGACTTTGAATCAAAAATTAACAAAGTTGAGGACTTGAAAACATCAATCTTCTAAGCAAGTTCATTGAATAAATTTAGGAAACAACGAAATTGAAAATTAAATTTTGGGTCCCCTTAAAATCTGCTTTTGGCTACGATAATGATTGGATTCATCATCCTCATTAGCATGAAATATAAAAAGACTTAGCAAACAACAAAAATCAGTTAGTTTATCGCAGGTTACCAAAATTTAGCACCATTCACATTGCGTTAGATTGGAACTTCAGTTTAGCAACTACTAAGCTATTGAATATGAAATCACCACAATAGGGCAAGTTGAGAATTACATAGTTGGAAATAACAATGAACAACATGCAATAGCTTGAAATAGCAAATAGCGACTGCCAAAAGCTTGAAAAAGCATGTGATTTCTGGTTTACAATAATCAGCTTGCTGTTATGGAGGAGGGCAAAGGAAACGCAATAAGCATAGGCAGTCTACGGAGCAGTAAAACCTTAAAGAAATTAAAATCACGTTTTAAAACGCATATTGCCATATGTGATACAGAAAAGATTCTACTGTACATACCCTTAGAAATAGTTTACCTGCGATGGACCGCCACTATTAAAAACTTTGTTGCATATCAGACCACCACGAACAAAAATGCACCCAGACGAAAGCTAAGAGGGCGGAAGCCTCTCTCATAGCAATGACGATTTGTCTCAACAATTTTTTTTGAAATATCCAATAAATTTGCCACAAAAAGACCTCAAAAACAAATAATTTGTGCCAAAACACTTTAAAAGGATGATTTTGAAAGACATGGTTTCCTGAAACACTTACCATTTAATCATTAATTTTGGATAAACATTCTCTTCAAAATCCTGATTATGCCAGCAGCCTCGCCACATATTGTAGCTTGCAGTGGCGGTTTGTGTCGTTATCGATGCAGCTAATTTATACAAAAAATTTTTGGCGTTAATTGCTTTTTTAGAAATTGTATTGGTCAAAACTTTGGACTTACTGAAGTGAAAGTATTAGTCGCGAAAACGCTGCGGCATTTTGAAGTGTCCTGGGACTCTGCTAATCCTGAACCTATAACCAACCCAGGAGTGACAATGCCGCCCAAAGACGGAATGCCTCTTATTGTCAGAAAACTTCGAATTTAGAGCAAGTTTACTCGTCATGCTCCATAAATTCATTACTTCGTGCTACCTTTGTAAACATTGTGATTTGCAGCTGTGCAATGTAATAGGCTTATATCTTTTTTGTTACATATAAACAGTGGTGTATTGCTAAGTCATAGAGTAGGTGGACGGTTGGCCTCAATTCTTGTCATTTTATTACCAGGTTATTGAAAGAAATTGGATTAAACTGTTCGCAAGAAAGGATATACTAATTACAACAAATTTATTTTTAAAAAAGTATCTTTGATAACATACTTTAGAAACAATAAAATAAAAAAAAATTTAAATATTTAAAAAATGTGCCTTCAGTCAAGCATTTTCTAAAAAAAGTAAGTGGACGGCGATCCCCGATCCCCCTCCAATACACCACTGCATATAAACCTATTGTTGTATTCTAAGACTGCTTGGCCCATAGTAAAAAAGGTTGTAAAAATAAACTTTGTAAATACTACTGGAATATTGACAAGATATAACCGAAGAACGCAACGACTAGAGTGCTTAAACCCTTCCTCCAAAAGCCAGGTCAGTTTCTCAAAAACGAAATTCTTTTATTTTTTAGTAAAATTGACATTTTTTTTGATATCATTGATTTGAAACAAAAAGATGATTATTTTGCTTAAGCCCCCCATTGTTTGAAGAACTTTCGCAAACTGATGTAGCGTTTACGAAAAGCTGATATTGTTGTAACTGTTTTCTGTACTAACCGCCAGAAGATTGTTTCAAGTGTTTTTTTTTGAGTTTGCATGTTGTTGTTGACCGCTCCTTCCCTCGGCTCGAGGGCATGGTGGAAATCTATGGAGCCATAAATGAGTAGCAACTACCCAAAACCTTAATCAGAGATCGTATAAATAAAAGGAGTCGGCAAAGGTCGACTGGCGCTGAGTCTAAAGATAAGCGGAAGAGAATGAGATGAAAAGTGTACATAGTCGGATAACCGCAGGCGCTGCGTGAAAAATTGTTAATATTCTTCCTCTTCGGGGAAGAGAAAAAGTGTAAAAAAAGATTGTGGTCGTAGCAGCGAAGACGAGAAAAAAAATGACAGTATGACTAGGAAGCAAAAGTTTTTTAGTGAATACTAGGGATCTTTGATTTTGATGAGACAGAACTCCTCTAGTCCAAAAGAAGCGAGAAGTGGATACGAGAACAGAAGAGAAAGACTGCAAACGGCTGTAGCAGCGCAGCTCGTCTCGCCAACTTATCGACCATGTCATTACCCGAAGATATGAGTGACGGGGTACCCTTTGTAGCCAGATAGAAAAAGAAAAGATTAATAATTTCTAAAATTGTTTTGGAGAGTGTGAGAAAGAAAGAAAAAAATGAGAAAAGACAAGTGTACCAAACACAGAGCGAGTCTGAGAAAAGTGGCAGACTTGTAGGAGCTGCCAAGACCAACGAAGAGCTTGCAAAATGACGCAGGCTTTAACAGAAAAATTTGAACTCACTGGGCTTGCTGAGTGGCTTCGGCGGCATGAAGTTAGCTGGCAGCGAAAACAACGAAGCCTCCTGTGCCAAAAGGAAAAGATCCGGTAGTTCAGATCAAAAGATCATAAAATGAGAGAAAGTGAAGTTGGGAAAGAGCAGCACCTTGACGTAAAAGAAGAGGGTCAGAGCAAGAGCATTGCGTAGAAAAAATGAAGGAGAAGTTCAAAGAGGAGAGGAAGGACATGCAAGAAGAGCCTCCATGAAGAAGGAGATTAAGCTGGAGCAATTACAAACAAAATGCCAAATCCTAACTGTATTTTTATTAGAGTTCTCAATAATCCCAAACACAATCTACTTCATTCTCATCAAATCTACAGCAAGAAAATAGGACATGTCTAAAGCACGTAACAGCCAAAATGTTTTTATCTTGTACTGTAACCTAATCCATTTAGTCGGCAACACTGGTATTATCGCAAACCTGCAATCTGGCACAAAGCAAAACGGCTACGAGCCAGAATCGTTTGGCCTAAAGAATGCTGTTGTAAATAATGACATGGTATACAATCAGTAAATATATTGCACACCAATTTCTAGTTCAATTAGTACGAGTATTTTAATGCACTACACCTGCAATAAAAAGTAGAGCAAATCAACTCACAACTTTTATCACAACCTGTCGATTCTTTTTGAACAGTTGTAGAACACTTTTGCCAAAAACTCATTTTTGATTGGGAAACAATTGGGGCAACTGCCAATATTACTAGTTTTCATTTTATAACATTAAATTTACGGTTGTAAATTTATAAAGCATTGATTGTTACTCTCAGCAAATAAGAAATATCCCAAATGCCCGTTTTGCCCCGCCTTCCTCTACATCAACATCAAATTTTCTAGTGAATCAGAGAAACATTTTCCCCATGATTCATTCTAATTTTTTCAACCCTTTTTGCAGAAAAACCTAGCTGCTTTAAATCATGATCTCGCATCCACATTCTTCCAAAAGCTGACTGGCCGGTTGCACCAAGTGGTCTGCTTGGATTACAATCATTGTAAAATTGCGAGAAATTTGTTTGACATCATTTGAAGTAGTCTCGACTGTATTGAAAGCGTTCATGAAATTCATTCCAAAAGTCTGCAAATCTTTGAAAGCGGAGGTTTTCTCCATGATGCGTAGATAGCTAATAGCCATGGTAATACGTTGGTTTCAAGCCATTATAATAAAATCGTTTTAACATCCAACCGTTTATTAGTATTCAACTTTTCAAACGTAGATTCAGCATACGGAACTTATTGCAGTACATACTTTTGGAACCACTTTCAAATGTGCTAAAATTTTTTTGAAGGCGTGCGTGCTTAGACCATCATCGTCCAGTGGTTTCCAATCTATTTTTTGCAACAGAACCCTTTGGCATAATTGGTAATATAACGAAACCTATATTTAAATTAATTCTTAACACAATAAAAAAATATTTTATTTGACAGTTAACGTTATGAAGACCTTTTTGGTTTTTGGAGGTCCACCGCCAAAGTTATGCTGTCCTTACATGTTTGATGCTTCATCTGCAACCTACTCTCAGAGATGAATCGGGACAAGTTTATGTTTTGAGCAGAATTCCTTTCATCAACTCGCTCGCTGCATTGTAGGTCAGCATCAGCACATGCCCCATGTTTCTGAAAACTTCCATGTATATCTAAGCGTCAGTAAAAATTTTTCGAAGTATTAAATCGAGTTATAAATTTACTTGAGGGCTGATCAATAATAGTGTCATATGCAATGCCAAGATTGAAAAATAGATCTTTATCTTGTCTACAATTCGACAGCCATAATCCCTGAAAATGACCCACAGTATAATCAAGTGGAAAATGCACGTATTTACTACTGAACTTAGTTGTTTTGGTCTGATCAGGGTAAAATTTAAACTATTTGTTTAGTTCTTCTCGCATACATTTTACAAATGACAATCGAATAGTCAAGAGGTTTTTGATACTGATACCGTTGCAACGGAAAATACAGACTGTTGATTTTCTGATACAGGCTAAGCAGAAGTTTTGGAATGATCTTGGCTTTTTAATAATAGTACATGAAAATTTAAAGAGCGAGCTTGACTTTCTAACAGCGCGGTGGCATTTACTAACTCGGCACGACTTTCTGAAGAAATGGTAACTTTTGCAAAAACTTCTTGGATATTGACATAATTGACACCATTTTTTTGTTCTTTTCTTCTAGCATTCCTTCTCAGCACCACCTTCTTTTTTCATTTCTCAATATCTACAGACCCTAAATCAGCATCATTTCTAGATGTAATCGAGTCTGCAATGCACCTCCTCGCGTAATTACAGTTGAAATAGATTGCACAAGTTTCCTAGAATGGCCTGGAGCAAGTCATTTTACTGCAAATTAACAAAAAGCTGTCGCTTGCCGCAAACTTTTCTATTAAGAAGGTAAAAACAACGCACAAACTTTTCTAACGTTTTACTATGTCACAAAACAAAAGAAAGAACAACTGCAGAAAAATGATTGCGAAATCTTTATGCACTGACCATTTGGTTCATTACATTTCATTCCGCGTTTTAGCTACTTAAATTTTGAAGTTATGCTTCGATAAATTAAAAATATCTAAATACGCGCGGCAACTGCAGTCTTCAAATAAACTTTTCGTTCGTAATTTATTCAAGATATTGATCGCTTGACTGGCGCACTGTCACGCTATCCGGCGGGAGAGTTCCGAAATTCCCGGCGGGTAAAAACGCTTTGCATACGAAAGTTAACTTTTGAAGGAAGTCAGCAGTTGCTTCAGAAACAATTTTATATGAAAATTGCTTACTCATGCCGTGGAGCAATGCCCGAGGCCAAAACGGTTCCAATTTCACCGAAATCGTTCAGCCTTTTGCTTCACCACGCCTAGCTATACCTATTATTTTTCTGGTTTTAAAATAATGCTAACGGTATGATGTAAGAAAACATCGCATCTTATTGTACTTATAAAGTTGATTTTACTAAGATGAATAAATTAGAAAGCGCAGCCCGAACATTATTTAAAAAATATCACCACAATTAAAAGGCACACCGCGATTTTTCACCCGATGTCACCGTGACGTATGCAGTTGCATCGAATGACGTCATCTCATGTCATCACTTTCGGCAGAAATATTAACTTCTTGATTTACTTGCGAGGCAAGATCACTCTCGATCACGTTTAATCTGAGGTCATAAAGCTGGTCAAGGCCAACGTAAGAATCAGAAACCAACCATAAAGTGTAAACAATCCTAAAAATAAGATATTGATACGAACGATGCAGCGACCAGGTTCAACATCAAAACTATGTAACTTCAGTTTGGCTAATAGACAAAGTTAGCTAAAAACAAAGTAGTTTAAACTTTAAAATTTGTGAGCACTGTTGCTAACAAATTAAGGTCTACTTCAAGAAATTCTTCACCACATGTGTACCAGAGTTAAAGTTAAAGAGTTAAAGTTTCGATAAAATTTGCAGCAAAACTAAAAAGCGACATGCTCAGCTTTTCGGCAACAACAAGCAAACATTAAATTAGAACATTTTTTGACACACGCCAGCAGAGATATGCTGTATTTTTGCACAAGTGATTTCATAACAAAGGGTAATAAGGAGTTCGAGAGCAGGTCCGAAGTATCTCATAAAATTATTAGACCTATATTTCTGTAAACATCAAGCTTTAAAAGACAAGACTTTTTAAGTTATTCGTCGCAAAAGTTTTTATAACATACAACTCTACAGTCCTTGCCAAAGAGCAAGTAAAATTTGACTTACTTTCCCACTTTATCTGGGGTTACAAAAGATAAGGTTTCAGTCGTTTGTTTTCGTAACGTATTAACTCTTTTTAAAGCAATCAATTCCCTTCGTTCTCGACTTCCCAACGCCAAAAACCAACCCTCCAGCTTAGGCTTTGGAAACCTTGGAGTGGAAGCTTTATCATCCAAGCCCTAAAACACGAGTCGAATCATAACAAAGCAATCGCGGTGGCTAGCTTGTGAATCAAGGACTGATACAAAAGCATGCGAAAATTGGTAGACATACACAGTATCGGCATCGCCTTTGATCTGTACAGTAACGTAAGTTGTTAATAAGTGAAAATCCTCTACCATTCCAGTATAAAAGCTAAATCTTTTTTCTTTTGATCACGAGAAATCCATTGCTGACTATGCATAGAAAATTTTTTAGTTCATTACCAGCTTGAAGTTCCCGGAATTGCTGGCACAATGCGATAAGGTGGGGGATATTTTCGTGAAGTGCCTTTAATGAGCGCATTACAAAGCAGCCATTGCGAGGTTCACACCTACGATTATTTTCAGTTTTAATCGCGCTCAAGCACACTCAACCTTCGACTCGAGCACGCAGATGATTTACTTTGAGATCACGCCCTGCCACCATTAGCGATTTGTAAAGATACGAGTAAACATGGAATCATACCGCGTTGTTTAGGCATTTGCAAGCCAATTGCAGCAATTACAACAGGTATTGTTGAAACGAATAACATAAAACACAAAACTCTTGCCATCACTTTTAAATGTCAAGCCTTTGGTCCGACCAGACTCGAAGTAGAACTCCAAGACTACAGATTTCGAAACTGAGGCTATAACCACTACGCCATGATTACTAAAATGCAATTAAAATTAATTTACCTTGACGGGTTTATTCAACCGTTTCAAGCTGATAGTTACGTTATATTCCTGATCAGCGTGCACTGGTAGCCAGGTGTTCTTGTCTTGAATTGGTTTACCTAAAGCATTACAAATTTATCGTAAAATATTCTGGTTAAAACTAGTGATGACCGAATGATTATTTTTCTATCTGCATTTATTATCGTTCGCCTCACACAACAATTCTTTCGAAGCATAAATAGTTACTCACAGATCTGATTACGATTTATCAAAAATAATTTCAAAGACAACAAATGCAAGGTAAAAAATTTTTCAACCAGGCTTAGTAAAGGCCAAATTAATGATGATTCTCACTACTCTTCCTTTAAAAGGAAGGTACGGTATACCACAGAACATCTAAGTCTTACGTTACCAACTCAATCAAGAGGTGAACTGATTGAATTCAAATTTATTTTGAACCAGTTGCAAATACAGGCGACAAGCTGGCAGCTTCACCACCAACAGAGCAGACTGCTATTGGTAGGTGCTCATAAATTTCTCAAAAGTTGGTTCTTATTCGTTACAACACGCTCCATGAACAGTTTTACTATTTCAACATGGCAATTGTACAAACAAAAGCAAGCGAGTGTTAAGATGCCCAACTGAAAAGGCATCCGAAATGGTGAAATCGCGTTAACAATTCAGAATCTTACGCAAAAACCAAAATCACAAACAAAACGACTTACCATATGCATGTGGTACTCTTCTTTCACCAGCTTGTGCGGGGTCGTCTGCCCACCATCCTCTTATTCTGATACCAACCTTAACTTGAGGAAGATGGTCTAGATGAGAGCAGATCTAAAAAAATATTAAAAAGGTGAAGAAAACGTGTCAAAAAACTAGACCACAACAATTTTTCGAACCAGCTCAAACCTATGCGAATTAGTTTGCGATAAAATGTGCGAGCATCAGTGTGGTGGTGTGGACTAAAGCTCAATGTTAATGACAAATAAGCAATAGGAAGTTTAGTCAAATGCAACGCGGAAAACTTAAAATCTGGAGGGTAAATAAACAGCCGAATTAAATAATTCGTCCGGTAAATTTTTTAATAGCAGAATAAAAAGTCGATTTTACGTCCTTTTTCTCCCGCGTTTTCGCAGACTTAGAAATGGTAATACTGTGAATGCCTATCGCTACACGCTTGCTTTTGAGTCAAACTTTTTACTGACATAAGTAGCACTACAAATTGCAGATCCCCTTCATGAGGAAAACCAAGAGTGCTTCCATGGAGTTTAGAACTGCAGTTCTTTTGTTACGAAAACCGAAACGAATATTAGCTGCTACACCACAGTGGCTAATATCTTCAAAACTCCGGAGTGCAGCTGGCTTTTCCGAGCTCGGAGAACTTTTATTTCTTTTTCTTTTTGGCGACCTTGTCAATCTGGCCTCGATTAAATTTCTTTTCGAGAAACGAACGAACGTAGTCAGGTTTCTTGCCAAACAACTCGACCAGCTCCGGCAAACACTCGACGAACCCGCCCATCAAGGATTTTAATTCACTAAAAAATAATTTATAATCGAATTACTGATTTTGATATCACTTTAAAATAAGTAGTTTTGCCAAAAGCTTTTCGTAGCACTGCCATCAGTGGCGCTATTGCGTCAAAAGGGAAAAGAAAGAACGAGCATTATATTTTTTTTAACAAAGAAGATACATAAAATTCTTTTACGGAGTTTTCATGACTACATTGATGGCTTAGGTTTGACTTAATTTGTTTCAATTTCACATTTGTCCTTTGATTTTATATAGTATGATGTCTGCAAAAAGTTACAGCAAAAGTTTAACCATAAAATTGAAAATAACACCGCTATTTTGAAGGAATGATGTTGTGACCGGTTAACATTTTTTCCATTTCACATTCTGGCGCGTGTATTATAAATACTGTCTTGCAAAACAGTTTCACGTAATTCGCAGTTTGAAATCAAATTTTTTTCAAAAAAATAGCACATGAAGCAGCAAAATTTTTAAATACTTGGTGCAGAAACTACACCACTACCTCCGCAGTATTGCGGTAGAGATTGCGAGTTCCTGGCAGCACCAGACCGATAGAATACCTTCAAAAACCATTTTACTTGAAAGCATTCAGGAAGCTGAGAATATCGTCTAATGCATTGTGATTCCCCCAACCAAAAACAACCAACTGTCTACTGTACACAGGCATTTTGGTTATCCATTACATTTGAATAATAATTAAGGGCAACACCACGACTTACGTAAATGTATTTGTCGTGTTTCTTTCAACGTGTGGTAACGTCATGAAGTGACTGTCATCAAACCAACTCGCTTGCGACACCATCTGGATGCAGTGCATACAACGCAGTGACGTCACAATCCAACCACAGTCAGCACTGGCGTCAACAAAAGCCTAAATAAAAATGCAAAACGCATTTTTATCCACCCATTCTAGATCGCACACTTGCCTTTGTACATATTCATTTTCTGGTAACAAACAAGCCGTTTTCACTAAACAATTTGTGCTCAGACATGACCCAAGTAACCACAAATGCTAATGTAATGACCAGTTTCATCACAAACACTACAACCAAGCAGGAAAATAGGGAAAGTGTTTTACTAACGCCGCAACAACGCCAAATCAGCAATCACTCAACTCCCAATTCCAGCCAGCGTATCATCATGCTGAGCGGTGATGCAGGCTAGCTCTACGTTTGAACGAAAAAGATCTTCCGCTGTGCTTCACCGAGTTAGAATAGTGAAGCTGCTCGCCCAGCATGTCGTGAAAGCAACATTTTGCAACCCACCAATGGCACTCGGTATCGTTGATAATGGGTTTGTCAATCGTATGCATGACTGGGTAGTACTGCCGCTTTTCTCCATCGCTATCAGCACGATCCAAGTTGCTTTCCTGACTTTCCGGTGTGAACAGTGGATGTTGGCTTCACCCCGTTTTTTCCCAAAAAATAGCAATAATCATCGTCGTCGAATCGAGACTACTACGTTATTATTAAACAGGCGGTGGTTCTGAGGTGTAAAGTTTGCATTTATGACTGCTTTGAAATGAATTGCCGTCTGTTGGTAATTGTAACTGACTTCGCAAAATAAAATCTGGAGTTTGAAACTCCATAAAAGCGCCAATGGTATTCGTCAGCAAAAGCTTGCGGAATTTCTAATACTGCTTGCTCCAACAAAAACTCTGGTTTCAAAGTAGGTGTGTAATGGTAGACACACTATGAATTAGCATGTCTATAAGCCTGCAAAGAAATAGAAACTGCAACCATCAAAAGCTTTCTGATCATAGTGGTGCGGTCCACGATCCCATTGAGTAGGACCAAAAAGGCTCTTGGTCTCCCCAAAGCTCCCAAATATCTTGGGCACCCCCAACACCAAACATTTTTTCGGGGTGCTGTCCTGTGAACGATCGCACAAAGGCCCATATTCTTCCCAAAATCGCTCGACTGTCTTTTACCTTTTTGCTATCTTGCCCTTCTCTCATTCATTCATAATCTTCAACTGTTGCTGAAAAGCAGCAACGTTCATACCAACCCTAATCCTATTTTTCCTTGTTCTGGGTGCGCCGGCATGATTATCGGGAAAAGCAGGTCAGCGCAGTGCTCTGCCTGCCTCAAAAGAATACACTTAAGGTGGATCTTCCTCTCCTTCAAGTTAACTCTTTCCTTATCTCTCACTTTTGAAGTTGTCCTCCTTGCTAAATCTCGGTTTCTCCTGAGGAGCCCAGTTCCAAACGGCGTGGATTTTTTTCAGAGCCCCCCCAGCGCGTATACCTCCACTATAAGTTAAAACATCGCCGACCCTTCCACTACCAACGCAGCATTCTCTCTCGCTCTCGCTCACCTATTTCCTTCCATTTCTAGGACTCTACCCTAAACGCCTTTTATTGAATTTTCACCTCTAGCGCTCCGTCTTTCTTTTTCTCCCATTCGCTTTTGAATGCCTGGCAGGAACTATCCAGACTCTCCTCCTCTTTTTCTGTCAGGCTACAGTCGGTCCCCGGCCAATTACTTTTCTGGGTAACGACTCGGCCGATGAATCTGCCGCATCTATCTCAGATCTGCTGACGTCTTTTTACTCGTGCTTCTCTTATCAAAATTTTTCAAAACACAGGTCTCCTCAGTTTCCACTAAAGTTCTTGCATATTTTTTTCAGCCAAATTGATAAAAGCAGAATTTTATTTAACAAAAGAAAGCTAACAAAACCAACTAAAAAAAAAACACCGAAGCTTTCCGTCCCTTCTCGGAGACTTCATCAGGGGAATATAAATCAAAATTTTAAGGTTTAATTTTAATTTTTATAAAACTAAACACTTTCAACGAGAGCATTATCGCTCTAACGCTGCACCTCTCAATTAAACACGAACAGAAGCGACTTCGCTCTGTGTGATCAATCAAGTTTGCATTTAAAGATGGCTTTAAAGCGTTTGATTAGCAGCGATTCCATCGGCCATTTCAGTCTAAAAAACGGGTTTGCGCATGTTTCATTGAAAGGTGCAGTGTTATAACGATACTGCTCTTGCTATAAATCTTCGGTTCCATTAAAGTTAAACTTTAACTTCAAAATATCACATTTATAATGCCCTGACCAAGTCACTGAGAGAACGAAAAGCTTCGGTGTTATATTTCTTTTTTGTAATTTTGTTGTGTTAGCTTTCTTGTGTTAAATAATGTAGTGCTTGTATTATTGAGGCTGATAAAAATAAGAAAAAAAATTTCCCCCAATTCGAAACCGAAAGAAGTTGAGCTTCCTCTTCACGCTAGCAATTGCGCAACGAACGCAGTCTTTCCAGAATTTTCAGAGCCAAGAATACATCTTGCAGCGCCTGCATTCACCTGACTCTGGACACTTCCTATTTTAATCTGTCCTGTCAAGCCAAGAACTCTTTCTTTCCAACGCTCGCTCTTCGGTGACTGCTTTTCTATACACAACCTTTAATCCAGGCCTTAGGGATTTTACCGGCTTCTAGGGCTCTACGATCTTCCTCCATGCCTCCATGCCGACGAAGAGGGTAGGTAATAACATCAAGTGGGGAAAAAGACGTAAAATATCGTGAAATAAATTAATCACTTCCCTCACACCAAGAACGTATATGCCCACGTCGCTAACATATTAATATGCAGCTAAATGTTTGGTAAACATCGCGAAGTTTCTCCCACCTGCAAAACACGAATGGCTTGATCCAATACAGATTTCAAATCGGTGACATAATCAGTTGAGGGCATTGGGGTGCGACACAAATGGGCGTATAAGAGCAGAAGGGCTTTAGTATGGGGAGAATCGTACGTGGCTGCATCGACCTTCACAGGTAGATCTCGAGCCAAATCACTGAAATGAGAAAACCTCAGTAAGAAGAAAGAAATTGTAGATTTATAGATGCAATTAGTCAATTATTACTCATTTGGCGTCCTAAATCGATTTCTATTGTAACGCATTTCTGCTGTATAATTAAATCGATATACAAGACAAAACGATTAATCCTTAGACTTTATATGCAGCTTTTGGGTCATTAGTAGGGCCTCGTCTATTCTTTTTCTGTAGTCATTTGCCACATTTTTATCCTCCAGTCTTGCAGAATAACGACAGTGGCGAAAAGGGAGTAGTTATGGTCAAGACTGCTTGAGTTCCCGAGTTCTAACTTTGCTTAAATCGCTAGCATTACTTTTCATAAATATATTGCAGGAAAGAAATCTTCGTAAAGAACCATTTCTCAAAAGCACAATCACACAGTCATCGGTAGCTTTCGATCAATGTCTTAAAAACGGCTCTCCAACCAATTCCAGCAAGCTGCCTATAAACAACAACCTAAACATCGATCATTTTAATAGAAACGTACGTCATAGCACTTAATTCACATGCGCGTCGACGTAGTGACTAAAGCGTTTGCTTCGCAGTCGGTACAGCTGGGTTTAACTCCATTTGCAAGCCATACCAAAGACTTTGCAGAATGATAATCACAACTTCTCCGCTTGAAAACTCAGCACCACAGAGAAAACGTGGAGAAAAACACGGCAAGATTTTTTACAGTGCCTTTGGTTAAGGCACTTAACCAAATACCTCCCATCTCCATGAGGCAGACACGCCGCAGGGTCGAGCAGTCAACCCGACACGCCAGCCAAGTCCAACAGAAGACAAGCAAACAGGACACAAATTCATACACATGAATAAAAAAACTTGCTTGCAATCGGCTTGCGAGCGTTAACGCGTTTTGTATTCAGACGCATTCAACCCACGGAGCGTAATAGGAAAGGAAAGTTTGAGAGACTGATAAATGGCTTTGCAATTACCGTCTTCAAGTCAACGCTAATCCGCGGATGTCACTGAAGCAAAAAATCTTACTTCGAACACGAAGCGAGAGCTTGAAATCAAACTGCAGCAACTCTCCGCCGAGTCGCATGCAACTCAGGACGCTGAACTGACAGACTTCGGAGTACGTTCTGTTCATCATAACACATGCTGACAGATCACATAAAAACTATCAATTATACCTGTTGACTGCGTCTTCGTTGTGTCTGACAGGCAACTCATGATACTCCTGTGAATTTGAAAGCAAGCGAAGAATATCTTCGATAGAACACTCAGGTTTCATCTCTTCATGAAGCATTCTAGCAAGTAATGTCGCCTTATAACATTATCTTCAAAGAACTAAGTTATACGAGGCGTGTCCCTAAAAGTTCTAGGACTTTGCTGCCTGTGTGAGCTATAGCTGAGCTGAAGACCAACTTAAAGTAGCAGGAGATTCAAAAACTCGTGGAGAGCATATAGCGGCAATTTCAGCTCTCTGTAAAATTTATATTTTTCACGGACGAAAAACATTTTGCCATCGTTTACTTAGTTACCATCATTTTTTACTCGGCAATTCAGCAATAGCTACAGAGCAACGAACCAACCTAAAATTTTGGGTCTTTTTGGGAAAAAAGTCCGTCAGATGCTCTCGTTATGCTTTAGCAAGTTTACGGAGATGGGACCGTGCCTCGTTCAACGGTTTCTCTCTAACACAAGAGATTCAAAGAACGCGAGATGTGGAAGGCTTTCCACCAGAAACCAATGTTGATCTTGTAAAGAAGATAATGCGTGGAGATCGTCGGTTAAATGTTTTTGGATTAACTTGGATTATGCCGAAATAGCGTTCGGAAAATAATCAGAGAAGATGTGTGAATGCGAAAAGTTTGAGCAAAGATGGTGCCAAAACTGTTGAATGACGAACAAAAGATATGGCGCATGCAAGTGTGCCGCAAGACATCCTGAAGCATCTTGATTCCGATCCAGACTTGCTAAAGAGCTATTACTGTTGATGAAATGTGGGTATTTGAGTACGACCCAGAGAGAAAACGTCAGTCTTCATTGGAAGAGTCCTCCATCACCACGGATCAAAAAAGCAAGGAAGTCAAAGCCCAACATCAAATTCATGTTAATAACATCTTTTGACGTCAGACCCATGGCCCACGTTGCATTTTTTGATGCAGGGTCAGATTGTCGACCAGCATGTTTATAAAGAAATCCTGCAACGTTTGCTTCCCTCAGTGAGGGAAAAGAGCGAATATGATGAGACTGCAACTCATCGCCGCTTCACCATGATAATGCGCATGCACACCCTCTTTTGCGCATTCGGAAGTTTTTTGCGGAAAAACATACAGTGCTGGAGCAACCTCCCAACTCGCCTGATCTTTCGAGTGACTTTTTACTTTTCTCCAAAGTTAAAAGCATCATTCAATGAACACATCTTCTAAACATGGATGCATGAAAAGCTTCGTAACGAAGGAGCTTCGTGGGATCCACCAAGAATCTTTCCAGAAATGCATTGATGCGTGGCAAAAAAAATGAAACTCAAGGGTGAAGAATTACTTTGAAGAGGACAAAGGGTATTCCTTTGCTTAGATTCGAAATAAAACTGCTTGTGTAAAAGCCTTTAGGACACACCGCTGGTGTGTTTTATGGCTACCACTGCATCGCGCTTCCTATGAGAAATGGAGTTATAACATCGCAAACGTTTTTTTCAATAAATATCTGGAATGGTAATGGTAGGTCGTTAGCACGAAACACAAAACATTTTCCTTTAGCGCCTAGTAAATGGCTGCTTTATCCTATCCCACTAACCTAAGGTATTGACCACGTGTTCACATTCTGGCAGAATCACATAAGCAGCATCTGGCAACAGAATGCTAAGCTATTTCTAGCCCTGCACATCCTAGCAGACAGCTTTGCTAGTGAGCTCGGCTTTTTTCGATGCCTTTTAAGGGAAAGCATTTTACAGCAATTTCCCTTGATTGGATTGAAATTCACTACGCCAGCAGTGATGTTAACTGAAGCGGCTGCGAACACAAAGATTTTTATGTATCTCTATAATGGACCACCTGTACGTGTATAGTGTAATCGCATAGGTTTTCTTGTGAGCAGAGAGTACAAGGTTCTATTTCTGTTTTATTCTTGCTAACCTCATGGTAAGATGGCTGAGATAGTAGAAGGAACTGATTCTGCCAGCATTGGTAGCTTCAAGTTGGTTTTCTTCGGAGTCAAAAGAAACGCAACCAGACAGCTGGAGATCATGAACAGCTTTTTCAAGAAGTTTAGACAAATAGATGTTGATCGACTCATGATCTAGAGTTGAAAAAGTAAATCAACTTTAAGACATATTTCATGGTAAATGACTTAGCATAGCGGAAATGATACATCTATTACCAATCACATGTTTTTTCACCAGACTTTGATCAAAAAAGCAGTCTTAAATTTAGGATGACTTTCCCGACACAGGCTGTCCAAGAGCTTACAATATGAATTGTACCTATACTGTATACGTACGGCCATCTCGCATAACTAGACAATTTATTTGTTTAAAAAAGGAAACTAATCGAAATAAAAATCTTAACGGTCACGCAGAAATGGCTTTACTTTTGGCATCGGTAAAGAAAATACTGCGAGATACACACCTGTGTCTTCCAGCTGGTAGTAAGTGGGATTCATTATCAATCTTCGGAAGAAATAAGTCCAAGTTAAATAATCCACCGCTTCTTGTTTATTAGCAATCGTACCAGCTACAATTTCGGCGTTAATGTGATCTTGAAGTACCTGAAAATACAGAAAGAAATATAAAGTCAGCCGCTGGTTTGGCCTTAACATTAGGATCAAGTGGGTCATGATTTTTTACCTCTAATAAACTTGATTCGACCGGAAATGGTTCATATAAAAATTTTTTGTAAAAAGCTTTCTTGTCATCATGAACAAGGATGACAGCCACTGCTTTATCATCGTACTGTGGTCGACCTGCGCGACCCATCATTTGCAAAACATCTGAAAAATAAAAGACTGGTAGCAAAACCAGACTAGGACATGAGGTTTATTCTTTTCTCGAACCAAAAACGAACTAGAGTGAAACAAACCAATCTTTTGGTTTTTCGCTGCTTTCCAATTTGTAATCACATCAACAAAAAATGCAGCAGCATTGAGTTCACTTAAATATTTTATTCTCCGGTCACGGAAAGATCTTTTGCGGTTTACACTAGAACTCCTTTGCGTTCTGATCAAGTCTAAACTTTTATTTACTGCTGGCACCCTGCATTCCTTTTGTTGGCTACCACGCAAAAAAAATTGCTGCGAAGCGCTTCTCCCAAATTCGTCATAGAGCATTCGTCGCTCAGTTTGATGCATAATCACGCTTGTATCATCTACACCCGTAGAACAACGGCAGTAACCAACGCAGTTTAGCTCCAGAGGCTGCATGGCCTCTGGCCATGCCCCTATCCCAGAAAAAAGGTCTAAAGAGGCAACAGTGGAAGAAAATCGCATTGATCTAGTTCAGAGTCTCCGAAAAGGTGCAATAGCAATAAATCGTTCTAATATTTCCATCACATACGCACCTGTAATTGGAAAATCAACATAGCGAGATTGTTTGCCATCAAAGTACTCCGTGCCTTTCACTATCACCAAATGAGCAGGTAGATTCACACCCCACGCTAATGTTGAAGTTGCTATAAGGGTCTGAATTTTCTGCTCTGCAAATAGGCGTTCCACCAATCCCCTGTCGCGCTCGATCAAGCCAGCATGGTGAATTCCTATTCCAAATGCCAAGACCAAACGCAGATTCGGATCTTTCACTGTGTAGGTCAATTCCTCCATCTGTAAAACGCCAATCGAGGTCAACTGGAGTTCGGTTTAAAAAGTAACTAGTTTCAAAATGAAAAGTAACGAGTCGAATCCAAGCATTGATTGTATCTAGTTGTGTCCTTATTAAATAGATTGTGCGACACCTTTTCAGCAGGGATGCAATGGTTGAGGCAATATGGAAACTTTCAAATAAGTTAAAAAAAAAAGGCAATTTGGATACAATCAAAGGAAATTTTTGTGCACGAAGAATTTGGATTAATAGCAGATAGGGAAAACAAAATATATTTCATCTGTTACACTATGCGGTTTTTCGTAAATTGTAGGAGAAAAGTGGTATTAACAGTCCAAACACTTCAACCACACAATCAATGTCGCATTTGACTTTAATAAAAAACAAAAAATTAAGGTAAAACGCTCGGAGTTTCTTTAACCTAGCGCTACTGCTTCATTGTCTGTTATTTCTAGAACCTTCCAGCGAAATGTAACTTTGTGCTAAACAAAATAAAGTACCTCGGCCTCATCCATGTGCAGCCACTGTTTCGGATCATGTTCGGCCGCTAGATAGGCTATTAAGTCGAGTGCAGTCAACCGTGTCTGTCTTCTCGATGAGACGAAGATGAGAGCAGGTTTGTTTGGAGAATGTGTCTGAATTGCTGTGAAAGATATCGATTCAGCAAGGAAAACACAATCGTGACGTCGGTGCAGCATTCCTCCGTGCGTTTCAACACTGAGTCTTTCGCAATCACGAGATTGCAAGTTCAGTGCTTCAGCGGTTTCTGCAATACTGTGTCCAGGGAGAAAGCACATCACAATTTACCTGTATGGCTACATTGAATTTTGAAAAGAGGGGACATTTTCTTGCAGCTTTTGATTAGTCTCAGTTTAATAGAGGTAACCGAGTTGATTAAATCGTAGCTTATTTAGCCTTCAGCCTTTATTGTTCAACTCCAATAGAAGAAAAATCACTGCATTACGTTTTCCACTAGGAGGAAAATTGTTAAAACACTTATTTACAAAGCGAGATCTTGTACTGTACAGTTTAGTTTTACAGGAACTCAAATTTGCAATATAAATATTATCTGTTTTAAAATGCTAATTTCTGTTTACTTAAAAAAATTGCCCTGATGAAGTATCCTTGAGAAAATCAACAGCTTCGGAGTTTTATATTGCACTTTTGTTTTATCATTACGTTAAATAAACAAAAGGTTGGCCCCTAAAAAGTTAGTTGCATAGCTAGTGTAACAAACGCCCAGTGCGAGCAGCAGTGGCGACTTCGATGAGGGTTTGCGGGTAAGTTGCTCTTTGGAACTACAAAGGTTTTCCTGTCAGCGAATGCGCAAAAAAATGTTGACGTGCTGAATGTCTTTTTTTAGCCCCTTGACTGGCAACAGACTTTAACATACACATTCACGTTCCAATTTGGGTATCTTTTTACTAACGTCAAAGGCAACAATAATTTACCAGTCAGCGTTCTTACACATTCTAGCTATTTATTAAGTTCATTGAGTTTGTTGAATCTGCAATATACGCCCTGAACTCCAGAAACTTTGTTTGCAATGTGGTCGAGTGTGTTGAAGCGCGTTTACGGCGACAGTTTGCATCCACCCTTCGCTGTTGCGGCCGCGTTGGGACTTTCGACGAGACACTTTTCGGCAATTTCTCCTGCTTGGTTTCAGTACACGCTGTATGAATTCACTTAGGTAACAGCATTGGCAAGTGCAAAGCGGGACCGAAGTACAAATCATGGACCTCAACAGTTTTTCGAAGGCCAATTGGAGCAATGGACTTTTGGCACGACTTCTGTAAGCTGCTACAAACAGCGTTGGCTGCTATATAAGCCGAAGATTAATAAGTAGGGTTAACAAGGTAATCTCTGACACATACCTTGAAAACACGGCTTGTTCATAGTAGCCATACGAGGGCAGTAGTGCTTGCCGGCGAAACCGTGGATGTGTACCTCCATTGGAACAGGACGAACGGACGGACGGAAGTTGAACAATCCCAACTAAACAGAGTTTGCATTGCAATAGACACAGAACGCAACCAATCAGCCTCACAGCAGAGTGACAGTAGCGCTGAGCACACCACAATTCATCCGATCTGCTCCGGAATTTCAGAGTTTTTACATTCCACTGAAATTGCTCAGTGTCACTTTCAAAATTTACAATTTGCTGGAAGTACAGGAAATCATGGAAAAGAGCTTTAGGCACAATAACGCAATCAAAAACTACAGTGTACTTTTGAAAACTTTTCCAAGCGTTTATTAACCGAAAAGAAGCACCTAGATTGTGAAGGCTTTCTCACAGCGAGTTAAAAGTGTTACAACAATTTTCTTTGCTCGCTACAGATCAACTTGCAGGCTTCACTAGTTTCAGCAGCAGGTCTGAACACAAGACGTTTTACTTTACTCATATTTCCCGTGATTCATTCACCGCGGATCAGGCTCTTCATCCACCACGTCGTGAGAGCCAACTAGAGCACGAACTCATGGCTATCTGCCTCGTAGGTAATAGCGCCACCACTCAGCTATTTGTATTCATGACAGGTTTGAAATGCCGTTTTTTTCATAGCCTGATTTGGTTCGCTGTGTGAACCAAAAAACAATTGTTTCATGCCGTGCCTCTAACCCAAGGAAGAAGACAACAGCAACAATCTTGAATATTTTCTTTTGGTTGAAGAGTTAAAATATATGAGACAAACAAATCAAAAAATTTTCAAAGATGATTTTTTTAGCGTGTCCTACATATACAAACAGCAAAATGCCCAACCCTTACTCTCGAGACCAAATGATGTCGGTGCGAATCCAAGCTTCTGAAGTGAAACTGAGGCAACCACCAAGTCTCACCTGTTTAATGCCAAGCCAGTCCGCCAGATCTCTAGCATTAGCAAGCGCAGTTGAAAGACCGACGATCCGAACAGGACGTTCAGTTTGTGATGAAATAAAATTGACTCTCGACACAATCACCTCCAATACAGGACCTCGGTCCTGGCCTAAAATAATTGTCGCGCGCTTTAGTTTTACGTTATTACGTCTACCACCTCTATCTATTAGTGGGTTTACCGCGTGCTGTGTTGACGACTCGTCATGGTAATCCAAATTTTCCAAGCATTAGTAAATACAGCTTTAGGCAACCATTCAATAAAGATATAAGCGTAGTTCATGCACAATTGCACATCTTGAAGGGACTTACCCTACGCTTACCTCGGATGGAGCAGTACGTAGCATTAATAGAATTTTGGTATCATTTGAAGCCGAAATCGCTATAAGCCTATAATACTAACACTGCGGCAGGCATCCAATTACAGTCGTGGCCAAAAGTGTAGGACCACCCTTTCAAATTCTGATGAAAACACCATAACACTTATTCATTCGCTGATAAAGAAAGATATTGGCATGTTACGGTAAATTAACAATTCCCAGACGCACAAATCAATAGTTCAATTAAAAGTTTTCAAAAAAGTCAATATTTTGTTGGACCACCCTTGGGTTTGATTACAGCCTCCAAACGTCTTGGCATGCTCTCCACCAGATTTCGGCAATATGCCGGTGATATATCACGCACCCACACTTCTTTTATGGCTTGTTCCAACATCTTAGCATTAGTTGGTTGCCTTTCGGAAACTTGGTTTTTCAAAATGGTCCAAAGATTCTCAATCGGATTCAGATCTGGGCTGTTTCCAGGCCAGTCCAAGATGTTAATTTTTTGGGCCTTCAGGAATTGGGTGACGATTTTGGCACGATGGCATGGAGCACCATCCTGCATAAATACACTGCATTTATGAACAGCCATATGCAATTCCAACTTGTTTTTCAATAAATCTAGGTATTTTTGACCATTTATGGTCGTTCCAGGTGGCAAAAAAAAGAGTCCAGCCGTTCCATTTATTGACATTCCCCCCCAAATCATGACACTGGGGGAGTGTTTCATGGTTTGAATGGTATATCTTTCACTGAATCTTTTTCCTGATGGTCTCCGGACGTAGCGCTTTCGATTGGTGAACTGCTGCACGGTAGATTCGTCGGAAAACAGCTCTTATTGCCACTGCTGAATCGTCCATTTCACGTGTTTCTTGGCAAACGCCAAACGCTTGCTTTTCATAGCCTGCGTTAGCCTCGGTTTATGAGCTTTTAGGTCAAAATCATCAACCAAACGCCGACTTACGGTTCTTCGACTAATGTCGGTACCTTTTGCAAGCAGTGATGATCGAATCTTGCTCGCAGAACTCATTGGAGAACGAACTGCTATTCTCCGAATGGCATGGTCATCTCTTGGGGTAGTTTTTCGAGGTTTACCAGATTTTTTAGCTGTTGTATAAGTTCCTGTATTCCGAAATTTTGCCATTGCGTTGTGGACAGCAATCTTGCTTTTTTTCATTTTTTGACTAATCAATCGTTCTCAATGACCTACTTTATGCAGAGCCACAATTTGAGCCCGCTCAACTTCCGAAAGTGGCACATTTTTACCCATTTTCTTCAATTTTACCTCTATAACAATTTGACAATTATCAAAAAATTTTACTGAAATAAACTCTAAAACACAAAAAAACTATTAATAATGTTTGAGTAATATCTTGATTGACTAATAAAAGTGACTGCAACAAACTGGCAAATGAATATATCGAGCCACAGTTAAAAAATTAAAAAAATCCACTTTTTTACTAGGTGGTCCTACACTTTTGGCCACGACTGTAAGTCAAATGACATGAGTAAAAACGTTCACAACTGCTCACCCAAGAGATGAATTTCGTCGATGATTAGCAGCGCCACTTGGCGGACGTAGCCTCTCGACTGCCAGCTTCTGGAGACCCCGTCCCACTTTTCAGGAGTGGTAATGATGACGTCAGCACCGGCAACAGCTCGCATGTCAGGCGCAATGTCACCAGTAAGTTCGACGAGTCTAGAACACAACAACTTTCCACAAGCGAAAGCCTTTTTAAGGTTAAGGTTCAAACTCCCCGGAAGAATCATTGCTGTTGACCAGGAAAGGACTCGTAATCCTAAAGCACGCTTACCAGTCAAAGCCGATGCAGAAAGGTTTCTAAACAGACACAACATCAGCCTCCTTCAATCCAGCGCAACGCGAGAAAATGCCTTTAAAATAATTTTTATAAGTAATCTATGCACTTCTGCGCTTACTTGAGTCCGAGATTCGGAGCCAGCCTCTTCTGCCAGTCATTCATTCTCTCTCGCACCAGCGCTTTCAGTGGAGCAACGTAGACCGCTTTACAGCCAGGTTGCGTTCTCAGCATGTGAAAAATGGCCAGCTCAGCTGCAACCGTCTTTCCCGACCCAGTCGGAGCACCTAAAAGAACCATGTCGTAACACGCGACGTTTCACAACGTAATATTCTGGAAACATGCTGGGCAATAAACAATAGTTTCATTGACGAACTTGTCAAAATTCAAATGAGGTCGCCAGAACGCAATGGCATGTGATATCGTAATGACGCAAAATAACGTCATGCAGCGCAATAGTGTTTCCACAAGACCTAAAATTGACAAAAATGATCACATCACATGAAACTACGAAAACTTAACATGTAATGACGCCCTGGAATTAGGTAGGGTACGCAATGATTTTCCCTAATCCGTACTAACAACTATAATATGTTGTTGCCGTTGATTCCCGACCCCTTCTGAGGGATGGGGGCATGGCGGAAGACCATGGAGCTCCAGAAGCCGGGTCTCACAGGTTTGGACCAGAGGTCGTACAGAGACAGAGAGTCGCCAAAGAGTGAGCGGTGCAAAGAGTCCGTAGCTGAGCAGTGCAGAATGAGATGAGAGGTGTCCTGGGGCGGATGTCTGCAGGCGCTGCAGGAAGGATTCTCGATTATGCCAATCCTAGAGAGATAACAACATAACAGTAGGCTGTGTCCGTTGCAGCGTAGACGAGAGAGAACACAGCGAGCATGACGAGGGAGCACAAGTTCCTCGGTGGAAATCGAGGGAACCGGCGTGTCGAAGAATTTAGATGAGACAGTACGCCTCTAGTCCGAGAAAAGACAAGAGTGGATACGAGAGATAAGAGGAGAGAGACTGCAAGGGATTGCGAAAGGTGCAAGTAGCGCTCCCGGTCTGGCCAGCTCATCAGCCGGGTGTTCCTCGGGCGAAACGAGTGTCCGGGGACCCATTGTAGCAAGATGAAACAGGAGAGAAAAGACAGTTCCTGCCAGATCTGCCACGGAGTTTGAGATAGAAGAAAAGATGGAAAAAAGGACAGGGTGACGAGGACAGAACGAGAGTCAGATGGGAAGAGAAGAGAAATGGCAGACTTGTTGGTGCTGCCGACACCAGCAAAGAGCGTGCAGAATGGTGCAGGCTTCAAGCGGAAAAACTTGAGCATACTGGACCTGCTGAAAAGGAAAGAGTGGCCTCAGCGCCACAGAGAGAGCAGTTGGCAAATACGACAGAGCCACCCTTGCCAAGAGGAAAAGGAACAGAGCCGTCTGTCCAAAGCATCAGATCATGAGGGAGGAGAGAGTCGAGGTGGGCCAGAGCCGCACCTTGGCAAGAAAAAGGGGGATCAGAGCGAGAGCATAAAGTGGAAAGGGTGGACTCCATGGTGAAAGAAGGCAGATTCCAAGGAGGAAAAAGGGGGCACGCAAGAAGAGCCTCCCTAGAACAAGTAGAAGGAAGCATGACCGGGTGAGTGGACGCAAAAGCTCTCCAGGACGATCTGCAGAGTCTTGGTTTCACTCCAAGTCTGACCAAACCTGAAATAGGAAAGGAGGTTAGGAGACGAAGAGCCCGCTCATAAGAGAAAAGAGTGAAATGAGTCAGGGTCACTCGTAGGGGAGGTAAAGAAGCCTTGGATAGAAGAAGTGGGATAGGGGACGACGAGAGGCAACCGGTGATGGCGCGACTGGCCGCTCGGTGGAGGCGTTCCAATCTGGTGATATTGGCAACGCTTAAAAAAGGAAACCATCCGGGTGAAGCATATGTGAGAAGGGGCCGATGATGAAAATGACGACGACACCGCCGCCGCTAGATGCGTGCGTGGCATCAGGAGAGAGAATGCCAGACCGGGAGAAGGTGCGATCACAATGCAGAGCAGAGAATCCAGGAATTCGGAGAGAGGAAGATGAGTTTAGATTGGATTCCTGGATGCAGGTAAAATCGACAGGATGGGACGGAAGAAAATGAAGTAATTCAGTGCTCCTGGCTCGAAGATCTCCAGCATTCCATTGAAAAACCCTGAGAGAGTCAGGGATGGGAGATGAAGCAGGAGGCGCAGAAGGACAGCTAGGAGCAAGGGACGGTGGTGAGGGTGCAGAGGGAGAAGTTATTAAATGGGCAGATGGGGGATACGAAGTTTGGAGACGAGGGTGGGGCGGGAGTGCTGCATTAGCAGAGGGGGGCCAGATTGTACAGTGGAGGTATACATGTCGGAGGAGTCCGAGGATAGAGTAACAGTGTTACGAGTGGGGACACAGCAGGGGGGCAGCTCCAAGAGTGAGAGCTGCCAAAAGCTCTGAATTCGGAGAGGGAGAGTTGTGAGCACTTTAGATGGACCAATTTGGAGCAGGTGCAGCATTGCATTGACTTGCCCCGCCAGGTCACATTTCCAGCGCACACAGAGCAAGGAAAGATGAGGCCAGGGTGGGATGAACGCTACCGCTCATCAATAGGAGAAAAATGAGGAGACGAAGAAGGGTAAGGGAAGGGCAGGAGAAAAGAAAGAGAAAACAGGCGACCGATTTTGAAAAAGCTGTATGCTGCCCTACTGCGATCGTTCAGGGGGCAGCAGAGCGAAAAAATAAAGGGGAGTGCCCGGGGTATGTGGAACCCTCGGGAAGTCCAACAACCATATCGACCCAACCCAAACGAGGTCGGGAACCGCACCACCACGTTGAGGCGGCTGTTGATTGGTGCAATATAATATCGTACTAGAAATCCGTACTTTACTAAAATATCGTAGGTAATTTCGTGCCGTACTTTTCTTAAAAATTTAACCGTGCCGTACTCAAACCAGGTTCTAGGTCAATAAAGTAAGTAAGGTAAAATTTGTAGCACTTAATTGAATTTTACGCTATAACAATGGAATTTTTTTTTAAACATGTGAAGTTGGAACTTACTGTGATTTTTGTTTCAGCAGAGAAAGCCTTTTGAAGACTTTAGATTAGGCCTTAAAAAAGGCGACGGTGCGGTACAGAAAAAACACCACCATATTTCCGTACCGTACGGTAGTATGCCAAAAAATAAGCGTAGGTAATTTCGTACCGAACCCAATCCCCTGGACGCCGCGTTTTAAAACTTGAAAATATGTCACCAAAAAAATCAACTTTGTTGCTTATGAAGCTGCGCCTCCACCCCCTCTGTGGCCCCATGGTCTTCCAGTCATGCTCCCATCTCGAGGAAGTGGTCGGACAGCCACGACACATAAAAATAAAACCTTAACACCGACCTATGAGGGAGTTGCAATCGTTGTGATAGAGGCAGTGGAAGATTTGCGTTTGAATTGGATTGAAATGCGAGAAGTTGTAGACAGATTGAAAGCGCTCTTCGAGGGTTGAGGTGGGCAGTGGATCAAGATCGAGTAGCTCTGCAATGCAACAAATTATTAATATCACAGTTTTTCCAAGATTTGATCAATCAAACCACTGGAAAAAAGTCTTTCAGGTTTTATTACTACGGAATCACAAGAAAATAGACATTTCCACCGGTGAGGCAGCAGCAATAGCAAACCGACGTCGCAATTTTAAACCTACCTTTCCCTAATAGGCTGCCTTGCATCTTGCACGCTCATGCTGAAGGATTACAAGACACAAAATAGTTCGGCAACTACTTAATGTCTCGTAATCTTTCTGCACGAGCGTGTAAAATGCGAGACAGTGTGTCAGAAAGACCGTGGGTTTAAAATTACGACGTGGGTTTGGTAGAGCAGCTGACTCACTGGTGGACAACCTCAAACAAGATGAAAGTACCAACACATGGACTCTCCGACGTTAGACGGAAGAATGAGAGCCAGAGCCACATCATTTTCTTCCGACTCTCAACAGGGCCCCAAATACAACCGAAATTCTTCGCAAACTCAGTCGCCGCGCCTGCGCGACCCTGAACAGGTTCCGCAAATCACTACATCAATGAAGCATGAAAGACAATCCAAAATGTTCATGCAAAACCGGTGAACGACAGATGACACCAAACGTCACTGAAGATCCATGCGAATCGTCAAGCCACATGGTCGATCAACCGGTGCTTCACCGGGTTAGAATTGTGAAGCTGCTCACCCAGCGTGTCGTAAGAGGCGACTCTTGGGTACCCACCGATGGTAGTTCGCCTTGTTGGTTGTGGGGCTACTAGTCAGTAATTTGCATTCATGACTGGTTCGAAATGGGCTGCCACTTTTCTCCTAGCCTAATTCAATTAGGCTGATGACGTGAACCTGGATTGCCGTTCGCGCTGTACCTCCATCCCGAGGAAAAGGAGGAGTAAACCAACAACAACGACAACAATCAACTAACATTGCAAATAAGCCACCAGCATTATTAAAATGGCTTGAAGCCGGAAGATTTATGAATGCTTACACGCAAGACGACAAGGTAGGTGTGATACAAAAACGAAAGCCTCTTTGCTCTGAGCAGCCCTTGAATGTAAGTCACAAAAACGACGGCAAATAGAACTGTATCAGCCGCGACTGGCAATCGAGTAAACGCAGTAAACAATGCAGACGTAACTTCAAAGTATTGGTGAGCACACAACTTTTTCTCTATAGTGCAAAGCAGAGATGTGCCACCTGCGACCCGCACGATAACTGTGGGGCAGGCGTCTACTTATTGATCTACCAAAAAAAGTTTTCGGTGAAAAAAACTCCGTCCAGTTGTAGGTGACCTCCGAAACAAAAATCTCAAAAAGATCTGATCAAGATTACACTTGACCAGTGGTGTCATCCGGTTCAGAAAAATTGAATGAACTTAGCCGGCCTGCTAAAAAAGTTGCACGCCCCTGAAATGAAGTAGACTAATAAGGCTTTGCTAGTTAAGCAGCAGATCTCGTTTTTGCAGTTTGCTTCGCACTAAAACCCCTTACCAGTATGAGGAGGATGACGCTCTGGCAAGATGAGGTGTTTAAAAGAAATGGGGCACATTGCACTGCAGCCAAACCATCTTTCGGATTCCAAGTGAACCATGTACTGCGTTGGATGCGGTTCAATCAGTGGAATGGTGAAAACTAAATTCTGCGGTTCTTTGCGAACAACCTAAACAAGTAACCGTGATGTAACCCTAAATATCTGATGCTCAAAGACTGGTTTCAATTTGGCGTAAATCGCAGGGGTAGCGTGAAAAATTCTTTGTTTCTCTGTTTAGAGAAATGCGAGCGTTGCGCGGCATACGTCCTACGCCTAAAGGAAACCAGTTTTAACTCTTTTTTCAAATAGGCAACAAAACCACTCGTCAATATCACTTCGAAAGTATATTTTGCAGTAAATTGAGGCATCTTACTAAAGCAGAATGTACTCATTTTCGAACTTAGAAAACTAGGCAATTATAACCAGACATATGCAGCAAGTCACTTGATTTAGGCCATTTCTGTGTTTGTCTTTACAAAAATTGCTTTAAAATTAAGAAAAGCTTACCGCCGAAAAGCACATTCAATTGACTTTAAAAACTAAAACATACAGAAAAGAAATATCATTTATCTTTCTCCTTCATCACGTTAAAGCACCGTGCAAAGCTTTTTATCTCAAGGAGCAATAGAGTGTAAACCAAATGTTTGCAGTGAGCTCTAATTATAAGTAGAAGTTTGATGGCTATTATCGGATTCGAGACCTGTCATTGGTGATAGCCGTCATTACTTGATATGAAAGGCTGAATGAGCTGAAATGCTGTGCTGCAACGCTTTGCGAGAAACGGAGGCAAAGCTTTGTCCTAGTTTTGATAGCTTAATTACCCAGGGCAACATCCAATTTAACCTGTGATTTCTGATCGGTAAGACTTGAGCCAATACACATTAGAATCGTCAACAACTTTCATTAAAGCGCAACCCAAATTTCAATTCATTCTTTCGAGCGCTAAGTCAAAAAACTGAATGCATTGTTACTTGCCTGCTTCTTAGCGAGTTGAACATATTCACTGTGATACATCGTATCGGTGTCTGGATCTTCAACCCATAGCCAAAACGGTTCACTGAAACTGCCATGAACCTATAGGTAAATTCAGTTAGACAAACGCAATCTACAACTTGCCAAACCCAAACACTTAAGAATTGAGGTTGTTTGTACAGAGCGTGTGCGTTACACAGTGCTATTCAGAAAGTCACAAATCTTAAAAATATCACGTTCTAGAAGAAAGAGTAAGCGCCATTGTAATGAGCATTTTCTATAAAAATGCTTTGTTAATTCATTCTGTTCCCCTCAAGCAACACTTGCTTTTCACCCACTCAATTTCTTCTTAGAAAATATCAAAAAGCTCGCTTCTGATAAACATCAGATGACACCAGTGGTGCTTCACGAGTTCTCTTGCTCACAGCCCGAAATTTTTGACGCTGCCCAAGCACCAAACGCAGATCTACGCAACCAATTGCTTGACCAATTTAGGAATGTAGTCTAAAAAAGTAGGCACTGGCAACCCCTTGGCTTATCTCAGGATGCAATCCCATGTCCTAAGCATGAGAAACCATAGAAGAGTAACAAAAATTCATCTACACTTTAAATATTGACCAGGAAAATAAAACCGTTAATGAAAACAAAAAAACATTAATGTAAATATAAGCAACACTTGATTAAAGATAGTCAATGGCAATTTGAATAAAACACTACAAAAATAATTCTGTTTGCCAAAGTTACATGATTATTCCATCGGAATTCCGGCGTTATCGTTAGCTTTATACGAAGGATTGTTCGTGTGATAGGCTGAATGGAAGTCTCAAGAAATACGTTCGGCAGCTCTTCAACACAACGAAATACTTTTTCGCCAATATGTGGATGCCTCAGCATGTGTCCTGTAACGATCTTTACTGCATTACGAGCATACTGTACACCATAACGCCACGGCTGTTGGGAAAGACACTTGAAACTACGAGGCGTTGTTGTTTTACGAAAGGCAGATAGTGTTAGTGGCGGACATTGAATCAGAAACGTCTCCTAACACTAAAAGAATATGATAGGGAAATTATGTTTTAGGAAATGGGAAATTATCAGCTGCCGCATTAGAGTGGTAAAACTGTGCGCGCCAAAATGTATAAAAAGACGAGTTCCGTCACCTACCAAAGGCAGTTTAGTTTGATGGTGGTGGAACTACCAGCCAGAAATTTGTATTTATGACTGGTACAAAACTGACACCTGCTTTTCCACTAATTTCATTTTGACTAGGTTTGCTGTAAACCTTGATAATCGTTTTTTGCCGTTTTCTCATCCTAAGAGGAGAAAAGATTAACACAGCAAGACACGCCACGACCTATTTGAATTACAACAAAAGAAATCATGTACCTAACACTTGCGTAGAATCTACTTACCAATCTCTCTAGGAGACATATCTCTCATCCTCTCGATTGTCAACTCCGCATCTTCAATCTTCCTTAAAACATCACCACTCAGCCTGGTACCGAACTGGCGTAGCGGTGTATTGATTGGCCACAACCGTCGATCAACGCTCTTGCACAGCTTCAACACTCGACTCGACATTCGAGTCATTCCTTTCTTGAGAACAATCTCAAAAGCACCACGAACAATTCGTGCAGCGTTCTAAATGATAACGATTATCATTACCTTCCTTCTTTATTGTATGAAAGTAGGAAGTGAAAGCGGAAAATTCATGTCTCACACAGCAAAGATCAGCAAGTTTCCACTCGCCACTCAAGCAAGTGAAGTAAAGCTAAACGATAGAAATATAAAAATTGAAAACAGCTGCTTCAGTATGGGCGACAGAAATATTTGAAAGTTTGTGATTTTTCTATCGTTACAAGCAGAAACTTTCTTGATATTGTAAAAAAAAGTAACATACGCTTCAAAAATTTTTTCTGATAAATAGTCTACTAATATAACACTATCCAAATCAAATGCCGGGCAGCTTTTTCAGCTTGTTTTACAGCAATAATGCCCATCTTGCTTTGAATGTTAGACAAAATATTACGTACTTATTTTCATGTCTAACAAAATCAAGTGAGGTTTGGGCGCTGAGAAAAATCAAACAAACCTACTTTTCAGGACAAATAAGCACTAAATTGGCCTAACAAGTGCAAAGAGGTTTGCTTCACAATCGTGCAACTGGAAACGGACTCTAAAATCCACTTGCTTTTGTCAACAGCCTTTCAATGATTCGAGAGCAGCACAAGTTCATGCTCTGTTTGCATGACTTGAGTCAAGCTGAGCCAAAACAGCAAGTGAACTGCTACGCCTCGTCATCTATCCGCTACATAAAGAAGGAGGTATCCCATTAATAGCCTTACCCAAGAATACAGCAAGCAACTTTGCCAGCTTTTTCTCCACGCCACCCTTTTCGTGCTAACAGCCAAAGAATCAAAGAAGCAGTGAATACCGCCATCAAGGTGCCTTACTTATGGAAGGCTTTGTCAAGCTGTACAGGTTTGACCTGTCGAGATTTGAACCAGCAACCTACTGCACTGGAGAAGGTCACTATAACCACTACGCCATCGAACCAGTACCGATGACTGTATTAGCAGTGTCAAGCTATCGTCAAGCTGAAACGATGTACGGAAGAAAAAATAGCATAATATAGCTTGACTTAATATTAACATATTTAAAAATCACATTGTCATCAACTTACTTGGGCAATGTACATGAGGTCCGATGATAACGAAAAGCTGTTCACCGTTCCACCAGAAATGTACGTTTGCAGGAGTATGTTTGATTTGCCCTCTGGATCTTCGGGGCCGCCTTTAACTTTGAGCTTGCAACAGTCGATAACAAGTGCATCTAGTTCATCTAACTCATCATCTCGAACCTTGACAAAGAAAATAATTCACTCAGTAACGAACTTTATCTTCATCTAAAACCTTAAAGAGATGGCAAAAGAGCGATACTTCGGAATACAGAGTGATAGCTACTCAATACGGTTTCATTCCAAAGCATAGCAGAAGAGCTGATGGCATGCGTTTATTGTTAAATTATAAATTCTAACTTTTAGCTACGGGTATTTTTCATCAGCTTTTGTTTATAACCTATTAAAGCTTGCGCCCAATTTCGCTTCCAAGTAGAAAGCAGGTATAGCTAGTGCAGTATATTTCAATCACAAAGACTGCCATTAAGTTATTTGCTGGTGGCTACGATGACATTGAATTTTCAACCTCACCATAGAGAGGTCAGTACCTTATCGCAGTAAACTATAGATGACAAAAGTAGGAAAGAAGAGCAAAGCAAAAAATAACCTTGATTTGTTCGAATTCGTGTGACTTCGATATCATAGCAAGGATATGTGCGATGTCCATATCTGGCCGTAGCAGTTCGTTAAATGTTTCAATCGACATGTATTTGATGTAAAAGTGTGAAGACGTTCTGCCCAAGTCAGTGGGATAGAAATATCCTACGTCAGAAAGATATTTTACACAAAAACGAAGGTAGATTTAAAGTGATAAGCTCTAAAAACTGCGTCACAAAAAATACAGATAAGCAACTGACACTGTACTGGTTGGTTCTATGGATAATTCAAGGCGCTCGATCTCAAAATGAAGTGGTTTTATACAGCATGACAGGATTCAAGTGATTGGCATTTTTAAAATTAGCACACAAATGGAGAACAAGTTCGTAGTTTTGTAAAACATTTCCTATTGAGCCGCAACCTTCATGTCTTGATGTGAAAAAAACAAAACAATAGTACTTCTCTTAAACAAAAGTATAAAAAAGATAATGTGGCTTAAGTTGCGGAGTGCCATTTTTTTGTGACGCAGTTTAGGCTTGCATTGTACCAATCGATATACATCCTGTAGCTGAATTTTGTGAGATTCAGAGTATTCCTAAAAATGCATTCGCGACCTACTTAAGAACTGCTAAAATTTCGTGCCCTTTACTCGCTTTGCTGGGTTTCAACGCAGGGGATGAGTGCGTGTCTATCACTTGCCTTTGAATTAGATTATTGTTGAAGCATCACTGCTCTTCAAATCCCAGATGTCTTTCCTGACGAAACCAATGGTATCAATAACGTTTCAAATTTCGAGTCAGTTGTTCAGAAGTGAAGAGCAATTACCGCATCATAAAAACAGAATTTACATTCCAATTAATACATAAAATATAACTCCATACCGGTTCTTTCTTCGAATCGTATCATCTTAGCTTTATCCAGCTTTCGACCAGCCATCACAATCAAATCTCTCTGCCATTTTTCAAGCGCGGGATCTTTCTGCAAATCAACAAATCCATTTCATCAAGATGTTAAACACGTCAAATGACACAAAGGTTTGACGGCTGAACTACAATAGCTGGCGCGTAATGAGAAACTAAATCCTGTTGGAAATTGGTTAAAATTTTTGCATGGTGCGAGCCGTTCGCAGGCAAGCAACGAGGTGTCTGCCCTCACCAAAGTCTCATTCTCGCCAATCAACTGTTCGAGCCATAGATTATTACAACAAAGGACAGCTGCATCGCATGCCCCGGTCTCAATAGTCTGGCTCTAAATGAAAAATACTGCGCTTATTAGTATGATGATTAAGGAATTGATATAACTGTTAACACTTTTCTTTTGCGAATTGCGTTAGTTTTTGATAGAACTGGCATTTTATTTTAATTTTGTTATGAAAAGATTATTGTTTCAGTAATATTTGAAATTAAAAGGCGCACAAAAAACTTATGAAAATATGCACTCTTTTGCTATTTGTAAATACAAAAATTAGATATACTACACCCAATAACAATAAATCCAAAATGAATAAGCAGTATTTTTGTGGCAAGACCTTACCTTCAAAACTATAGAAAAGATACAGAAAAAAATTGCTAAGTTTTACGTAAGCTGAACAACACGAAAGAACCAGCCCAATACATGTTGATCAACATATTAAATATACGGCAATGGATTAAAATAACATTATTTACCAAAAATTGAAGTACTATGACAACAAATATCACCTTCCAGTGAATTAAGTGCATCAACTGTTACATAATTACATATTTCACGTCATCCTTACGCAAAAACATTAGTTTAAAAGTCGTGACGTCGTAAACAACCCAGTTCTCTAACAAGCACGCTATCGTGTAATGCTTACGCCATACCCACGCTACCGTTTAACTTTAATGTATACGCCTTTAAACGTAATATTTTTCAGAGTGTGACATAACAGCCTATCTTGTGTCACAGGTGAGTCGTTAGCTGAAGAGTCCAGCCACATAATTTCTGTTAGTTTTTTCTAGGTTCTTGAATATTCCCATACAAATTGACAGCGCAACAAACAAAAAATGCATTTCCAATTGCAGGCACGCAAAGACCACAACGTTTTAACTCTTCCACAAATTCATTCGATATTCTATTTTCGTCGGATTACGCAGTTGGTCAATCGTTGTGAATGAGTAATCAATTATTTTCTTTCACCTCTATCATTAGGAAAACTAACTGATTTCGAATACAATTCTCCTTTATTACTACCTCTGCAGCCAAATGCAACACACTTTCTCCAAATTTCGATAAATTGTAAATAGACTAAAAATGATTTTTAATAATAACGCAACAAAAGTTTCAACGCTCAATACTGTTAGAAATCTAAAAACGGTTAAGCCGAGTGCGTAAAGAAACTTTCTTTAATTAACCGACCCGAACGTTTGCAACTAAAAGAAGCATTCTAAACTACTCTAATACAAACACTAAAACAAACTAAACTGCAACAAAAACTTTTAAAGTTTACACTCTTCCCATTAAACTACGAGGAAAATATCTATCAAAGCATTAACATTTTGAAAGTTAAAATAAGAAATTGCTCTCAAACACTGTCAAAGTCACACAACTATGTGCAGCAGAGTGAAACAGTATTGCGATATTGGGCTACTTTTTAAAACGATATAAAACTTAAACATCGGGCGAATTGGTAATTTTTCGCACTAGTTTTGATTAGAGGCGGCGCATTTTTATTATAATTTTATCGCGCAACAGGAGTGCGCTATCTCGTGCAGAATCCGACTTTGAAATACCAAGCGAGCGTATCTACCCTCCTACTGTTGTAGTAGCCTATGGTTCGAACAAATAACTTTACCAAATTGGAATAGAAAAGCTGTTCAGCCAGCATGTCATAAGAGGTGACTTTTGGGCACCCACCAAAAACAGTTTGCCTTGTTAGTCGCAAGGCCACCAGTCTTGTTCAAAATAAACCTGCTGTATCGACTCAATTAAATTGACTCGAAATCTACAACTGAAAGAAAAGTAAATACGGTATTGTTGTTGTTGTTGATTAACCGATCCCTTCTGAGGGATGGGGGCATGGCGGAAGACCATGGAGCTCCAGAAGCCGGGCAACTCCCCAGGTTCTGGACCAGAGGTCGTACAGAGACAGAGAGTCGCCAAAGAGTGAGTAGTGCAAAGAGTCCGTAGCTGAACAGTGCAGAATGAGATGAAAGGAGTCTTGGGACGAGTGTCCGCAGGCGCTGCAGGAAGGATTCTCGATTATGCCAATCCTAGAGAGATAGCAACATAACAGTAGGCTGTGTCCGTTGCAGCGAAGACGAGAGAGAACACAGCGAGCATGACGAGGGAGCACAAGTTCATCGGTGGAAATCGAGGGAACCGGTGTGTCGAAGAATTTAGATGAGACAGTACGCCTCCAATCCCAGAAAAGACAAGAGTGGATACGAGAGATTAGAGGAGAGAGACTGCAAGGGATTGCGAAAGGCGCAAGTAGCGCTCCCGATCTGGCCAGCTCATCAGCCGCGTCGTTCCTCGGGCGAAACGAGTGTCCGGGGACCCATTGTAGCATGATGAAACAGGAGAGAGAAGACAGTTCCTGCCAGATCTGCCACAGAGTTTGAGATAGAAGAAAAGATGGAAAAAAGGACAGGGTGGCGAGGACAGAACGAGAGTCAGATAATAGGAGAAGAGAAGAGAAATGGCAGACTTGTTGGTGCTGCCGACACCAGCAAAGAGCGTGCAGAATGGCGCAGGCTTCAGCGGAAAAACTTGAACATACTGGACCTGCCGAAAAGGAAAGAGTGGCCTTAGTGCCACAGAGAGAGCAGTTGGCAAGAACGCCAGAGCCGTCTTTGCTAAAAGGAAAAGGAGCAGAGCCGTCTGTCCAAAGCATCAGATCATGAGGGAGAAGAGAGTCAAGGTGGGCCAGAGCCGCACCTTGGCAAGAAAAAGGGAGGATCAGAGCGAAAACATGAAGTGGAAAGGGTGGACTCCATGATGAAAAAAGGCAGATTTCAAGGAGGAAAAAGGGGGCACACAAGAAGAGCCTCCCTAGAACAAGTAGAAGGAAGCATGACCGGGTGAGTGGACGAAAAAGCTCTCCAGGACGATCTGCAGAGTCTTGGTTTCACTCCAAGTCTGACCAAACCTGAAATAAGAAAGAAGGTTGGGAGACGAAGAGCCCACTCATAAGAGAAAAGAGTGAAGTGAGTCGGGGTGACTCGTAGGGGAGGTAAAGAAGCCTCGGAGAAAAGCAGTGGGATAGGGGACGACGAGAGGCAACCTGTGATGGCGCGACTGGCCGCTCGGTGGAGGCGTTCCAATTCGGTGAAATTGGTAACGCTTAGGAAAGGAAACCATCCGGGTGAAGCATATGTGAGAAGGGGCCGAAGAAAAGCTTTATACAGAACAGAGAGGGACTCCATAGACGGGCCCCATGAGGAAGCAGAGATACAGCGTAAGGCCTTGAGACATGGGAAAAACTTGGCCTTCAGCGAAGATACATGCTTAGAAAAGGAAAAAGTGCGATCGAAGATGACCCCAAGAAAAGTTGGAGTGGGATTGAAACGGAGGCGGGAGCCGAGTAGAAAGAGGTTGGGCTGGAGATTAGCCTGGTGGGGATCCACTGAAAAGAACAAGGCCTCACATTTGCTCGGATTGAGAGGAAGACACCAGTACTCAGACCAGCGATCCAATTGAAACAGAGCTCCTTGTGTGGCCTCCACCGCAGTGGGGACCGAGGGGGAGGAGGACCAAATGGCCAGATCGTCAGCGTAAAGAGAGCAGCTGACGGAAGAACACAGAGAAGCAGGAAGATCATTGATGGAGAGAAAAGTACAGGGCCAAGAACGGATTCTTGTGGAACCCCTCGACGGACTCGAAAGGAATGGCTTTTGTGATTTTGATAAACCACGCAAGCGCGCCTATCAGAAAGGAAAGATTGAGTCCAACAAGCAAGCAAGGAGGGAGGCCAGCCGAAATCAGTTTGTGGAAAAGGGCGGGATGCCAGACAGAGTCAAAAGCTTTAGAGAAATCGATAGTAGAGAGAATCGTTCGAGAGCCCGGCCTGGGTTTGTTAAACCAATCCGAAATGGACTGAGAAAGGTGCAGAATTTGATCTACAGTAGATCGTCCAGGGCGGAAACCGGCCTGGCGGGGAGAAAGAATGGAATTAGATTCCAGAAAGAGTAGACGGGATAGAATGATGCGTTCAAAAAGCTTTGATACGCAGGAGGTGAGAGAGATTGGCCGGAAGGAAGCAGGAGAGTCGAGAGGTATTCCCATCTTGTGGATGGGAATAATGGAAAATGTCTTCCAGATGGAAGGAATCGAATGCAAAGTCCAGGAAAGATTGAAGATGTGAAGAAGAAAATCCATGCCAGAGCGAGGAAGATGCTTTAGCATGGGATAGGCAACTTTGTCTGGGCCAGTGGCAGTGGACGAGGAAAGGTTGGAGGCAGCCGCAAGAAATTCAGCATGAGAGAATTGAGAGCAAACGGACGAGTAAGACTCCTCCAGGCACGTGGCTCATCGGAGCTTAGTGAGGTAGCCTCTGGCTCCGCTAAGCAGAGCCTTTGGCTGAGAAACGGAAAAGTGAGACCTCAGGTAAGCGGCATAGACTGAAGCCGAATCCCTGGGAGAAGAACAGTTGGGGAAATTGCGAGAGGAGGAAGACGAGGAAGAGGAGTCAGCGATAGAGCGAAGAAGAGTGTGTACAGATTTAGGGTTAGATTTGGGTGAAAGAGAAGAGCAAGTCGTCTGCCATGCCTCAGCCTTGGCCTTGGCGATGACTGACGAGGCACGTCGAGAGGCGGAGATGTAAGCCTGGCAATGTTCATTACTTCTGTAAGCGGTAGCAAAAGCCTTGCGTCTTTCACTAACCGCACCTTTCACCTCAGCAGACCACCAGGCTTTAGGAGGGCGTTTGATGCGGCCGAAAGGAATGGAAGATTTGGCCGCATTCAGTGCCAGAGAGGTAAAGAGAGCAGCAGCAACGGAAAGAGAAAGAGACCAGTATTCCTCTGCAGAAAGACAGTGGGAGTCAATGTAGGAAGCAAACCCATCCCAGCGAGCTTTCTGAAAATTGAAGGAACGGGGACGCTCGTTGGGGCTAAAGATCGAAGAGAGAGGGCCAGATAGAAGAATTGGTAGGTGATCAGAACCCAGGTCGTGAAGCACCTCTCAGGAGCAAGAGAAGAGGGAGCAAAGGAGATGTCAGGAGAGGAGCAACTGCCAGAGGGGCGATATAGAAGGGTGGGTGTGTCAGGGTCATTGAGGGGGAGGAGGTCAAGAGGAGATGACCCAGTCGAATACTTCCTCCCCGCGGAGGTCGGAAGTAGCTGATGAATCCCAAAGGAGATGATGGGAGTTGAAGTCCCCAAGAATGAAGAGATTTCTGAAGGAAAAATGCAGGGAGAAAAGGAGTCGGTTCTGTCATCCGTCGGGGAGGAGCAAATAGGGGTGGGCATAAACATTAAAGAGAGCGAGGAGGAGTTGTTAAGAGAGATGTTGATCCCTACATAATCAGAGTAGGGATCGAACGAAGAAAGAAAGGCCCTGCCTGACGAAAATGATGACACCGCCGCCGCTAGATGCGTGCGTGGCATCAGGAGAGAGAATGCCAGACCGGGAGTGGGTGCGATCAGAACGCAGAGCAGAGAAACCAGGAATCTGGAAAGAGGGAGATGAGATAAGATTGGATTTCTGGATGCAGATAAGGTCGACTGGATGGGACAAAAAAAAGTCGCGTAGTTCAATACTCCTGGCTCGAAGACCTCTAGCAATCCATTGAAAAACCTTGAGAGAGTCAAGGGGAGGAGAGGAGGCAGGAGGCGCAGAAGGACAGCTAGGAGCAAGGGACGGTGGTGAGGGTGCAGAGGGAGAAGGTATAAAATGGGCAGATGGGGGGTAAGAGGTTTGAAGACGAGGGTGGGGCGGGAGTGCATCAGCAGAGGCGGGCTAGATTGTACAGTGGAGGTATACATGTCGGAGGAGTCCGAGGATAGAGTAACAGTGTTACGGCAGGGGAGGCAGCTCCAAGAGTGAAAGCTACCAAGAGGTCTGAATTCGAAAAGGTAAAGTTGTGAGCACCTTAGATGGACCCATTTGGAGCAAGCTCAGCATTGCACTGACTTGCCCCGCCAGGTCACACTACCAGCGCACACTGAGCAAGGAAAGATGGGGCCAGGGTGGGATGAACGTTACCGCTTATCAGGAGAAGAAGAAGAATGAGGAGACGAAGAAGGGCAAGAGAAGGGCAGGAGAAAAGAAAAGGAGAAAACAGGCGACCGATTTTGAAAAAGCTGTGTGCTGCCCTTCTGCGGTCGTTCCGGGAGCAGCAGAGCGAAAAAATGAAGGGGAGTGCCCGGGGTAACTGGGACTCTCGGGAAGGCCAACAGCCATTTCGACCCAACCCAAATAAGGTCGGGGGCCGCACCACCATGTTGAGGCGGCTGTTGATTGGCGCAGAAATACGGCATTCGTTCGCAACATTATTGACATATTTTTTCTAGGCGTAGAATTCGAACAAACGGCAAATCCTCAAAAAAAAGCCGCAGGTTCGTGACTGCGCCTGCAGCATAGAAACCTACCTGGAGATCGGGAATAGTTATGCCATACACAAGCGGATTTTTTCTCATTCGTGTGAATAGATACGTGTACGACAGCCACTTCACACCATCGTCAACGGTGTTCACGGTGCCAAGACAAATCTTAAAAGAAAATAAAACTGGCATTGAAATAACAAGAACAGATTTGCTTTGAAGTTTTAAACTGGTGGAAAGCAGCTATTCACAACTAAATGTGAATCCCAGCACTACACCGGTTTAAAACTTGTGTGCTTATCGAAACTTCGCCGTTGTCGTTTGAGCTATCGTGCTGAGCATTATGAAGGAAGATGTACATTCACTGCGTAAGAGCTCATGCTCTGTTTGCGAGTCTTCAGTTAGACTGGGCCACTTCGACGGGTAGATTTCTTGGCCCGTACACCTGTTTGCCACTTACCGGTATAATGCCTTGCTCAATGTCACAGCAAGAAAGCTTGCCCGCTTGTCTCCACGCTATCTCTTTTGTGCTGAGCGCCAAAGAGGAAAGCTGTGAATATCATTTTTTAAAGTCTTTTGGTATGACTCGACTTAGGGAAATGAACCCCAGGTTTACCGACTGCGAAGCAGACGCTCTAATCGCTACGCCATCGCGCCGACTCAAAAAAATCAAAGCTTGAAATATATGTTAACATTAAGCAAGTGGACAGTGATAAACATGCACCCAATTTGCAACTTGAACCTGTGTAATACAAAAACCATGGCTTACTTCAGCGTTGAGATTGTCAACCAAACATTCAACAAACTGACTTTCAATCGGATTCTGTCTGGTCAACAATGCAAGATACTTTGATAGTTTGTCATAAGTGGTTATGATTGTTCCTTCGCCTGTGGTATCAAACTGGGGTCGTCCAGCACGACCAAAAATCTGTAAAAATTTACATTTGAAAAAACTTCCATCACAGAAAAAAACTCAACTTTCTACACTAAACTATGAATGGCTATTATACACTATGTATTTACTTGGTGTTTCTACTTTAATTATGTAGAAAGCCGTGGTGTGGTAGTTGAATATGCAATACACTAGTACCACAGCACAAGACTGCCATTGAAATACAGGCAAAAACAAAGCAATTTAATCAATCCGATCTGTAAAGGCGCTTTCGTTCTGTCAATAGTTTGGTGAAGCTTTTCTCGCCTCTCATGACATGCGAAACTCATCAAACATTCAATAAGATGAATATGGCCATAATTTGTTTGCTGTCTTTAGTCAGACTTAGCTACAGCGACGGCTTGAGTGTTCGGCCCCACCACTTGCCTGCCACAGAAAGAAGGAGGAATCCCGTCAAGTGCCTTTTCTAAGAGGAGTGAAGCTGTGAATACCATAAGAAGTCCTTGATATGATCTATTCGGGGCTTAAACCAACAAACTGCCACATTTGAAATGGACTCTCTAAAATCACGCCATCGAGGCAGTTTCCATTCAGCATTAAAACATTTCAACTATTACAAACACTCCTCACTTGCAAAACGTCTAAAATTCCGAGGTCCACAAAAGAGCCCATCTTTGCATTATACACCTGGGTTCCCTTAATCACGACAGCATGGGCTGGAAGATTGACGCCCCAAGCAAGAGTGGCGGTGCAACACAACACACGAATGAGTCCCTTCGAAAACAACTCTTCCACGAGGGAGCGATCGGCTCGAAGCATGCCCGCATGATGCACACCCAAACCATTTTGAAAAAGCTCGCGCACTTCACGATTCCGCGACCTTTGAACCTATAAACTTAAAATCAGTGAACCGAAACGAAGCAACTTAAAGAGCTTATCTTTGCGCACGAATCATTGCTAAAATAACACAAATAAAAAAGCTGCAATGCGATTGCATATGTTAGGTCACATGCGTGCAAGCCGAATTAGTGTTCACTTCAACTCAGTGTGATCCTCGTCCGAAGGCCGCAACAGCAGTAGGGGCAGTATAATTCATTTCACTTTAAAACAACCTAAATGTATAAAAAAGAAAAAAAAAACTACCAAGAGTCGTTATGAGGAAACGAACATCGCAAAGCTGTTCGATTATCTCAGTCAAGATATTCCTGTAAATCAGGGATGTCAAACCGGCAGCCAGCGGCCAGCGACGTAATATTTTGTGGCCCGCGTGAGGATTTTGTGGCGCAGAGCAAATGCCTGGCTTCCGAATTTGGTCTTCGAAAAATTGTTCTCCAAAAGAAAAAAAATCTTTTAAGTTGAAATTACGTAAAAATAATGATTATCGCCGTGATGACATTTATTTGCAAAAAAAAGTTCAAGTAGTTAGAGTGAAAAACGCGAGAAAATCCCTATTGAAAGCACTAGTCTCCAAAAAAGAAATTTTTACAGTAATGTTTCTCAAACTGTGTGCCGCGAGTTTTTTTAAAGTGATTTATACTGACAAAAATTTTCTGCCAAAATTGAAAAATTGCTGCCATGAATGGTCGACAACTGCTATAAGTCGCGGGTAGCATTACAGGTTACTGTAAGAGAGATAAAAACCCTTTTTCTTTGGAGATCAGCACCATCTCGGGCTACATCACACGATTTCCGGAGATCGTTGCCTGGAGAAGAAGTGATCTCCAAATAATGCCACTCGCCATCAATGGGAATGGATTTGCGTGACTGGTGTGCCGCGAAATTTGATCAACTGGCTTCCTGTGCCCGCCGACAAAAACGTTCGAAGACCACTGATATACAGTCTTGGCTGCTTAAATTTTTTTCAATAGAGTCTGGCCTGTATAAAACCCAGGTATGTCAATGTGGCCCACAGCATTAAATGAGTCTGACACCCCTGCTGCAAATGATAAGCGCAAGCAACATTACAATAAAAAAGAAACGCATATTACATTGAAGACTTAAAACAAAGTCAAAGGCAAATCAAATTTAAATCACTGTGCAGCACTTTAATGATCACAGCAAGTATTAGCCTAATCTATCTATTCATATGATTTTGCTAATTAATCTAAATATTTTTTTTAAAGGAAACCCAGTGCATGCTTTAATTTCCGAATCTATGCTTCACCAAAGAACAATGCCTGAAGTGATAGTTGCTTTTGTGCGAATATGTTGGTAACACTGAATTGAAAATGTATTCTGGCTAACACCTAGTGCTATGTTCAGGCACTTTGCTAATTTTAGTGAGAGTCCTCAAATACTTTTGGTAATTTATTGTCATAAAACGATGCATAAATTATCCTAGCTCAACTTTATAAATATCTTCTCGTTTCAGCAAATTTGTTTTTTTGCACAATGGTAAAATGAGGCGTGTCTGCTTTAACACGTGATCTGCCATACTGTAGAACCCAAATCACTACAGACTAACCCCCACAGTGCTTTAGTTCGTCAGAAAGTTTTATACTGATTAATATTCACAAGCCATCGTTACAAGATCGAGACTATAACGCAAAGAACAAGCAATTGAGCTGATTACTTAAGTGCTGTGCCATTTACCAACTAGTAAAGCAATATAAAGTTTTCAGACAATGACATGTCTTAGCCGCAACCGCAAATAAATCAATACGACCACACTACAATAAGAGAAAGCTTGACCAAGCTGGAAAATGGATAGAGGTACGCGTTTCGATCTGGCCCATGAATAAAACAAGCGTTTTTACACAAAAGAAAAATAACTCTTCTTCAGCCCTTCCTACTTGCCACGATACCGATGAGCATTTGCGTATAAAAAGAACAAATAAAAACGGTGCATTTCCGTTTTACAAACATAAAATTGAGGACATGCATTTACCAATTTATTAGCAGCATAAAAGCCTTCCATTTCCTGAGAGGAGAAAAAGCTGGTCTCACCATTAGCACGAGCAATCTCGAGAAGAGTATGCGCAGTACGAACTGTGGCACTTCGAGCATGAACAAACACCAAAACCTAAAAAAGTTTGTATTTGTCTTAACCGAAAAAATAAAGTACTAAATTAAACCTTGTGGTTAAAAAAATACATTTATCTGTTACCATTTGACAATCTATGATATTTAAACATATGCAGAAAGACCTTATATGCTCAAATTAATTATTTTTACTGATGGTGTAATTTCTAAACAAGGTCTTTTTAAAGTGAGTTCAATCAAGAACTTTGCCGATACCCGACCTCTTCCTCGGGATGAGGGCACGGCAATACGCCAAGGAGCACCAAGAGTGTATTAACTCCCTGAGGGACGGAGCAGAAATTGAATGCAAAAACAAAATTGATAAAAAAAAGTAGTACCTAAAATAACGACTAACTGCGGAATCGAGTGAGGGTCGTAATAGTTCGGCACTGGTAATAACATTACTCGCTTCTTGTAATTATGAGTTACGTACTGAACATTGTGGCTTCAGAGTATTTACATTACTCAAATAAAAACAAGCGGGATGACTTTAGGAGGTTTTAGACAATTTTGATGACTTAAAAGTTAACATCACAATTCTTTTCTAAGTTCAGGAAAACATTGAATTACCTGGTAATCATGCAAGAGGTTTTTAGTGACTACAGAGTAGCAACATTCATCCATGTCTATTCTTTGCTGCATTAAACTTCTTGTTTTAACGCCAATAAAAGTTTGTTGAAGTGGTACTGGTCTGAACCGACCATCAAAGAAAAACAAACCCTTGTACCTGGAAAAAAGGAGTTCGCAAAAATCTCGTTGGTGGTACAGAATTTTAATATAGCTTTGAAAAATGCTGTTTGAGCCATAAGCTTTTCGTGACGCTCTCATCAGTGGCAAAATCGCGTCAAAAGAGAAGATCTAGAGTGAGCGAGTGTTTTATGTAGTTAATTTGGACGTTAGGCAATCAAGACGATAACGCTAGTTAGAAAAAGCACAGCAGGAGGCCAAATGCCGCAATTATCGAAAAAGTTTGAGAGCGTAAACAAACTCCTTCGGTTTGCATAAAACCGGGCGCCTGGTCTTGATAAAAGCCGCCTCTTTCACCTTAATCTCTTAGAGGCTGCTTATATCAAGACCAGGCGCCCGGTTTTATGCAAACAGAAGGAGTTTGTCTATTTTTCTCTTTTACAAGTCCAACCATTGCATCAAGAGAACACGTTAATTGTACCACAAAATCAGCACAATGTAAATCACATTACTCAATAAACTTTACGTTACACAGACATCTTTTTTCCAACTAATGGTCTTAGATGCTACTTACGGGTTGACGCGAAGGAACCTAGCAACATCGAGGTAATTTGGCAGCGTCGCAGATAAGCCGACGATTCGAATCATAGTCTGTTGGACCTCAACCTAAACCAACGTTTTTTTCATTTTTACAATGCTTTTAGGTTTGTGCAAATCAAAAATTTGTTTCATTTAACAATAGATCTATAATTACAGCAAAGCCAATTTTCAAGTTGGCTTTGCTGGAATTAAAGGGAAAATTTAAAGCCTTACGAAGAAAATGAAAACATGACCAAAAAGGTGGCCGGACGTAGACCTTCACCCAATAGCACTCAGCAACCGTTAGCAATGTACATTACATGAAAACAGTATCACTATCTAACTTCTGTTGTGTATAGTGGAATTCAACATCGCAACAAAATGTGTACAGTGGAACCTACTTAAGCCATTCCAGGACCTCGGTCGAGTCAAGAGCTTATGCTGGAAGAAAAATATTAAAGCGTTGTTATCCTGGTTAGCCCTTCTCTTTATTGAGATGGAGGCACGATTGAAAATATCAGATTTACACCACAGGCCTAATCAAGATCAGACTATAAAAAAGCAGCAGTCTATTTCGAACCAGTCATTAATGAATGCAAATTACAGACATCAAGATCCAACAGAATCGCCAAGTCGGGCTACCACTAGTGAGCGCTCAACAGTGGCCCCAAAAGACATGCTGGGTAAAAAGCTTCCTTTTCTAACTGCACTCTTACCCCATTGCCAACCAACTTATGAGATTTTTACTTCGGGTCTGATGCTCACATATCCATACCTGTCTCAGTGTCCTAGCGACCAGGGTCTCAAGGACAGGCCCTCGTTCATCATGAAGCAAGTGGACCTCATCTATGATGAGAAGACGGACTAATCTCGCAAGAGCAACATCACCAGTGGACTTGCGAGTAACAACATCCCATTTCTCAGGAGTGGTGACTAACATCTGCACAAGATGATAAATATAAATCTACAGCTTTCATCTTGATCTATCTGGAGTATCTTAATACATACCACTGATTTCATCAGTTCCTAATTGATTAATATATAAAATTGATTTTGTCAGTCATCGACTAGTTAAAACGTAAAATGGATTTCGTTAGTTGTCGATTTACTGAAACGTAAAATTGATTCCATCCATTTATTAGAATGTGGACAATTTATAAATACATAAAATCGTTTTGTCTGCTGTCGACTACGCAACATCGATTTCATCATGCATCCACTTACTAGAAAGTTACCGCTACATAAATTTATCAAAATTACATCATCAGTTACGATCGATTTAACAATCAAGTTGATCGTGGTTAAGTTCTCCGGCACAAAATTTGATTCTGGATTTACATTATTGTCCATATAACTTAAAAAAGTTTTTTTCGATAACACACCAATCAATAGGTCATCACGTCAAGTGGCACAAGCTTGATTGAACACATTCCTAAATGGAGAATTGGAACACCGACTACCCGGCAAGGTAGTCGCCTAATAGGGAAAACACACAATGCATTTCTATAAACATTTAAAATCTATTAAAGTGGTCGGACTAGGAGAGATCGCAAAGCTGGGTTTGCCGCATTTCACTGCCTGAAATGACTTAATGAATTGAACTACTCTCTGTCGCATAGCAAAAAGAAATCACGCTCTTTCCATGAGCTACACAGTATTAACCAAAAATTACTTTTTAATTAGCGCTTACCTGGGTATTAGCTATTTCTCTTTTCGTCAACTGCATATCACCTGTCAGTTCACGTACAGTGACACCTAATGACGAGAGACGTTTGGAAAAGTTTGCAGTCACTTCAGCAGCTAGAGCCTTCATGGGTGCGACGTAGACGATCTAGTACAGGATAGGGTAAAATGACAACGCTAAAGCAGTAGTTCAGTTTAATAACTGCCTCCAATATGCAATGATGAACCTTTGGTAATCCCCGACAGGGAAGCAAGTAATCACTAGGGGTGGGGCACAAAATCTTTTGCTAGCACCATTGGAATTAGCAAAGAACTCATCCAGAATTAGCATTTAGGTTGCTAATTAGTCTGATGCAAAAACAAATGACTAATGATGGAGCACTTTTTTTATCAGCAATCTCTGATCCGTGCAATGTGCAACGGAGCGAAAACGGTGTCTTAGTTAGTACAAACAAATACTTGCTGTCACCTTGAACTGGTCAAGTTGAATCACTCCAGATACAACATTTCGGCTGATCTCCCGAACAATAGTCAGCATTGCTACATTTGTCTTTCCTGCTCCTGTTGGAGCGCAGATTAACAGGTTTTCATTGGTCGTATAGGCGCTTTCATAAACACGTGACTGAATGGTGTTTAATTGCTTCATTCCAGTAAACGCCATGCGAGCAAGCTTTGAAAAAAAAACATCTACACATCATTTAAACCAGTGTCTTTTTACTATAGAAGTGCAAAGGAACCCAACTTCAAAGAGTACCTTAAAGACCTCAGCATTGTTTGCTAAAAATGAAATGCCAATGAGCATCTATTACGAAACAATATAAAGCCCATGGTTCTCGATAGAGAGAAAAAAGCTACGATTACAATCGAAAAAAATAATAAAAAACTTATAATAGGGATTGCTGATTCTTCAAAATCGAGCATGCATACAGAATCAAGACCGTTGTTACGTAAATTGCTTTTTACCGACACTGACGTCAATATATGAGAACATGTCTCGGCTCTGCATTTCCCTGCATGCTCTCTATATTCTGTGATCAGTAAATCGAGTTTCCTTGTTATTTAACTGGTTGATCAAGTATGCAACCACCTAGCGCATTTCTTCAAAACTAATTGCAATCACATTATTAGGCTTCTATTCAACATAAATCTTCGGAAAACAATTTCTATGAGTTTACCGTTTTCAATCGATTGGCTATTAACACAGTAAATAGCTTAGATTTATTTCCACACAAAATCGCCATTGCTGTTTGTCAGGAAAGACATCTTAGTAGAAAAAAAAACTCGCTGGCTACTGAAAAATTTATCAATAGAAGATGGTCAGAGGTAGACATGCGACACATCAGCAGCGTTTATCGTGGAACACAAAAAATAACCATAGCAACAAAGTCCCACACCCAAAATCTATAAACACACATTTTCAACCCTTAGGAAAACATCACAACTAAAATTACAGCTTTTATAGTTTCCTTTATTCTCTGCTTTTGTGACCGTTTTAACAGTTTTGAAAGAAGAGGTCCCTTCTAATGAAACATAAAACTCCATTCAAGTCAGTTTCTTACGTCATCTAACTCGCTGATTTTGACAAGAGGCCATGGACGAACCGCATACGATTGAGTGGCAGGGATTTTGATTTCTTCATATTGTCTATTCGTTGTTGTTTCAAAACCTTCAGGCAAAGCCATCTGCAAAATGATTGAAGGATTTAATAAAGCTAGATTTCAGGACCATTTTCCTGCTTTCGCAGGCGTAGACGTGGGGGTTCAGTGCGCATCTGCCAATATCCACTCGCTTTCGCCGCCGGATGCTCTTCCTGAAAACCAATGGTGTTTTGATGGGGTTTCGAGCTTTGGACCATTTGTTCCACAGTCAGAAGCAATTAACACTGGCGGCTCCTAACAAAGTTATAAAAACTTGAGATTATTTCGAACGCCTTGCGAGAGTAAATTAGAATTCAACTGAAAAGCAGCATCAAACTCCAAAGCAGATCTGAAGACTGGTCTGATGTATAACTGACCAAAAGCTTTACCTTGGCATAAGTATACAGTACATAATTTGACATAACCAACCAAACTTTTTAAGTAATTTCAAAACGAGAATTTTAAAATTCTTTATCACCAATAAAGCTATTTGTGCACTTAAGTAACCCGGCTTGTAAAAGTCATTTAACTAAAACAGTTTTACAAAAAGAAAGCGTCAATTAGCAAGTTCTGCCTGAATGAGATGCTGTTTTAAATTTGAGAATACTCCCAATTTGCAAATGATTCACATATTGTGGAAAAATGTTGATAATATCGAAAGATTCCTCTATCAAAACTTAAGACAATTCAGCGCTTTTGTCGCTGAAAAATACATAACAAATAAGCGGTACAGATTTTCTGGTTCGAAGGCAATTTTTGTATTCTTGAGTACACTTGCCTTGACGCCACCAACAAATGCAGCACTTTGAGTTGCAGTAGCTTTCGAGTCGAAGACGTTAGGATACTCTTCCGCTTTTTCTTGCCGTTTTCGCTTCTTTGGAAATAAAGGAGCGGATGCCGCTTGAACCAATGCAAGGTTTCTGTGAAGTATTAACTAAAATAAGCAGGAGGAACTTGTTTGGATAAACTATCTCATTACTTACTAAACGTACGTCATTATTTACTGAGTAAAAACTATCAAAAGTTCTTTATTGACTAAATCTCGAGCCAGGATTCTGCAAAAGTTAATTTTTTTTCGATTTGTAGTCAATTTACGACAAATTGCCCTGCTCATAGTAGAAATGTGGCAGGCCACAAAAACCATATAGCGGGGTCTGTCAAATAAATGTTTAAGCACAACCGGCAGTTAATTTTCTCATAACTGGAGTACAAAACGTTGTATTTCAAACTGATCATGTGAAGCACATGTTAACACCACAATGTAGTTGGTACGCAGAAGCTTTAAATCAGATGTTTTAAAGCCTGTATAGCAACGCATTTTTGTGTCTATAAAAATCCACGGCGTTAATTTTTGCTATTTGGTAGCAGTGCTTGCAATTTTCCCAGCTAAGTCGCAATATTATACAGTGTATTAGCTGTGCTAAAAACTTCAGAGCGTATCTTGACAAAAGCTATTCTGTGATTATTATAAAAGCTTTTCAGAGTTTAAAGTACAAAAAATATACGATTACCTCAAACGTGCACTTCCATCATCAAAAAAGGTATACATATATGTATGTGTATGACATATATATGTGTGTGTGTGTATGATATATATATGCATGTGTATGATATACATATATATATGACGCAGTAAAGAAAGAAGTTGTCATATGTATATCAGCACTATTACTATTTAATAATAATACCTCTGTTGGCGTAAAAACTCAGGATCAAAGTTTCCAACGGCGTTTGACTTGACATTTGATTTCTTTTTAGCTTTTTTCTCTTCTTTCCGCAATAGTTTTGCCAACTTCTTTTCCGATTCGGTCTGATTTTAAAAACAATTTGAAATGAAATTACAGTTTTAATCAAAACAGCCAAATTTCATAACCGCAAATTAACAGATTCTTTAATTTGCGGCGTGAGGTAAGCCATGAGTTCGAAACTTTGTAAAGAGACTATTGACATTCATCAGGAAGGGCATGTAAAATAAAAAGGCCGCGTTGCTCTAGTATACCTGGTTCGAAAGCAAAATAAATAGCGGCAAACGACTCACACTAAACCAGCACATCTCAAACTTGCAAAGCTAAGAAAACGACAAAATACATACCACTGTAACAACTAAATAGTACCGTAGAGTTATCCTAATAAAAGAGTAGCCAAACAATGCTACAAACCTGCACAGTTACTTGGCAAGCAAAACCAGGATTTGAATTTGCAGCACTGCGAGCAGCTGAACAATCAACATAAAATTAGCAAAAGCTTATGAACCAAAAATTGTCTACACAGTGAGTTTAAGGTAGTGGAGATCGGTTTGCCTTATCTCTTTATTATATGATATAACTGGTAACAGCAATCTGCACTATGTCATATAATGCAAACCAATCTCAACTATTACAATGCAAATCTAACATACGACTACCAAACTATTTGAGCTTTCTTTCAACACTTCGGGTGCAGACTGTGGGTGGTTGAGAATTTGGGTTTTACTAGTCTCCAGGCATAGGCTAATCTAGAGAAGTCCAAATGTGAAAAATGTGCAGCCTCAAAGCGGTAGTGCAGAAAATAATCTGACAATTACCTAAAAATTAACTGTATATAGATTGTTTAGTCGACATGATTTTAAAACTCTTAAGGTTATTAAATTACAAATGTAAATGAACATATTGTTGAAACACAAGTACCGAGCTCATACCGATGAAAGTTAGTGGTTGCAAACAAACCAATTTGTTCTTGCTTCGCAGGTAACAAGAAAGGTAGATATTGCACGAAATACGTTAAAAAAATTCTCAATAACAGTAGTTGGTACCCACAATCTTACAAACTCTATCAGGTAAATTATCACAATAAAAATAATCTCATCGCGTCTTTTAAGTCATGTGCAACAGTACTAACCTTTTCTCAATCGAGCTAATTCATTTGCGCTGTTTGCGTTGTCAATATCAGTTTGTAATTCGTGGACTAGCTGATTTCGTTTTTGTAAAATCACAGCAATCAAGTCAAAACTTTCAAATCCAAGCAACTCACATAACTAAAATAAACAATCACACCCATTAATGTCACTTAATTTACCATCGAGCAACGTAAAAAGCTACAAACAATTGCAATGGGATTCTACAGCCGATGAGATATATTTTCAAGAAATATTTTCGGAAAAATAACTGTAATGCTAGTGTATAATATAGTAACAAATGATCTGTGGTATGTGGTAAAACCAGACAACAGAAATCTAAAAAAAGAGGTTTTTGTTTAAAAAATGTCATAGATTGGAGCTTCCGCTATAAGAGCTGACTTACACTAAATATCAATCAAGTTGGTCATTTGCAAGCAGTAAACATCCTGTAAAACTGTGGGATAAGTCCAAAGCACTTTGAAGAAATTTCGACCAAGTTGCTTATCTTTCAAGCGCGGGTGAAATTGCAATTACTAGATATCACGCAAAAAAAACTAACAAAAAGTGTTTAGTGTGACGAATGTGAGAGCGTAAAACTACAAATGACAAAATATTTCGACCAAAATACAATTTGACTTTTTGATCGTTTAATGTTTAAATTAGTGCACTTAGCCATGGCCTTGACTTAGCACGCCAGATGGAGCAATTTGCTTGCTTGAGTAGTCCTAGACAATGCTCGAAGAATTACTACAAAGTGTATTAATGATGAAAAACTGTTAGAGCAATGGTTTCGAACCAGGGAAGCCGACCTTCCTAGAGGAGGCAAAATTACATTTTAGCAGAGGTAAACAAAGACTTATATAGAATAGCTTGAATTTACGCGAATCCGATTTTTTGCCAAGGTTGTTAACAAAAACAAGAAAAACTGTAGCCTTTTGTGAAAAATGAGATGTGGTTTGCATTGTTGAAGTGCGTATCTAAAATTTCCTTATTTTCACGTAAATTGCAGGAGTTGAAGGTAGCTGAGAAGCAGCATGTTTGTAGCTTTATCTTAGAAGTGTTCCTATTTGTATTTATTACGTTGAAATAATTGTGACTGTAAAGAAGGCAGAGGATGACTCTAAATAGAGTGGGGGAGGCCACAAATTGAAAAGGTTGAGAACCACCCTGCTAGACCATTATGTCAAACAACAAAAATCCTTCATTTTTGTTTTTTTTGTTGTGAGCTTTATCACCAATCTATCAAACTTTTCGATCGAATGATTTGAAACATAATTTTTAATAATGCTCGGCCGATGACTGTCAATAATTTGAAAAAACTCAAAAAAGATTCAACGCAACCGTTTATACGCAGACGATAAAAAAGATTACGAGGAAATGACTATTAAAACGTCAAACACACACGTTCAAGTAAGTGTGCTAGAGAAGTTATCATTGCCAAAAAATAATGTCAAAGTTTGGTCTTGATTGGTGACAAAAAGCACCGTTAGAGTCGTTTTCATTCACCATTGTAATCTTAAAAGCGAGGGTGTTACAAAAATCAATCAACATTGGGTGTAGGTAATCACAGTATCATAACAGCATAGGCTTTAGCAAGTTATATCGTTAACTGATATGTGACGAAAACTAGAATACTCATCATAACAGAAATAGACGTCATAAGACTATACGCTTATCACAAGATGGTGTTGGTGTCTCCCACTTCATTCATGCAGAACAATTAGTTTCAATTAACCATAGAGTTGGATGGCATGGCTTACACAAATGCTCTATCAGTCAATAAGCATAGTTTGACTGATTGGAATGAAATTGGATTCAAACTCCATTTGTAGCCTTGTTTAAACAGGTTGGGAATGATAAGTTCCAGTGGTAAATGCAATTTTTATTTTTCTTAATACAGCTATAAACATGGTTTGTTGAAAACATTTAAAACAGATAGGAAACTGCCTAGGACTAAAATGAGTGGACAAATTTAACCCCAATCGATAATAGCTAATAAGACTTGCGATGTCACATCACCTCATTCTGCAACATTTCATCCGATTCAGATGACTTTAGTAGATTGAAAATCGGTTCGAGAAGATGATCAGAATTGTAACATCTGTTTAAAAACAAAAGTAAACTTTGTTTTAAAAGTTTATAAGGAACAATCATAAGAAAATTCGTTTAATCAGCCGGTAGTAATCACCACTCTAAAGCTTTGAAAGACTTCATCAACTGGTCGACTCGACAATCTGTTGCGAAAACAGCACTCGAACTTTTTCGTAGATGCTGTGCGCCACATAACCTTGTCATCTGCAAACTGGTCCTTGTTAACAATTCGCTCACAAAAGCAAAGCATTAAAAGGTAGGCCGCACTTTCTAAATTGTAGACACCTGCCAAACAGGAGTAATATTGGGGGTTGTAGTATTATAGGTATAAAACCTTCAATCAAGTTATAAACAGCAAAGAAAATATATTGATCAATCGGGGTTTATATAAAATAATATATACTGCAGTTAAGATCGCAAAAAATTCCTATTACTGCTTTTCAATCCAAGATTGCAAAAAAAAAACTCTTTTATACGCCTGTATTAGCCTACCGGTCGCATTTCGAAAATTAGGTTTGATTATACAGTATCAATGCACTAGTTTTCACCTACTTTGCAATCTGTTTTTGCAACCAAGATAAAGCTGAATCCTTTGATGACTGCACAGGTTTTTCTTTAACAGCGTCTTGCATACTTTGATGGTTGCTCAGTTGAATGAAATGATTTATAAAAGTTTCATTATTTTCTTGATCCTCGTCATCCGATTCAGGAGCAACGCTCGGCTGAAATGAAGGCAAATCCGAAGAAAACTGAAAATACAAATTTAGATTAATTGCGCAATATTACCAAGATGAATATGGAGTGACAGTTAAATCCGACTACTTCCAAAAAATATCAGACTAAACGTCATTCTCAGATGTTTTCATAATTTCTACTTATCTTGCGTGAAATAGCCTACCACCTCTAGGTTAAACAATTGTTTCGCATGCATTATAACGCATACATGTATCTTTTTAATAGGCTTTCGTTCACGCGTATGAGCGCATGCTCGGTTTGTTTGTCTTTCGTCAGACTGGGCCACCACAACGGGCAGACTGCTTGGCCCCACCGTCTGTCTGCCACATAAAGACGGAGGCGTCCCGTTAAGTGCCTTGCCCAAGGACATAACAAGCAAGCTTGCCAGCAACCGACGCAATGGTGTAGTGGTTAGAGCGTCAGCTTCGCAGTTGGTAGACCTGGGGTTCATTTCCCTTGTTGAGTCGTACCAAAAGACTTTTAAAAATGGTATTCACAGCTTCCCTGCTTGGCGCTCAGCACAAGAATAGTGTGGAGAACAAGCCGGCAAGCTTGCTTGTTGTGTCCTTGGGCAAGGCACTTAACGGGATGCCTCCGTCTCTATGTGGCAGACAGATGGTGGGGCCAAGCAGTCTGCCCGTTGTGGTGGCCCATTCTGACGAAAGACAAACAAACCGAGCATGCGCTCATACGCGTGAATGAATAGGCTTTCCTCTAAGGTTAGTAAGAGCGGTAGTAATGCTAGAAGTTCTCCATAAACCGAGTGATCAACGTCTACATCTACCAATTCAATTGGTTCAGTTCCACGCTTTAATCACGGCAGGTTGCTTGTAATTTGATAGCGCATCCATTAAGTTCTTGGGCAGCGAAAAGATCTGTTTCGAGTTGGTGTGGCGAAAAAGAATTTGACCACAAAGTCTTTCTCGATACATTCCACTTATGTGGTCATTGGCCAAACCAACCC